>CM076577.1:213281931-213687200 GCA_034641835.2 Pinus albicaulis
TTTGAAAAAAAAAATAGACCAATCGGTGCGCCACAAAAACAGTCACGCATCAGTTTTGGTGCGGATTGTGTTTGTAGCACCCCGGTAGTGGTGCAATGAAATACAACACACTGGCCTCAGTGCAGCTAAAATTGTTTCACTCACTGTTGACTATATCTAATGTCAGAATAGTAGTGTGCTAAGTGAAATATACGCCCCGGAGTGTATAGTTGTGTCAGCACACCAAATTCCTGACAATTACATAGTTGACGGTGCAGTCTTTTACCCGGTCGCACCGTTGACCCTTTCGGAATGTTGAATGCAGTGCATCGACAGACTCTGGGGTGGATAATTATGTCAATGCACCACACTACTATTCCCATGATCAACAGTGTGTCTGGATAAATGAGCGCACCACATTTTATTTTATTTTTAATTTAAAATAATGTAGGGTGCCTTTCAGTACTGCCCCAGAATCGATGCGGATACCATTAGCACCAGTGGCGGTGTGGCCTGTAAAAATTACAGGTAGCACCGCTATCTGGTGCGAGCCGAATGGCTCCGGCGCACCGTGCGACAATATTTTTTTTTTTTTTTTAATGGTTATTTTTAAGGATATTTCAAATTCTAATCCACTAACAAGCTTAATTATTGAACAACTAGAAAAATACCTGTACATTTTGACGTCGAGGAGGCATATTGGCTATATAAATTGAAAAAGAAAGCTTGCCCACTATTTTTCAAAATGCAAGCTAGAGATTGGTAGCTAATGCATAGTAGTAGTGTGTGCAATGGCTACAATGAGAGCACTGATGTCAAGGTAGCTCAAAAAATCTAAAATGGTGCTAGTGCTTGAGATCTCTGGAGCATTGAGGAAAGTGAAAAATGTGATTTTCTAGCCTTAATATTTTTTATTATTTAACTTTGTTCCAGTGCGAGGGTTTTATAGGCACACCAATACGCTTACTTACAACCACATAGGGCAGTGTCAGATTTGGCGCAATGTTTATGATGCATCGGGGCAGTGCCCTAACATTGCACTGGGATGTTTCAGTTTTGGCGCAAATTTTCGATGATGCGCCGGGGCAGAATATTCGTAAAGCACCGGTGCAGAATAGTCATAAAGCACCGATTTTTTGGTTTTATATATTTTTTATTTAATGTTATTCCGGTGCATGCGTTTTACAAGCACATCGGTGCGCTTGGATAAGAACACACTGGCACATTTTTGTTTTGGCATGGTGTTTTAGGATGCACCGACATGGAAGAGTTGTGAAGCACCGGTGCGTTATTGTAATAGGATGCCTAGGGCGGGTGTATACGTCGTTCACAGTGTCCGGTGTGCCAATGTTTTGTGCGCACCGGTAATTGAGAGCTCAGGAGCATTGAAAAAATGAAAAATCCAGGTTTTTGCCGTAATTTTTTTCTTTATTTTACCCTTTTCCAATGCATGAGTTTTTTAGGCACACCGGCTCTGTTTCTTACGAATGCACTGGGCAGTTTGTGTTTTGGCACGTTGTTTTATGATGCACCGATGCGGTTTCTTATTACTACACCGGGTGGTTTCGGTTTTGGCACAGTGTTTTATAACGCACCGGTGCAAAATAGTTGTGAAGCATCGGTTCTCTACAATAATACAATGCACTGGCCGAGTGTATACAGAGTGCATGGTGTCCAGTGTGCCAATGTTTTGTGTGCAATAGTGCTTTCGAGTTTCAAGAGCACCGATGCGATGTTTAATGATAAGCGCACCGAGCAAAAAACATCCGGAAAACCCTCCGCCCACCAACCTCCTCTAGTAACCTCCACTAGAAACAGATGTATGGTGTATTTTTATGTGGGGTTCCTCAAAAACATCCACTAGAGGGTCTTTTCCTTGTAGTGTAAAATAGTAATATGATAGCCTTACCTATGTAGACCCTTTGCAGAATCCAAAAGGTTGAACTGCAAGTAAACCAACACGAAAATAATGGGTCAATGCATTTGCAGACATATGGGAAGCAAGTTATACAAACTCAAATTAACAACTATGCAAATAAGCCATTCATACCTGTGAACTTCACCTAAGGGAAACTTGGAGGCCGAGGTGCTCCATCTAGAGGAAGGGTTTGAACCATCATTACGGCCAAAGTCAAAACGATACGAAAACTTAGATGCATCTAAAGAATATGATACAGAGTAGAATTGAAAACATTAATAACCGTAATAACATAAAATTTGCTTCGAGTTGATGAATGAAGAACTATTCCACTGTAAATAAATACCAAGGTTCACGGCAGCCTGAAGGTTTACTCACCAACTGGATTGAAGGAGAAACCGGACCGACATCGAGGAGAATCCTGATGGAGGCTCGATGTAGCAGCAACAAGACTCTCTCGCAGAGCTCTGCAGCGAAATGCTCGAATGATTGAGAGATGGTTAGGGTTAGGGTAGTCATTACCTAGATGAAATAAAACCCTAAACATGTACAACCATTGGATTCCGGGTGTGAGCAGATCAACGACTAGAGGGGCAGTACAGGTGTTGACCGGAGGTGATTTTGCCAAGATAGAGCGACTTTTCCAATAAACAAAAATATCATTGCAAGATTTTACTTTAATGGCATAGCTGATTGATAGGATAAATTTAATTAAATTGATAATGGGTGCCATGAATGCAATGTACATGTTAATCAAATATGAGAGGACAGGCAATCTCATTTTAACCAAGCAAGACATGTTGATAGGTAACCTCCTCATGAACTAGCAAACACAATGTTAAAACCTTATGAATTAATACTTTAAATATATATATAGTCTTAACCCAAAGTGAAAAAAAACTATATATAACGTGTGATGCATATTTTGTATAAGTGCTAAGTGAAATCTAGATACACGCAAGTGTACAAATTGATTTTAATTGAATGTAAAAATTGAGAAGTTGATTTTTTTTTTTAATATGTATATAGTAGTATGTTACATGATCCCCATCAAAACTTGGCAATCTAGGAGATCCCTCTTTACCCTAGATCCAAAATTAAAACAAATCTATACTAGATAATAGAAATTTAAAATATATATAAAAATGTTACGACTTTTATACTTTAAAAATTCATATAGTTTTTATTCTTCTTTTAATTTTAACAAAATGATCATCTTACTTTAATTCTTTACAAATCCAGAAAATCGTTAGTAATTTTATATTTTAAGAATTCCTATGATTTTTATTTTTAATTTTAACAAAAAATAATCATCATAAATCCTTTTACATTAATTATTTTAATAATATTTTTATATTTTTTAAAATAATTATTAAAAAAAATATATACAAAATTAATATAAAATTTAAAATCATATATATTTCATTAATTATTAAAAATTACATAAACATTTTTCATACAGAACATTCTCAAAATAATAATGAAATATTAAGAAATGAACTTTCAATTATGATAATAATATTTCCATACATATAATGATGACTATAAAAACCTACAATATATATATGGACTATAAACGTGTATTACTTTAATATGTAAAATCATGGTGACAAAAATCATTTTATATATATATATATATATATAAGTAAGAGACAATTCGTTTTATATATATATAATTTTGTAGTGGAATTTGTTTGTAGCTGAAGTGTTCATTTTATTATATGGCTTTCTTCATAAGTTTCTATTTTGTGTTATAATATTTGTTAATTAATGAAAATTTATTTAATTAACACAAATTTATGAAAATAGAATTTCTCAAGTTTTGAAATATTAAAGTTACATTTGTAAGTTTGAATAACATAATTAACGAATCATAATAAACTTCATGTATTTTAAATATTGTTTTGAGAATTTCTTTTTATTTTATTTTAATTTGATGATATGTAAATTGAAGATCCAATTTAGTAAAGAAATTTTTTCTTTGCAATTCATTTAATAATTCGTGAATGATATGAATAAGAAATTTATTTTTGATTGTCATTTTGTTGAGCTGTATGTAATCTAGACACATACATCATGAACCATTCTTGTTTATAACCATCATTATTGGCGAAAAGAAAGCATTATGGCTAGGTTGAATGATTCCCACCTCTAACATTTCTTGAAGCATAAAATCTCTCTCTTTTCTGCATGTGTATAGCTATAAGGTCTGGTATTAGGTGGTACACTTTTAGGTTGCAAATTAATAGCTTGGTCATGATCTCAAGTGGGTGTAAGACCCTTAGGCACCTCTCCAAATACCTTATAAATGTTTTTTATAACTTTTTGGAGACCCATTGTACTAGAGGATATAGATATTCAACATATCATGAACACAATTGTGCAATTAAACCTTGTTGTCCATTTTAAGCAATTCTGTCATGCTGCTATATTTTATTACTTTTCACGGATTCCCTTGCATTGCTCTAACTTCAATTTCCCTTCCTCCTTAGCAAAATCTTATGAAAATATCTTGGAAATTAAGGGTCATTTTACCAATGATTTTAACCATTAGACCACTAATACAACATCAACACCACCCATTTGGATTGAAATCATGGGACTATCCAACAAATACTCGCCTATATTCAGCTTAATAGTATCGAGCTTCCCTAAATAATTTATGGTACCTCCATCTACAATCATTACTTTAGATTATTGTGTTGGATGTACAAACCAATTAATAATTTTTTCCAATTTTTAATTGATGAAGTTATGATTCTACCTAAATCGATCAATATTGTTACATTTTTCATTTTGATATATCCTTTTATATTGAGGGTTGGTGGAGTAGTGATGCTAATGAATGCATGACAAAATTTTGTTGATGTAGTCTCTTCTAGCTCTAGATTTTGTAACGATTCCACTTATTGATCTTCTTCATCTTCACAATCTACTTAGAATAATTTCTTCTTAATACATTTATGCCCCTTACTATACTTCCTGTCACAGTTGAAACATAATCACTTTTCTCTTGTTTCATCCATTTGTTGAGGATTCAACCTAGTCTATTTAGGAGACAGAGCATGTTTTTCTCTATAGTTATTAGTGATCAATTTTATAGAAGTCTACTTTCAAATTTCCTTACTAGACTGAAAGCATGCTCTAAAGATTTAGGTTCAAAAGAGATGTGCCTAGTGCTGGACGTTTTTATTTAAATTTCTCATAAATAATTCAACAAATTATCCTCGGAAATATTCTTTACCATGAGACTCAACTTTTGAAATTTTTGAATGTACTATAAAATTGGACCTTTTCGATGAAAAGTTACCGATTAACTAAATAATTAATTGCTCTTAGTATCCCCGTAATGTGATATCAATTCCTTTGTAAAAATGAAACAAGGTATTCCTTTTTCCTTTCAAAATCCCATTGATACCATAATTTTTGGTCATGTTCTAACAAAATGGATGTTATATTTACCTTTTATAAGGCTACCACTTGACTTAGATCAAAGTATTTATCCATCTAAAATATCCATGTAATAGGATCATTCCCATCAAACTTCCTCATATTGATCTTAAAAATGTAGTAGTTCCTTGGTGTTGGTTTAAATACTTGATGATGCGGATCTTGAATTGAAAATTCATGATCGTGATTCTAAGATTAAATACTTGTGCTCTCTAGTTGTGACAAAATACTAGTCATACATGATTGTCTCAACACCATTTTTCTCCTTATTTTCATGATTTCCTCTAAGATTTTGTAATATAATGTTTTTATTTATTTCATATTTTCATTCATGGAAAAATTTTATTTCTTCCCTATTTTCATTCATATTATTTTCCATTTCATCCATAATCTTTTGGTTAATATTTCCAACTGATAATTTCACAATTGAAAACTTAACACTCATAGCATCACTCATTTTCTTAAATTGTCTTTCTAATGTGGGATATTTAAAGTCTTATTTTTCTTCCTTAGTCATGAATGAGACTTCAATAGGTTCAATTGATGTAGTAGATTTATCTATAGGCATGTTGGAAAATAATAATAGCACGATCCTATTTTTCACCACTTTCAATCACCCAAAAAAATGGATCTTCTAATAAAAAATTATGTTACTTGTCATTTATGTACCCTTAAAACCATAATTTCAAGAATATTTGAATGGCTAACCTTGTTCTTGATATATCTTTAATATTTGATCTCTTTTAAATCTAAAACTTTGGTTTGTAATACTCTAATATGTCTTCTTTACAATTCAACATGTTTGACCTAAATTTGATGTATGAAGAAAAATTTATGGTAACTTTCCTAAAGCTTGTTAATGTTTGGCCTCTTCCCATGCGACAAATTTTATATCATACGAAAGTTTCCAATTATTCAAATATAATTATAAAATTTTCACTTTAGGCACTTCTATATGTCTCTTGAGATCCATGAATATTTCACAATTCGAAAAATGCTAGAAACTAATTTATAAAAAAATATGAAGCTAGCATGTTTGAAACTAATTTCAGGATCCTTCACAAACCCTAACTTCCATTGAGGACATGTTTAAAATTATGGCAAAAAAAACTCTTAAATTTGAATTAGATGTTCCCAAATATTTCTCCTCAATATGGTCCAAGCTTCACTATTTGAAACCTCTTAGAAAAATTTTTATAGCTAAAATTACAAACTAAACTATTTGAAATTGATTTTAGGAGTGTTTAGGAACCCTAAATTCCTTAGATCATATCTCCAAAAATATGGAAAACCAAATCCTGAAATATGAAATAGATGTTGCCTGATATTTATCCTATTTGTAGTCCAAGTTTCATTGTATGAAACCTTGCAAAAGAATTTATAGTGAAAATTCCAAACTGGTTCATTTGAAGTAGAAAAAGTCTAGGATCATGAGCTCTCATAAAAAATGTTATGAAACTTGTACCTTAAAAATGATAGGAAACTGTAACTACAGTCCTCTTTGAGTGGGGAAGATACTTTTACAATGAATAGAATGTACAATACAATATTTTATGATCTAAGACTAGGTCTTGTTAGTATGCACACACACACACACATATAGCTATATATATATATATATATATATATATATATGAGAGAGAAGAGTATAATTATAATAAAATGGGACCATGAGAGGTTCTAACCTACATAAAAATATAATAATAGAAATGTTTCAAGGTTAATATGGAACCCATATAGGTCTTACCATAGAACCATCCCAATTTGCAGAATCTTCACATTTATATCAAGGAGGACTCCAAACCTATTCGCTAGCTTCAACAACAAATGAATCTTTCCCTATAGGGAGTTGTAGAAACTAATCTTAGTCAAATTTATTGACCTTATTGATAGCCAATGGGTATCTCCTCTTGTTATCATTGCCAAGATGAATGAAAAGTGGATAATTGGGTTTATTATAGAGAACTAAATAAATCCACTCATAAGGACCACTTTCCATTACCATTCATTTGAACCAAGTACTAAACACATTAGCACAGAATAAGTATATCTCTTTCATAAATAGATTTAGTGGGCACATCCAGATTCATATTTATCTATAGGAATAGGAAATAAACTATGTTCACTTATCCTCATGGGACATTTGCCTATTGTTTTCTACCATTTTGGATTTACAACGCTCCTACAAATTTCCAATGAGTCATGATTGAAATATTTTTAAATTTTATTCATGATTGTGTGGAAATTTATATGGATAGATTTATATTTTATGGTGATTCATTTGAATTTTACTTAGACAATATATATAAAGTATTAAAGATATGTAAGGAATTTCATGTAGCCATCAGCATTATAAGAAGTTTTATTATGTTATTTGAAGGCATCGTGTAAGGGAATCATATTTATTTTAAAGGTATCACAATGGATTCGACAAAGATAAAGGAAATATTAAAATTTCCAACTCCATGAATTCAAAAAGAGGTGTGAATATTCCTCAGACATGCAAGTTATTATCGACACACTTTATTCAAAATTTTAGTCAAATAACTTGTCCTTTATTTTCTTCACTTACTAAAACAAATGGCTTAATATGGATAGATAACTACCAATGCTACTTTAAGGAATTAAAATCAAGGTTATCCAAGGCTCCCATCTTAAGAGGGCCAAATTTGTTGCTCTCATTGCATATATCAATAGATGTTTTAGATACTACTATTGGATTTTTCCTAGTATAACAAGAAGATAATCATCCATATTAAATATACTTTATTAGTAAATTTTCTCTCATGTATAATTGAATTACACTATAACAAAAAAACATTTTTTTTGTGGTAGTTCATGTAAGAAATAAGTTTCGACGTTATATAACTATATATCATGTAATTTTTCATATTTCCCAAGCTACCATTGAGTATCTAATGAATAAACCAATTATTAATGATAAAGTGACCAAATGGATATTACCATTAGAATAATTTGATGTAACCGTCATAAAAATGACAGGAAAAGACAATGTGATAGCATATTTCCTCTCTAGGCATACCACAAATGAAAATGAACCACTTATTGAAGATACTTATTCTGAAAAGAAAAAAAAACATTTTTTTTGTATTATATACTAACTCACCATTATTTGTAGATATTTATAAATTTTTCACTATAAGGAATCTTCCACCTCACCTATATCTAAAGGAACAATAGAAAATCATCATGCATAATTGGAGGTTTTCATGGATTGATGGATGCCTATTTTACACTAAGAAAAATCGTGTTATCTAATGGCATATGATATAGGATGAAATCCAAGATATAGTAAAGGTTAACATGACTTATGTAGGCCACTTCATAGATAGGATAATTGATTACAAACTACTCCATCAATGTTACTACTAGCCCTCAATTTCCCAAGATTCTAGACAATATGCGAAAATTTGTGGTATCTACCAATGCACATGAATGCTAGTTTAGTTAGATGAATTTTTGTTATAAGAACCTCTATTGATAGAAAACCTTGTGAAATGGAATATTTATTTCATTATACCCATCAATCTCCCATCTATAAGAAACTCCTCCATCGTGGTCTACACATATTACATTACAGAGTGGACGGAGGCAAAGGAACTCTTAGCTACAATAGAACAAGTAATGGAAAACTTCCTCCATGGGGAAATATTTTTCATATTAAGGGTACCAAAGGAGATTGTCACTAATGGAGGAACATGCCTAAATTCAAGACTCATTGAGGACATCATCAAAACATATAAGAACAAACACAGAGTGATAATGCTATGATATCCAAAGGCTAGGGGACAAGAGGAAGGAAAAAATAAGATAATTGATGCCATCATACCAAATATTATTCAAATCCACCTGAAGGAATGGGAAAATAGACTTTTGGAACCATTATGGGCCTGTTAGATGACATGGTGAAATACCATTAGTTTAAATCCATATGATCTAGTTTATGGAAATATAGTTATTTTACCTATAACGACAAAGGTATACAAACCTTGAGAATAACAATACATCTTGGCATGAACTTATATGAGTCACAATGAAAATTAATTCTCTAGATGAATGAGTGATATGAACTTTATCAAACTTCTCTACCTCAAAAAATTGTTTTTCAACAACAAAGACCTCAGTTTCTCAACATGTTCATAAAGAAGAAAAGATTCAAAAATATTGGACCTTGTTTTTCAACTTGAGATTTAAGAACTTCAAAACAAAATTGTGCTCTTGTTGGCCTGAACCATACATTATTAACACCATATATGAAAATTAGGTCCATTATGATGCACACAGTTGATGAGGAAAGGAATCCACTAATGGAAAATGGGTACACGCTTCAACTATATAAGAAGGCCCTATTAAAATAATCCTTTTTGAGAAAGATCAATGAAGGATGGCTTACCAATGATTTTGAGATTTACCATAAGGGATAGATCCCCACTAGATGATCCATTTATGATTTCCCATTGTTAAAGAAAAAGTAAAAATATAAATAAATAAATGAGAAATTGAAAAATAAATCATAAGTAGAAAGGAACTTTTTTTGTAATGGTTATATCAAGATCCTCATACTCATGAGACTTGTAGGCTATTGACACTTTTTGTATTTTTTCTAATAAACATTATCCAAAATTGATCATTATGTGGGGAAGGGTACTTCCCTAAAACACTAGTATGATGTTGCTACAACACCATTTCTATAACACCAACATGATGTGGTTGCAACACGATTGCTACAACACCAGTTCACAACACAATGCTACAAAATATTTTATGCAATAAAACCAACATTAGTTTTAGCAACAAATTCAAGATAACCTAATAAAACTATCGTGTTGCAACACCATTTGCAACCATTTCTTCAAAGCCTTTCAACTAGGCCAATACAATTTCTGTTCTTCCAACACCTTTTAATGCATGTTGTTACAACAAAGTTCAAAGCAGTTATTACAACACTTTCTACTGCAACACCTTTGCTAAAGAATAGTTATAGCTTGATCCTAGTTCCATTGTTGACGTCCTGAATAATATGGGATGTTACACACCTTCCATTGCCAACCTAGATAGAACCACCAAATCATAGTAAGAATTAAAAATATATGAATTTCCTTTTATATAGTTTCATTTTGAAGTGGAATAATCACACTTACCTTGAAATGATTTCAAGCATCATTTTACATTAACTTCCTTATCACTCCACTAGTAGTACACCCCATGATATGAACTCACCTTTAGCTCAGGATTGTAAACTATCATCTCCCAACAAAATTTTCATCTCCATTGTAACAAGTAGATTATCTAAGCTTGGAGCAAGAATTATTTGTGGTTCACTAATACACTAAGAAGCCTCCAATACCTCCTATTGAAAGCTTATGACCAAATTTGGACCATATTCTAGGTAGAAGGTTGCGTTGAGTATGAAAAAATACTACAAGGGTTTGATGATAATGTTGGACTCGAGTTTACTTTGAATTAATAATATGAAAAAAAAAATTAGAGGAATTTTATTTCTAGTGAATGAGGAGACCATAGCCACTATGTTAGCCCTGCCATATGTGTGAGAATGATGGCACTCCTAGAAGAATATTTAACTAGAGATAACAGAATATTTCTTAGATGAGGTGAAGTCCTGCTAAAGAAGGGAAATGACCTCAACAGAAAATCCTCGCTATAAGCTTAGGTCGATGTAGAAATTATTTTCTAGAATTATTTTACCTGTAAAGGATGCCATGGAATCATTTTCTAGCACCATTTGAAGTTATTGGACCACTTGAGGCATTAAAGGTTGATAAATATTCCTTCTCCCCATGGAAAACACTACAAGAGATGGCCACCAACATCTAGAAAGTTAGTTGTCTCAAGGATTCCCTATCACATCATTGTCTCGTGAAGCTGACGGTGTTGCATGTGCTCTAGTAGGTGCGCCACACCTAGGATGACCTTAAGAGGATACTAGAGTTGGATTCACCCTTGGCTAAAACATTGGCTACAACCCCAAAAGGAGTTATTTTTGTAACACACGAGGAAGTCGTTGTTGTGACACTAGAAGAAGGAGATGTTGTAAAACCCACAGCATCCATGATAGGAGCAATGGGTACAACATTAGAAGCACTAATAGAGCTATATAAGCTACAAGAGGAGGAAAAATATAGACATGATAATGACCTGAAAATCATTGGAATTCAAACCCTTAATAAAAGGGCTACGTGTATGAATAAAAGACCCTCATTTGATGCCATATATAAAAAGAAGAGAATTATGTACTTGAAAAAGGAGGACCTACCTCAACCTAGTGTAACAAAAAATGAGGGGGAATCCCAAGAAGAGGTAACAAACCCCACTACCATACAAGAACCAAAAAAGGTAGTGGAAGAAGAAATAGAGGTCCTTGCTAAAGAATAAGAAACGAAATGATCCGAACTTATGTAGGAACACAATAAAAATATAAAAATACACATAAATGAAGAGGTGTAGCAAAAATAAGATTTCATTTCATTAATATGACACAACTGAATATCCTTACAGATGGAATGGAAATAAATTAGCTAGGGCACTAGTAACTTATCTCTGAGGATAGATGTGGTAGCTAAAGGCCTCTAAACGGTGTTAAAATGAGGCTCGAAGGCCTATTTATTATTTATAAACAATGAAAACCCATAACATCCAAAATCATAACCCTAGGAGATGAAGTGCCAAAACTATGGGCCCTGTTTGGGTAAATTGGTACATCAACTTCCCATGGACGTAAATTTGGCATATGATCTCTGTTTGACGTGCATAATACCTCATTAGAAATATATATTTGAGGACTACAAATTTTGATGTGAAAAACACCAATCACAGAGCCATGTTGCTCCTGGTTTTCCCAAAAAACATCGTTTAGTGCCTCAAAACGGCTCCGGAAGTTCAGGATCGGGAAAAACTGCTAAAAATAGTAAATTGTGCTATAATTAAGGAAACTAAAAGAAAAAATGGTGGGGCCCTAATTGGAATAGAAGGGTGGCCACCAATATCCACCTATATCATTTCCCCCCCCCCCCCCCTTAAGAAGAAATGGTCCCCATTGCGTTGAGTTCCTCCATGAGATGAGAAAACTTCTACTAAACTTGGTCCCTCGTGAGCCACTTGGCTTGGTGCATGATTTGGCCAGCTTTGACAACCCGATACAATTGGATATTATACTAGTGAGTGTTCTTGATTTGTGTGTCCATGATATGTGATGCAGGTCTTGATCAAATTCTAAATCTCTACTATTGTCTTCAATTCACGTTTTCACAAAAATCACTCTACATAATAAGCCTCCCTACTGCATAGAAATCCTATCTATAAACAATCTTTTTATTTCTACATTATACACTTGGAAAACAAAATCCAGAATGATGCACTGCTCTGTTCAATTATTTTCTTTCTACTATTGTTTTACACAAATTTACGTGGCCAATTTATAAGGAAAATCCTTTATCCCAATAATAAAACATTTCAAACCTCAGATCCTTACCCTATCATAGAACTAGAGTTATTTTGGAACTTATGTGATCGATATATAGTTTTATAAGGAAAATTTCAATACACAGGTAAAAAGCACAATGCCAAGAAGAAAAGTGCCCTCCGGTTGAGAAAAACGCAACACTTGACCAAAACATTGATTTTCGCCAGACTTCTCTGGATCTTCATCAAATTCTAAGTTGCTGAGGTACGATCCATAGGTTCAATGATGAATTCTTAAATAATCTAGTTGTTCCAATGTCATCCACGTAATTTACTTGGTTAAGAGTTGTGGCTATGTGAAATACGCACAGTGTAAAACAAAAAAATAGAGCTATCTAACACAGGACTTTTCCATTCCATTGTGAAAAACCTTTCAGCAGTTCAGGAAGAAAAAAAAACAATTTCAATACAGAAAACAATGGCATCTACAACCAGTCTTTCCTTCGATTACAAAAAATTACAAAAAAATAGATTTTTTCTTCCTCTGGCCCTCAATGGCTCGATTTTCATTACATTCCTCTTCGCTAAAATGCAGTTTTCATTATTTTAATATTCCCATATAATAAAATCTTTCAAACAACCTAATCCCTAATCTATTGGTCTAATACACACCTAAGCTAACAAACCTAACCCTTCCCTTACTAATTTGGCACTCCATTAACTCTTTACAATAGATAATAATTTAAAATAAATTCAAGAGGTCCAACCCTCTTTACTAAATGATTGTTGACCAATCAGGTCCATGGAATTGATTTCATTTGATGCTCATGCATCAGACTTCCGGGGAAGAAAATAATGATCTATCAAATCTTCAGAATTCACATGATATTTTTGTAGCTCCGTTGTTGTCATCCAACTATCATCTTCAACTGGTTCTCCCCTCCATTTGATTAGATAATGATAATAGGTTTTGCCTCTAGTATTCATTGTTGCTCTTTTCTCCAGGATGGCTTCCACTTCTTTCTTCATTGTCTCTAGTATATTTTCCTCCCAATTTTCCCCATCCGCAGGTTCATCTTGTGATTCTGCCTCTGTTTCCTTGTACATTTACAAATCTACAACATTAAAGATAGGAGATATTCCAACTCCTTCTGGTAGCTCAATATCATAAGCATTGGAGGAAAAATTCCTCAAAATTCTGCATGGTCCTATCTTTTTCATTTTTAATTTGTAATAGGTTCTTACAGGAAATATTTCTTTCCTTAGGTAAACCATAACTAAATCACCCACTTGAAAATCATTTTCTCTTCTTTTGAGATTAGCCCTTTGTTTATACTCCCTTCTTCTTTCCTACAACCTTTACTTGACATCTTCCTGCAATTTCTATATCTTTTCTGCAAATTCTTCAGCCTTTGCACTCCTTATATCCTTCTTTCCCAAATATCTAAGCTCGTATACTCCTTTAGGATGCATTCCAAAAATAATCTAAAATCAACTCATTTCGATACTCTAGTTAGGAGTATCATTGTAAGCAAATTCAACTTGAGGAACACTTGAGGAAGTGCCAAATCCCACTATTTTGGATGTTTGTAAACTAAGCTTCTTAATATATTTCCCAAGCTCCTATTCACCACTTCAGTTTTCCCATCCATATGAGCATGATAGGTTGAGCTAAAACTGAGCTTTGCACCTAGCTTCCTCCATAGAGTCCTCCATAAATTTCCCACAAACTTAGTGTCTTTGTCTGAAACAATACTTACAGGAAGCCCATGTAATCTTACAATTTCCGAGAAAAACAAATTGGAAATGTGAGTAGCATCACTAGTTTTCCTACAAGCAATGAAATGAGCCATTTTTGAAAACCTATCTACAATAACATAGATTGAATCATGTCCTCTTTTAGTTTTTGGCAAACCCAAAACAAAATCCATGTTGACCACATTGCAAGGTCTGTTGGGTATTAGCAATGGCTGACATAATTTAGTGTTTTGGCTCCTTCCCTTAGCATGTTGACAAACCCTGCATTTCTCAACAAACTTTTTGACGTTAGTTTACATTTTTGGCCAATAATTAAAATCACTCACTTGAGATAATGTTTTTTCCTACCTAAAGTGTCCAAATAGTCCCCCACTATGTTTAACTTTAATAAGATTTTCTCTCATTAAGCATTTACGAATACACAATTTTGTTTTTCTTGAAAAAAAAACCTCCTTGAATCAAGTACTCTAACCACTGGCTTCTATTATGAATCACAGGATATTGAGCAACTGCATATTTTTCTTTAAAATCTATGTCTTCCTTACACATATCAATCATCTCTTCAAATCCCAAGATGCCAATCTTTAGTTCTTTCACAACAAGATTTACTCGGCTCAAAGCATCAACAACTTTATTTGACTTACCGCTTCTATGCTTGATTACAAAGGTGAAACTCTGTAAGAAATCCACCCACTTAGCATGATTTTGGATAAAATTTGGTTGATTATTTATGAACTGCAATGCATGATTATCAGAATACAACACAAATTCTTTGGGAAACAAGTCATGCCTCCACTTCTTTAAAGCCTGCACAATAGAATAGAATTCTTTATCATAGGATCAGTACTTCTTCTTGTCCTCATTCAAATTTTAACTGAAATAATCTATCGATCTCTTCTCCTGACTCGAGATAGATCCAATTGCTATCCCACTAGCATCAGTCTCAACTTGGAAATTTTTATCAATGTTTGGCAAGGCCAAAACAGGGTTTTCAGTTATTTTCTTTTTCAACAGCTTGAAATTTTGATATGCTGCCTCTATCCACTTAAATGGTTGGTTTCTTTCCTATATTGTTTCAACTATCGGTGCACATATATGACTAAAACTTCTTATAAAATTCCTATAAAAACTGGCAAGACTTTGAAAAATTATTACCTCAACTATGCTTCTTGGAGTTGGCCAATTCACAATTTCTTGGATCTTTTCTAGTTCCATCTTCAAACCTTCTTCTAAGACTACAAATCCTGGGTAAACGAGCTCCTTCTTCATGAAACTACACTTCTTCAAATTTATTAGCAGTTTTTCCTTTTGCAAAGTGTCTAAAACCAACTTAATATGCTCCAAATGCTCTTCCTTATCCCGACTGAAAATTAGAATGTCATCAAGATAGACTATCATGAATTTTCCAGCATATTCTTCTAAGCCATCATTCATCAGTCTCATAAATGTACTTAGTGCATTAGTGAGCCCAAAAGGCATCACTAACCATTCATACAACCCATTGTTGGTCTTGAATGTTGTCTTCCATTCATCCCCCTCTCTAATCATTATTTGATGGTATCCACTCTTCAAATCTATTTTAGAAAAACAATTTGATCCACTCAAACAATCTATCAAATCATCCATATGTGGCAGGGAAATCTATACGTGATAGTGATCTTATTTATTGCTTTGGAGTCAGTACATATGTGCCATTCACCGTCTTTCATTGGAATGAGCACTGATGGTACTGCATAGGGGCTAATTCTTTCCCTTATTAGTCCATTATCCAACAACCCCTACACATGTCTTCCAACTTATTCATTCTCCCGAGGAGTTAATCTATGTGCTACGTTTTTTGGTAAACTTGCACTAGGTATTAAATCTATGTGATGGTTGATACTTCTGATTGGTGGCAATGCACTTGATAATTAATCAAAAATAATGTCAGTATAATCATTTAGCAGATTTTTAATTTCCACAGGCAGATTGCCTAAATTGGTAGAAGTAAAAATTACCTTGGGTTTACCCTCAACAAGAAAATGTATTTCTTTCTCCTTCTTGGCTTATTGCAGCAATTCTTTTCCATTGATCATCATAACATTATTTCCAGTTGTTCCTTTATCTTCTTCATCCTTCAAAGGAAACAACGTATGATTCTTCACATCCTTCTCTAAGGTATAGGTGTTCCTTCTGCCATCATGACTGAATTTCCTATCAAACTGCCAGGGTCTTCCCAGAAATATATTGCACACATCCATTGTATCACATCACACAGTATGACATCTTTGTATGTACCAATTTGTATCTCTACTTTGCATTGTTCTGTCACTAAGGGCTGATGTCCTTTTTGTAACTAGGACACTTTATAGGGAGTAGGGTGTACCGCCTTAATCAACCCAAATTTCTCAACCATATCTATGGAGACAAGATTGTTAGTGCTTCCACTATCAATCACAACCTTGCATCATTTTTATTTAGACTTGCATACAACCCTGAATAGTATCTTCCTTTGAGTTGGCTCATTTTCTTCTTTCTCTACCTTAAGCAACACCCTTTTTAACAATAAGGACTCTCCTGTCTCAGGTGGCTCTTCTTTCCCCATGACCTGAGGTTTTTCTTATTTTTTCTCTACTATATTCACATTCATTTGGTTTGCTGTTTTATTTTGAGGGAAGTCCCATGATCCATGTCCTAATTATCCACATATGTAACATCGAATTTCTCTTCCTCGACCTCTACCTCTAGGTACAAATCTTCCTCTACCAAAGTCTCCTCTCTATGGTGGTCAGTTACTCGAACCTCCTAATTCATTCTAACAGTGATAGAACCTTGGTCTATAAGTTCCTCTAACTTTGCTTTCTCAACATTTTATCCTCTACCTTCAAATCTTTTTTATATGCATTTCAATTGTCTTCAGACACACCAGACTAATTTCATCTTGTATGTCATATCTCAAGCCATTGATATATCTGGCTACCTTTTCTACGTCATCCTTAGCATTTCCTTCTCTAATGCTCAACTTGTAAAACTCCTCTATGTACTCCTTGATAGTCATTCCTTTCTGCCTCAAGTTTTGTAACTGTCTGAAAAGGTTCAACTGGTAGTCTTTCAGCATGAATTTACTTTTTAATTTGCTCACCATTTTATCCCACTACTTGATCTTGGGCTTTCCCTTTCTCTCCCTGGATGTTTGTAGTTCATCCCACCAGATAGCTACATGGCCCTTCAACCTGGTGGTTGTAAATTTTACCTTCTTTTCATCTTCAAGCTCCTCATAGTCAAAATAATTATCTAACAAACTGATCCAATCCATCATCTCTTCCACATTAAGGTTCCCATCATACAAAGGTATTTTAACCTTTGGTCTTCCACTTGTTTTTTCCAACATCTTGAAAACTTTAGTGGCTTAGCTTTATTCCTCTTCTTCTTCCTCAGAAGATTCCTCTTTAGCACTGGCATCCCCCTCATCAGGTGCTTTCTTCTAGGAATTTTCCATTGTCCCCATTCTTGTGCAAAGATGTTGAATCTCTTCCAGCAAAATTTCATTGGCTACAAGTCTTCCCCGGCCTATGCCAACTCCTCTTCTTGGCGGCATGTTTTCTGAAGTACTAAGAGAATAACTCAATTCCTATCTAGGCTCTGAGACAAAATGATCTAGGGCTTCATTGAATTCTAAATCTCCATGTTGTCTTCAATTCACGTTTTCACAAAAATTACTCTACATAATAAGCCTCCCTGCTACATAGAAATCATTTCTATAAACAACCTTTTTATTTCTAAATTACCAAACTTGGAAAAAAAAAAACTAGAATGATGCACTGCTCCATGTGATTCTTTTCTTTATAATTTTGTTTTACACAGATTTATGTGGCCAATTTATAAGACAGATCCTTTATCCCAAAAATACAATGTTTTAATCCTCAGATCCTTACCCTATCACAGAACTGAAGCTCTTTTGGAACATATGTGATCGATCTATAGTTTGATAAGGAAAATTTCAATACACAAGTAAAAAACATAGCACCAAGAAGAAAATCACCCTCCAGTTGAGAAAAACGCAGCGCTCGACCAAAACTTTGATTTTCGCTGGACTTCTCTGGATCTTCGTCAAATTCTAAGTTGTTCAGGTACGATCCACATGTTAAATGATGAATTCATAAAGAATCTAGTTGTTCTAACAGAATCCATGTAATTTCCTTGGTTAAGATATGTGGCTATATGAAATACGCACAACATAAAACAAAAAAACAGAACTATCTAACGCAGGACTTCGCCATTCTAGTGTGAAAAAAATTTCACTAGTTCAGGAAGAACAAAAAAAAATTCAATACAAAAAACGATTACATCTACAAACAATCTTTCCTTCGATTATAAAAAATTACAAAAAAAAAATAGAGTTTTTCTTCCTCTGGCCCTCAATGGCTCGATTATCATTACATTCCTCCTCGCTAAAATGTGGTTTTCATTATTTTAATACTACCATCTAATAAAACCTTTCAAACAACCTAATCCCTAATATATTGGTCTAAGACACACCTATGCTAACAAACCTAACCATTTCCTTACTAATATGGCACTTCATTAACTCCTTACATTACATAACAATTCAAAATAAATTCAAGAGCTCCAACCCTCTTTACTATAGGTTTTAACCCTGAAAAGAAATTATCTACACACAAATCTTCTAACAGAAAATAAACAATAGTGAGAGCATAAAACATAAAATAAATAAACATAGAGATTTTCCCCTGGATCCCAAATCGGGATGACCAGCTTGATTTTTCATTATATTCCTTTTAGTGCTAGAACACATATATATACATGCCGAAGCATACATAAACCCCAATCCATTAACCCTGGATTAGAACATAACCTTAGTTCCCTTGACCGGATCTACAAAAACACCAGGGGCCGAAAAACATCGTACCCAAAAACCATGTGCAAAACCATGCACAAAACCATGGGCACATACTACCCACCGGAAATTAAGGACCAAAAATTTTCACCGGGGCGCTGCCTCAGACCCTGACAGGGGGGGCTACCACCCCCCCTGTGACCCCCCCGTTGCGCACAGTGCGATAGCCCCCCCTCTTACCCCCCTGTGTGTGCTTAGTTGTGGAAAGAATATAACACATACCCAACATTTACTAAATGATTGTTCACCAATCAGGTCCATGAAATTGATTTCATTTTATGCTCCTGCATCAATACAATCCGTGGTGACCTGTTCCATTGAGTCTAGGTTTAACTATGTTGGTTTGAGTTGTTTTGCAATGTTGGAGGTGTCCAATAGAGGTGGGAAGTAAGGCCAAATGTGGTCTACATTGAACACTAGGTGTAGACCAAGGAATGGTGGAAATTTTAAGCTCAAATGCATTGTTCCATATAGCATTGGCGATGGTGTATGGACCATATCAGAGCAAGAAAAGATTATGGTGGGGTCCAGCGAGGCGCTCATTCTGCAAATGTAGCCAAACTTTTTCGCCCACCTATAATTTGTGTGGCACCTGGTGTTGATAATGTCGCTTCTTGTACTTGGTATTACCTTTGTCCAATATGTCATGAACCTGTCGACGTATGTGCTGAATGTACTCAATAGAGTTGTTTGCCTTGTCATCTTCAAACAACACATGAGCTGAATCGACCTGAATAACTGTAAAGGGCATGGCTACGTCAATGGGGCATAGTGAATGGAATCCCAAGCCACCTAAAAGGTCCTATGTTTGGTTGAGTTGTGGAGAGCTCGGTTATAGCTGTGTTGTACATAGGGGAGGCTCTCATCCCATGTGCATGGATTCTTTGAGTTGTACATGCACAAAATGTGTACAATCATCTTGTTGACGACCTTTGATTGACCATCAGTTTGGGGATGGAAAAATATGGACTTGGTGAGCTTGGTGTCCAACATTGACTAGAGGATGGACCAAAATGTATTGAGGAACCTGCTATCTCGATCTCAGATGATAGAGTGTGGGATCCAAAAGTGTACCCACACTCATTCAAAGAAGAGTTTAGCAATGGTTTCTGTTGTGATATTCTTCTTGCAGGACACCATAATGGCCATCTTTGAGAATTTGTTGAGGATCATGAAAACATAGTCGTTTCTATGCTTAGTGGAAGGAAGGCTCAACATGTAATGCATGGAGATGGATTCCCAAGGTCGACTAGGAGTAGGAAGCGAAGTATAGAGGCCTTGCTTCTTGATGGCTGGTTTGGAAATGGCACAGGAAATGTAGGATCTGATGTACTTCCTAACATCTAGTGGAAGTTTCAACCAATAGAAATACTTCTACAGTACTACAACAGTTATCTCAACCTTGAAATGCCTAGCGACCCGACTGTATTGTACTTCCCAAAACATCTTGGCATGCTCACTTAAAGGAGCACAAAGGTGTTCTGACATAGAACTGCATCTTGGAGGTGAAAATTTGGAACTTGCTTACCCTCCAAGAGCATCTTGTATGTGCGACTGAATTCTGGATCACTCTTATAGAGATGCAGCCAATTAGAAGTCTCGTGCCCACAAGAGTTAAGCATGATGGTTAGCACGAATATTGGTAGTGAGTTGAGGTATTTTGCAACATTATTGATGCTTCCCTTCCTATACTTGATGTTAAAATGAAAATGTTGCATATATGTGGACTAATTCTAATGCTGATCATTCTGCAACTTCCCTTGTGTTTGTATGAAATATAGGGATCAGTGGTCTGTGTGGATGACCGTTTCCTTCCCTAAAATGTAATGCTTCCATTTTCGACAAGCTTGTATAATGGAATACATCTCTTTGTCTTAAGTGGGATACTTCTGGACTGTATTGGACAATTTCTGACTCTGATATGCCATTGGATGCCCTTGTTTAGTAAGAACTGCCCCAATAACATAGTATGAAGCATCTGTATCGATCTCAATTGGTTGTCGTAATTATGGTAATATGAGAACTGGGGCAGAGCAGAGTGATGTTTCAAATCAATGAACACCTTCTGTTAAGATTCATACCAAAATATATTTTCTTTCACTACTCCCTTGCTGACTTGGCTCAAGGGCCAAGTGATCTATGAGAATCCCAACATGAACCTGCAATAGAAATTGGCAAGACCCAAAAAGCTGCAAGGATCTGTTAGAGTGGTTGGGGCTATCTAATCCTGAATTATTTGGATCTTTGCTAGATCCACATGTACCCCCCGTTCATCAATAATGTATCCAAGATACTGAACTTGGGTCATGCCAAAAGTGCACTTCTCCAAATTGGCACACAACTTGTGTTGTCGTAGTGTTTGAAAAAATTGTCGGATGTGGTGGAGGTGCTCTTCCCAATTCTGGCTGAAGATCAGGATTTCATCCGAGTACATTACTACAAATGAGTTGGTGAATGGTGCAATATGTCATCCATCAGCCTCATGAAGGTTGTGGGAGCATTCGTCAACCCATAAGGCATGACCAACCATTGGAAAATTCCCTCCTTGGCTTTGAAGAACGTTTTCCAAACATCAGAGGGTTTGATTGGTACCTGGTGATACCCGAACTTCATGTCGATCTTGCTGAAATATTTTCCCCCCTTGATTTGGTCCAGAGGGTCATCAATCCATGGGATCGGGTACCTATTCTAGGCAGTCATCTTGTTCATCGCCTGATAGTGATAACCGAGTGTCCAATTCCCATCCTTCTTCTATACCAACACGACTGGCCTCCCATAGGGCGATGAAATTGGTTGGATGTGACCTTTCTGCAATATCTCCTGAATCTGCCTCTTCATTTCTTCTTTCTCCAAAACAGAGCGTCGATAGATTGGTCCATAGGGGAGTGGTGCACTTGGGGTCAGATCGATGGGGTGATTGAACTGACTGTGTAGAGGCACCCCTGCAGGTGAGGTGAATATGTCCCCGTACTCCTCCACAACCTTGTCCATCGTTTGTTGTCATGCGGAGGAGCTCTGTCTGGAGGTTATGGCCACAGTCTTCTTCTTCCCCTCAGGGCAGATTATCAGGAAAAAAAATTTCCCAGTTTTGGAAATGAGCTTACTGCATTTTTTTGTAGTAACCAAAGAGATAGCGGTAGGCGGTGCTACCTATGGTATCTTGATCAACTTATTTCCCAAAGTAACAATAACAGCACGAGGTCAGGACACATACACAAAATGTCTCTTACACAAGTATGGTTGGCCTAATAATACATCAAAAACATCAAGAGGAGAAATCTCACATAATACCTGATCTGTGAAGGGCTTGATGTTGTAGGGAAGGCAACACTATTGGCTAACACAGAGATCCCGACTTTGGTGAAGCCACCTGATGGTGTATGATTGTGGGAGTGTTGTGGATGGAAATTCCAACTGCTTCACGACCTATGTTTAAATCAGGTTCTTTTGGATCCCACTATTAACAATGAACTGCAGTGGAGAACCCTTTACCCACATATGGGAATGGAAGAGGCACTCCCCCTCCTCTGGATCTTTTGGTTCCTCCTTCTGGATCTTCATGGTGGAAACAATGGTGTTGGGCTCTGCATTGATAATATGCTTCCCTTTATCATTCCCCTTGTCGAGTTCTTATTTAGAGTCAGAGCATGCATCCGATTCATAAGCCTTCATCTCAGCCACCAGTGACTTCTTGGCGTGACACTCACTTGTGTTGTGAGTGGAGTTCTTATGGAACTCACACCACTTTCCCATGTCCTTCTTTGGTTTCACAATGTTGTTATTTTCTTTCGGCTTTGGTGGGTTATCTTGGGTCATTCCGCCTTGGCTTTGTCCTTTGTTCTATAGCTAGGGGGCACCTTTCATTGCCGATGATTCACAGATCCAAAGTCTCACTTCTTCTGTTTTAACTTCTGCTCAATCTTGGCAGCATACTAATATGCTCCACCAACAGATGAGATATCGAGGAACTCCATTTTCTCCTAAATGTATCTGTGCAGACAACTTCAGTACATCAACACCAAGTGTTTCTCCGAATCTTCGATACCCACTTTTGTGTGCAGGGTATGGAACATATTGATAAGATCATACACATCTTGATTCGTTTGCTGCCGCAACGTAGTCCATTGTATGTACTTGTCCTCATAGCTCCCCATAGAATAATATTATTCCCTGATGGTGTCTCAGCAAGAATTCCAAGTGGGTACGACCGAAAATAGAGAGGGTTCCATCTCATACTTTTTCTCACAGTAGGTTTCCCACCAGTCCTTCACATGGGGGGTTGACTTTGAGGAGTGCAAAAGTAATATTTTCCCGATTGGAAAAGTCATGAACTAAGAAATACCCTTCTCATAAATTCAACCATCTATATATGATGTCTGCATCTATTTGGCCCTCAAATATGGGAATGTCAAAGTTTACTTGTACCTTAAAAGGAGTTGCGCCTTCAGAGTGGCTGCTAGATGCAGATGGGCCGCCGGTGGGAAATTGTTGAAGGTTCTGGGCAAATTTATCCATCATCATGTTCCTTCATTTCTTGAGGGCCTCCTCAAGCAATATTTTGATAGCATCTCCTACTCCCTCGTCTTTCTTTTCGTCCCCCATGGGCAACCATTGGGATTTGCGAGATTGGTATTGCAAAGGTTAAACTAGATTGAGCATTAACTCCTCATACCCTGACCTCGTTGGGGACATGCAAAGAAGGATCGAGGAAGAGTAGATCTCTCTGATACCACTGATCTAGACTTATGCAAAAACGCAATAAAATACAAAAATACACATAAACACAGATATGTAGTAGAAATAAGACTTCATTTCATTAATATCACATAACTGACATATGCTTATAGACAGAATGGAAATAAACTAGCTAGGGTGTTGGTAGCTTCTCTCTGAGAAGAGATGTGGTTGCTATAGGCCTCTGAACTATGTTACAATGAGGCTCAAAGGCCTATTTATTATTGATAAACAATGGAAAACCCTAACATCCAAAAACCTAACCCTATGAGAAGAAGCGCCAAAACTATGGGCCCCATTTGGGCAAATTGGTACATCAACTTGCCGGTGATGTAACTTTGGCATACGATCTATTTTTGACGTGCACAATACCTCGTTAGAAAGATCTATCTGAGGAATACAACTTTTGATGCCATAGCTCTCGGTTTTCCTAAAAACGTCATTTAGGGCCTTAAACCAGCTCTAGAAGTTCAAGACCTGAAAAAACTACTATAAATAGTAAATTTTGCTACAGTTAAGGAAACTAAAAAAATGAAAGAAACAATGGTGGGGCCCCAAGAGGAATATGCGGGTGGCCACCAATATCCTCCTGGATCACAAAAGGAATTGTGGAAGAAGAGGTGGAAATCCTTATTGTAATAAAATAACCAACAAGTGAAGGCTTGGAAACCCCTATTATAACATAAGAACCGACAAGGGAAAGTATGAAAACCACTAATGTAACAAAAGAACCAATAGGGCGAGGCTAGTAAGAAGGATCTTATCCAACACAAGGAGATGATATGAAGGAGAAAATGGGGGGTAAGGAGGCTACAACACCAAAAGTAGGAGTAGAAAAATAGAAAATAGTTGCATCTTAACAATCCAATGTTGTTGTACAAGATTTGAGGAAAATCAAGAAGGCTACGAGAAAGAAGAATCATGTAGTTATATTTCTCTTTGTGCCATTGCATTCATCTGTTATTATAATAAATAAAATATTAGAGAAGAGAAATAAGGACTTGAAATATAAGATTAATATTCAAGAATCCAAGATGAGGGCTGACCAATATTTTGAGGGAATTAATACCTTTATCAGGTTTTTGGACTCTTTAATGATCCAAGGTACAAATATAAACCATTTTCTAGGATAAAGGAACATGTTCAAGAAAAATTACAAAGAGATAGGACCTTTGTCCAAGAAAAGGGCATCTAAACATAGGAGGAAATGCATGAATTATAGGAAGTAGCTACTTCGACATAGGCCAAACTTGTGGAAATAAAGTTTCTCAAATAGACATACAAGACATATGTGGGAAGGCCAAAGAATATAAATGGAAAGAGATGACGGTAGCCTATGTAAAGGGGATGATGTTAGTAAGGGGTCAATGCTAGGATATCAAGAGCCTCAAAGAAATATGGGAAACACACCTGGAATTCAAATGGTCTAAATGGGACTAACGGAAGAAGGAGATCAAAACAAACGCAATAAAATCGTCTCAGCTACAGGCGTGTGTGGAAAAATTATAAGAAGAAAAGAAGAAACTTGGCTTGTTGCTATAATTTTCCCTCGATTGTTGAGCACCCTCTCTTGTGTACACCATGTATTTTCATGAAAAGTATATTATGTTGCATATAAAGGAATAAATGAAAAGTAACACTTAAAGATAACATCTCCAACCACTTCTCTTGAGGCTTAAAGAGAAGAATTTTCTTTGTAAACTCTATCAACACAATATTTTGATTCACCGTGATCCTACAGGGAACCCCAATCATTTTTGGGGGGATTAAGGACCTTTGAATCATATTTAAATAATATTTCTAATTGTAATATTTCTCACCAAGTAGCTAAAAGCAATGATAGTTGTTATAGCATGTGGGTTAGAGGGGAGTACTTCAACCCCTAAGAGGTCCTTGTCATACATTACATATAGATAAACTCTAGATCTCATGCAAATTTCATGGCTAACATAGAGGAGAGCCAATTCATAATTGCAGGATATAGATACACCTGCTAGATAAATCAAGGTCAAATAGTTTTTCTGCAAGATGGGAAAAAGTCATAAAGGACATGAGAAAGAGAGATCCATTCAACCCTCACAATCTTGTAGTTTCCTCAGAAAGAGTGCACAGGTACATCATATGCATGTAAATATGTAAAAATGAATGGATTAGGTTGAACTTCCATTACCCTATGATTTAGATGCCTACCTCAGAGTATCAAACTGATTACAACATGTCCAACGAGAGAGAAGTTGTATGTTGGAGAGAGATTTTAAGATTGAAGGGTTACCACTATGCTAATGATGTGGGAGAGTTGAAATACAGTATTGAAAATCTTTTTGCCAATTCCTACTTTTGTAACTTAGAGTAGTTATTAGATTGCATAAGGGCATGCAACAACTTTGGCTAGGGGGAAATGATGGGTGTCCAAATTGGCATGTTTTCTGCACCTATTCACCACCTTTTGAATACCCTTTTTCCCATTTTCATACCATTTCACAACTAAATTTGCTCACGATGATGCAGTTTTTACTAAGGTATAATATTTCTCTGATTATGCCATCTTTAATGTTCATTCTTGTGTATTAAAAAAATAATCCTCCTTTAATGCTAACTAATTAGAAATAATGAGAAATACTCTAGATAGGTTCATAAAAGTATTTATCAAGGCATCATTAAAGGATTACTTGGAGGGGTTTGGTTGCTACAACACCTTCACATTGCTATACCACTTTCATGTTGGTACAACACCTTAACCTTGTTGCAACATTTCCATTCCATTGTTTCTATAACACCCTTAACATAATGACTGTTTATGTCAACAACTGCAACTCCTTATCCACAATTTTGCAACTCCATGGAAAAATTATGCAACATGAGAATCCTACAGTTCAGGTCAACTAACAAATGAGCATATGGCATTGTTTGTTTCCCAAAAAAATGATCAACCATTTGTTGCCTAGTGAAGGAATGACAAAGGTGGTTGGCCCCATCCAACATAGAGGATTTTATTGCACCCATTTTGACCCATCCTCCCACTTGTTACGATGTCTGAGTTAGTCAACAAATGTTTTAGATTTTTTTTTTTGATAATTTTGATGTAATAGACAAAGATGGCATGATAATATAAGGTTCTCATGGTTGTCCTCTAACACCATGCTTAATTTAAGAGATTGAAAATTTATGTATGCATACCCTTCTCTATTCAAACAAGAGAGAGAGGAGAACTAGAGTATTGTAATTGCATTCTGATTACTGTTGATACAAAGCTTGTTTTTTCCTGTTTAAATTTTGTTTTATGTGCGTGATGTGATGATAGCATAGATGTGTTGTTGCATAATTAACTAGTGCCTCATCTAAAGAGGTAGGGCCCCTTCCTTAGTCAAGTATTTCCTGTATTTTAGCTAGGTTAGTTTATGTTTCATTTGTAGTTCAATTGATTCAATAATTTACTCCATTTTTCTAATTGTTAATGTTGTTTCAACTTAATTGAATTAGTGATTTACTCTATTTTTTGATCTACCATTTCAATTTTGTTTTAATTTATTGAATTTGGTTTCCTCCATTATAGTTTTCTCAACACTTTAATATATAATCAGCTGGAATTTCCAGACACATGCTATGGCCATACCATGGCTTTGTCTATGCACGAAACATTGTCATGCATAACAAGTAGGTGTCTTCGTTGGTTGTGGGAATTGCATATTTCTTCAAGTTGTCGATCGAAATGTGGTAGTTTGATAAAGCTTACAATTATGGGAAGGTGAGGAGATGGGTTCCTATAACATCCCTCGGTATATCACGTGCAAAATGCACAGGGTTAGAAATTTTTACTAGTTTGACAAGCATGTAATATTCCCAAATGACTTATCCCATACACCTTAACTCATAATCAAAGGATATAATCATGATTATCAAGTGAAGTAACCTTATAAAATGAATGTAAAAGCTCATAAAGTAATAACCATCAATGTAAGTTGTTAACATAATGTTTTCTGGTGCAACTTTGCATCATTAATATTGTTCATTTAATCGGGCTTGTTAATAACACATTGAATCATGCAATTTTCAACATCATGCAAGGTAGCAATATCATAAATATAACAGAATACAAATATTATAAAGATAACAAAATTAGAAAACATGTAGATGGAAAATGATATACTCTTGAAACCTCGTATGGAAAAATATATATATATATATATTTTATTAAACATTTTGTAATGGATTTCACACCTCATTCAATGACAAAATGGGATTCCATTTCTTCTCCATTATTGAAATTTTTATAAGAAGAAAACATAGTCTTTAATTCAAACATAATTAAATGGAGGCCATTACAATAAAATATTGTCATGTTTCTGAACACTTTATCCCACTATTCTTCAAGCACAATTTCTTCGTGGCTTGGTGGTTTACCGTTGTAAGTTACCTGTTATAAACTACGGTTGATGATCTTCCATTCTGCATGTAACAAAAACAATACTTATTGACTTCAACGCCTACAATAGTATTAGTTATAATCCATGTTTTGATTGCTACAAAGAGTTTAGTTTAGAAACTATCACTCGATTCTTTGCGAAAGTCATTATTCTTCGTGTAAACACTATCGCCAGTGAAATGTAACATCACGACTATCAAAATCTAAAATATTATGACCTTTCTCATCGTATATCCAACCCCTACCAGTTCTCATTTATATATCAAAACCATTAACAATATTTTATGCATTATACCCTTGGACTGAAACACTTTCTTGCATATGCAGAAATAAATTTCATATAGCTAAGCATATGCAGAAATAAATGTCATATAGCTAATATTTATTTTTACATGCAATTATCAAGTAAAATTCCATTACTACTTAATACATGAAATTCCATAACTATTATTTTCTAAACCATATTTTTAATCCATCTAATCAAAATGAAAAACCATGGGAATAATTTTGCACAAACATGGCATTGTTTTCCAGTTCTTATTGAAAAACCATGGGCAACAATCTACTTATTTATTCTAATTCAAATCATTCTTGTCATTACCTAAGTACCAACGTATGAAAATAATATAAAATAGTAATTCTTTTTTCGTATATTTCAAATGCACCATAAAAGTGCATAAGCTTATTAAAACCCTCATATTTCTCCATATTCCAAATGAAAAACTGCATTTAACTTTATAATAGTAACTTGCAATCTGCATGTGAATGAAGAGTGTGCATGAAATTATAAAACCATGATTTTTTATCAATATCTTAATTGAAAACCAAATTTATAATAACTTGAATGTGAATAAAGAGCATGCTTGCACTTTAGAAAACCATTATTATTCAAAGAAATCACCATAGTTAACTTAGATTCTCTCCATGCACAAGAACCTAGTTAATTTATCTCTCAAATATTTTGAACAAAAATATCATATTTAACTTATCTTTCCATGCACAAGAACCATGCAAAATTTTCAAAGATATTAACACAATTAATTTATCTTTCTACCCATAAAACCATGCAATCTTTTCGAGAGAATAAACGTACTTTCAATATTTTCAAGAGATTAAACATAGCTAACATATGTCTATGTGCACAGTAACCATGAAAGTTTTTCCAAGAATATAATATAATTAAATAATCTTTGCCCAAAATAATTAATAAAGTTTCTAAAACAAAATAAACATAGTTAACCTATATCTCTATGCCCAAGAACTATGAATGTTTTACCAAGAATTTAATCTAATTAACTAATCTTTTCCCAAACATCTAATGAAATATTTCCAACAAAATAAGCATAGTTAACTTGTCTCTAAGTACCAAAAGAACTATTTTTCCAAGAATTTAATATAATTAACTAATATTTGCGTACAAGAATTTATGAAATATTTCCAACAAAATAAACATAGTAAACTTTTCTCTATACTCTATATAATTAACTAATCTTTTCATGCAAAAATTCATGAAATATTTCCAACAAAATAAACATAGTAAAATTATCTCTATAGTTTTCCCTTCACTTCCGCAGAGTATCCAACTGCACATATCATGCAAAGAACAATTTCGACGAATTCCCTTTGATGGATCTCACTTTCCACGATTTTTGGATGACCACAAAATGGACACTCAGAAACGATATTTAATTTTCTTGTTTCTTAGGAGATGCTCCTTTTGAAGCAGTCGACTCCTTTATTTTCCCCCAAGCCAACCACCCCTTGATATTTTAAATTCCAATATATTGCCAAAATGTCTGGGAAATTCATTATTGCATGGGATCTTAACTGAATCTTTCCCAGATGTGGCAGCTAATAATCAAAATAATTACAATGCAAGCCGCAAGTTCTAGCTAGCACAACTCCAGTGAGCGATGAGAGCTCGTCCCTGATTTCACTAACAAGAAGTCTCTGATCCATGGGTTCTTTCATAGAGGTAACGACAAGCCAATTCACAACAGATATTGTTTTCCTTTCTCAACTGGTTACATAGTTTCCTCCACTGCATGGGTAGTTATCCTTGCTAGAAGTTACTAGTATGTAGAAATTATCGCCGACGAGCCCATCCAAAATCAACTCTAATTTCAAGAAACATTATTTTTCCAAGGAAAATGCACCTGTCATGGTAATTGTAAGTTGTTCAAAACTCTAACGAATTATTGATACCCACTGTACCATGTCAAGAGAATGACCGCATGTCAACATATTAAAACAGTAACAATTCCATATTATATAAATGCTAAACAATAATATGTGATTCTAGGGATATTACAGTATTGGCCAGTGGGCTAAACCGGTCATTACAATTGTGGGAGATGGACTTTCCAACGTTGTCGATCACACAATCAACATGCCATTTTGAAAAGCATGTGTAATTACACCAGGACTCAGGTAACCTACTAGTTCACAATATGTCTAATATAATTTTCGACGTTAAAAAGAAATCTAAAGTGTATTGTAACTTTTTGTCGTGGAAGAAAAATTTGAAGCTTGCACTCTGCAATGGTTTGAATCTTGCACTCTGCAATGGCTTCTGCAGTACTTATTTTCCCCCTTTTCCCTTTACTTCAAAAAAAATCTTGGTTATGGCATATAAAGGGCAACATATTCACGGAAAAATGCACGGGAGACAGACTATCCGAGTGAAGAAAATGTGAATATGCTCTTGGAAAATGTGAAGAGCTTAGAGACTCTCTCATTAGGAGGAAAATGAGAGCTCTCCCTTAGCAATGTTGAGCGACTCAAATGGTTTGCAGATGAGCTTGTTGCTAAGCATCGATCAAGAATTTCGACGCCGATTCTGATCATAGCACTGAAGCAAGTGACCCCTAGCCACTGATGACTCTATATGCATAACACCATAAACCATTCTCGTCATTCTTAAAAAGTACTTGTGTTTTACATGAAAAACTACACTAAGGGAGGGGAGCGAAATCGGAATGTCGCTCTTTGTTTCATTAACACTTTATTTTCGGTATTGATGGAACAAGTAATTAAGTAATAAGGTTCCTAAATACAACTTCTAAAAAGTGATCAAATGTGAGATCCAAGTAGAGTTGTGTTGTTTTGTATCTGTATATGATCATCTCTTAATCTGTTGATGATGCCAACAAACAAAAAAGCCTCAATCTTTCACTATGTGTGGGTACTGAATGTAACTATTTACTAAGTGAGTTGATTTCTAAATTGAATGTAAATATTTACTAAGTGATTTATGAATTGAATAATTTGAGAAGGGTTTTTGTATATTGAAATGGCATAGTATATTAATTAATAGATTTTATTTAATTTGTTTTTTTGAAATTGTGTTTTTAGTTAAATATGTTTAAAATTAGATTCAATATTATAATCAAATAATTGATGATTGGATTATGCAGATGAGATAATCCAAATTTATAATTTTAAAATTTTTAAACCAAACTTAAAATAAATTAAATGAAAAAATTCAAAAAAAAATATAAACATTTATTAATTTGATTCCAAATGTTCATAGACAAGGCTGCATATCTAGGGTTTCATGCCACTTAGTTTAATTATTAACTTTTGAAAGATCTGAACCAACTCTGACATTTGAACAAGGGCTACAGATGCTAGAGATGGTATATATATGGTCAATTCATTTTGTAGAATACATGCTAACAAAGTTCAACCAACTCATGGCAACTATTTTTTTATAATTTAACTAATAAACGAAATGGTCATTTTATGGTATCTTTTTCCTTCATATTTTGCCAAAAATATTGTAGAAAAAATTAACAATTTAGAGTTTAAGGTATGTATTATGTAAAATAAAAAATTTAAGATATTTAAGATTTATCTCCAAATAGTTATGATCATTTTTCCATTTTAATTTACTTAATTAAAGAGGTGTCATATGAAGTAAATGTTTTCATCTTTATCATGACTTGATGACCATAGGCATAGGCATTTACCGACCATTTTATTTATATGGTTACAGTAATAACATAAGGTCGCATGGTAGTGATTTAACCTTCACATAACATTATAGAATATTAATAGTGGTGGATGAAAAATGAAAGAGTGAGATTTATTTTAAAAATAGTTAAGTCATTTCTTTCTTTTTAATTAAACTGGTTAATTAAAAAACATATCTCATATGAACACTAGTTAAGGATTTTGGAGCATGTGCTATTTGCAAGCCATGGTATTGTCCCATAGTATTTTATCAAACGTCTATTTATAAGTTAAAAATCTCCATGCAAAGTGAGATTAATCTAGATCATTAAATATATCGTTCATCTATTTTAAAATATATATATATGTGTGTGTGTGTTTTTAAATTATATATTAATTCTTTTTAAAATCAATGATAATAATACTAATAATAAATAGGTTATAATTTAGTTAATTTTTATGACTTTTTTTTTTAAATTGGGTAATGTTACATATTTCATAAAATACATATTTTGATGTTTTACATGATTTCTCTAATTTAAATAATAATCAAATATAAAAAATTAAGATTTATGTCAAAAACTAGTTATGCATTTTTAATTAAGATTTTTAATTTTTAATTTAATTAAAAATAATATTAAGTTCACATGTGTAAATTTTATTTCTATCATTAATTTATTAATTTTTATTAATAATAATTTTCTTTTATATATATAATTTTTTTTTTTAATCGTTTAATTAGTTTTATGATTTTTTTTAGATATTTAATTTTTAATTTAATTAAAAATAATATCACGTTCACATGTGTAAATTCTATTTCTATTAATTTTTTTATATCATTAACTTATTACTTATTATTAATATTTTTTTTATATATAATTTAAAAATATTATCATTTACTTAGTTTTTATGATTTTTTTTTTTTAATTTTAACCATATGAGATATATTTAAAAATATTTTTTTAAACATATACTACTTGTTTTTTTTTTTATAGCTAATACATAAAATAGTTTGATGAATTATGGCCATGTTATTAAAATTAAAATTAATATTAATAAAATATTTTTTTTAATTTATTATTTTTCATTTCTACTATCAATAGAGACATAATCATTGTTATGGTATTATTGTCGTTGCTACAACACCCTCTAAAATTTTGGCCTATATCCAAATTTCAAAGGATACTTTGACATTGTGAACTGTCGTTTCTCATAGCTAGAGTCATTCAATGTAAATCTTTTAAGTTTTCTAGTCCCTTTTGGAAGAAAACCTAAGTGTCATCTTATGGCATGGGAAATGTCACACATTGTAAAAGAAGAGTTATGGTTAAATGTAAGAGAAAACTTTGGTACCAATGGATCCTATTTACCATGTAGAGATGTACTATACTCATTGCCAAAGTTTTATGCATTGTTTTGTCAGTGTTTTCCTTGGCGTCACAAAGTGTATCTTAAGTGTCGCACTGGGGGGGAAGTGTTGTTTATCCATCACGTCAAAGGGATTATGTTGATTCTAAGTGCTGAGTGTTCAATGTTGTGCTGTTGAATGTTCTAAGTGTGTGATCATGTTCAAATTCTATCTCGGTTTCATCTTTGTCTCATCGATCCCACGCTTAACTAAATTCTAGAAATTTCATCTCAAAACAACCTGGAGTTACTCTACCCCTATGAACCATGCATTCCACAATCACAAGCCTTAACACTACATCCCTGCCTCCTAGAACTTCGAAATGTGTAGTCACTTCCTCCAAGGACTTGGAATTGCATAGTCACACTACTCATTAACAACTTCATGACCTCCAGAACTACGAAATTATGCCTTCCAACTAGTATATTTCTATGCATTATGTAATCCCAGTCTATAGTATGTCTCCTTGGTTCATTGAACTATGAAATTTTGGAATCCAAATACCCAGTCTACCTCTAGAATTTTGCATTGTGTAGTTATAGTGAGCAAGCCTACCTCACTGTGAGCCTCAACTATGAAATCCTACTTCTCAGCCTTCCAGAACTGTGCATTGCATAGTTGCAAGCCTCAGTTCCTCACTCCTGTCCTCTGGAGCTGTGCACTGCACAATCCCTGAGCCCTCCTACTAGTCCAGTACTCAGTTTTAGTCCAATCAATGGTTTTCATAAAGAAATTTAGTCTATGAGATTTTCGAACTGATGTCGTGTTGTCATGAGTGGATTTCATTTGCATGTATTGTATATCTTGACATGACGGGATGATGTCAAGAAATGAGGAGAAGGAGACTATACTAGAGGACACTTATGATTTTTTGAAGACAATATGATCGTTGAATAATAAGATGAAGAGACACTAGGTTGTTACAGAAAATGTAGGACCGAGATCATAGTGAAGCCTCCCTATTCTTAAGACTAGTGAAGGAGGAAGCGGAAGAAGATCAAACGTCTTTTCTGAAGACACAAATATAGAAGTACGAGGAGAAGTTTGACATCGACACATCATCATCAATTCCATGTCATCAGTGTCAAGTCATGTCTTATCAAGGTATTATTTCAAGATTCATGAGTCATCATGTGCCACATCATTGTGGATGTAATTATGTAGTTCCAATAAAATGAGAAATTTAAAGTAAGTGGAAGTCCAAAGGTCACCTATTGAATGAGAAAGGTCATATAGAAGGCTCATGAGAATTCAAAAAGTCATACGGAAGTTCAATTATCATGAGGGGAGCTCAAGAGTCATAGGGGAGGTGGAAAGTGACCTCATTTTCTATATATACACCCTCATAGGTTAAGTAATGGAATTTTCACCTTGGCTTCTCCAACTAGGCATTAGATAAGAAGATATTTCTTTTTGAGAGCAAGTGGTGACTTAACGCTAGATTATTGGAGCTAGTGGTGTTCATTATATCGATGTATCTTGGAACTTTCACTTAATATTTGAAGCTCGTTGAGCCAACACACTCTCATGCATATATCGTAAATTTTGTAAGACTATTTTTTTTTTCCAAGGAAAAATTCGTAATTTTATTATTGAAAACAAAATTACATGTTACATGTGCTGGTAATTTTCAATCAAGAGAGACTATGAGGTCTCAAGTAATAAATTATAATACATGGGGAGAAAAAATAAGTTTTTCTCCCTTTCTTCTTTTCGACATTCCGCCAAGCACCTTGTGTAGGTGTGGCCGAGATAAGGGTGAGCTAATTATCTTCAGTGTTTGCACCATTGTCCTTATCTGAATCTGAATTGTCTAAGATGTGATGTCGTTTGTTCCCACCGAAGTCTGGTGCGTCAGTGTCCTTTGTCAACTGGACCATGGGGGTAATGTCAAAAGGGTATTGCATCTCTTGTTCTTTTGACTCTGGTTTAGTGGTTTTCTGATGATGTTCACTTGGATTGAGAACATCCTCTTCTTATTTTGTCCCCTGTTCTAGTTCGCTTGAGGGAAACTGCCACCCTTTGGGAGTTTTCCCTGTCTTTTTTTTCTTTCTGTTATCTCTTTTTTCTTCTAGATATGTATTTTGCAAATGACTGGTGTTTCTACATATTGAACATCTGAATGCGGTATTTTTGAAGTCAAGATGTTGTGTCCATTTCTGTTTTTTTTGAATCATTTGTATGCATTCTAGCAGCCCTTTACTGAGGTCCACTTCCACACACATGCGTGCAAATGTGTAGACTCACTCTGCCAAGTGTTGAGTGTCTGCTTTGATATATCTCCCAAGTATGTTCCCAATGCAAGCTAATACACTTTCATTCTAGAAATTAAGGGGAAGGTTGTAAAGCCGAACCCAGACAGGAATTTTGGTCACCTACATGGTGTTTGCATCAAAATCTGGGAACCAAGGTGTGATGAAAAGCCGAGTGGATCCCCAGAACCATGGTCCCTCCCTAAGGATGATGTCTTTGGCTTCCGAGGATGAAAACTTGACAATGAAAAACCCCTTTGAGCAAAGGTGGATTTCACAGTCCATAGTCCAGTTGGTGAATATCCATTGAAAGAGCTTCATTGGCTTGGGCCAGAAGCTGTTTAATATGTATATTTTTGCTTGAGATTCAAATGAAATTTAGTTTTTGTCTATTTCTGGAATATTTATGTTCACTTCTAGTATGAAATTCAGTTGCTCAACAATATAAGGTTTGGGAGCATTTTCAGCTGCTTTGGTTGAAATAAGAACTTTGATTTCCCCCTGTAGTATGTGCCTGTATGAGGGCCCTTTCAGGTGGTCAGGTTTTGGAGTGCTGGTCCCCCTGGAATTTCCTAGAGGTCTGTGCTATTCAACGGCGCCACCCCTCAATCTCAGATTGAGAAAGATAGTGGAACCAGAATAGATGGAGTAATCTGTTATTGTGCAGTGGTCTTGGAGGGATCTTCCATTGTGGATTAAATATTTTAGATGGCTAGGGTAACCAGTAGCATGACTAATTTTTAGTTTCAGCACATCAACCCCCTCGTTTTCCTAAGCCCAAATAAGTACATTGTTACCCATAGGGGGTTTAATAAAAATATAAAAGCATACAACACTTACCTCTTTTTCTATGCTTGTTGTGTGGTCATTTAGGGTGTTCGGCCTTGGTTGTAGAGTCTAGGTCCATAGGGGGCTAGGAAGCAATGCGCAACAATGGGTAAATGTGGGGGCTTGTGTGTCACAGATAAGAGAAAAAAACAAGGGAGCGTTGTCGCTAGAGAGTCCCCGAACACACCAAATGCCCTAGTAGAGGCATTGTGCCCCTCCCAACTCAGAGTCTATAATTCCTAGCATTGGGCAGGGAACCAGTAAGTTGCAGCAAATAGAATGATGCACATCCATGTTCCCAAATAAAGGAGAACTCTTGTAAATACAGACCTCGTGTAATGACTATCTGGTGCAAGCATTCGAAAGCGTCCCTGGGAAGAGACCGCATGGAGCATGAAGGTGACGGCAGGCGGCCATGGTGGGGGCCGAGGAACCGCAACACTCATTCTGAAACAAAATATTTTTGTGGGGGTTTTCCCTATTACAAAAACGAACAATGGGGCAGGTGATAGAGGTCGTCGCCAAGCCTCCTTGGTGACCGAGGCAATAAACCCTAACTGCCATTATTTTCGCCACAGATATGTCGTTCTCTGTCTCCAACCACTTCCATTAAATGTTGTAAGACTATTATTTTAATGTTTCGAATATATGTTTTTCTCATTTGTACTAAATAAATTGAACTATTTCATTGACTTTGGTGCTCACTTTTTTGAATGTGCGGGGTACTTATTTTAACGATTGTTACTTGTATGTGAACTATTTTGCTAGTTGATTACTAATTATTTCACATGTATATGTGTGTGTCTTTATTATAATATTATTGTTACTTTTCTCATAAAGGCTCACTTTCATTTCCCTCTAGCGAAAGAACCTTGATACATTCTACAATTGAACATTTCACAAGCCATACTCGCTTGTTCATTCAAAAGTTCATGTACATTTCTCTCTTGTGCTAACTATTACAGCCAAAGAAATTCCTTAAGAAAATGGCAATCCAGCCTTATTTCTCGAAGGGATCCTATACCAAATGGTGTGAGGTCTAATTGAGACTTCACATCAAAAATACCCCTTTCATATTGGCGGATTCCAACACCATCAACAAGCACTTGTTTTTCTTTATGTATATATATGATCAACATTTAATATATTAAGTTAAACATATATTGTTCAACTAAATTAATTAATATATAAATATTAATAGATTGAATTAAATTAATGTAAACGTAAACTTTTAAATAATAAATTTATTGATATATTAAATTATTTTAACCAAAAATTATTTAATATCTAATACTCATACAGATATGCCCTTTTTAAGGGTTACATGTAAATTTAATGATGAGTAATGGATAAACTATGAACCACTCCTCTGGTTCGCATTATATTTTTTTTTTCTCCATGACCATGACCATAGTACCATGTTTGTAGCTAATAATTATACTCATTTTTAATGACAATAGTTTTATTTGTAGCTAATAATTATACTCTATGTTTAACTACTTTCCAAGTAAGATAATTGGCTTCAAAATATGATGCTCTCAAGATATATGAAGGGAAGAGGCAATGAATTATTCAGAGTCGAGGGATGTGGTATGTTGTTTAACTTGTTAGAGACAGGGAAGGGAATTCCATACAAGGTTATATGACTGGAAGCCATCAAGTTGATTTTTGAAACTGGTAATTATAGTGAAAATAATAAGGATGCATGTATGCATTTTCCATGTCAGTCGTGTGGAGGTGTTATCCTCTTGAAGGAAATGGAAAGGTTTCATAAATGACGAGATATATGAGAATGAAAAACCCATTTTTAAGGTCACTGCTTCGCCCATTAGTTGTTTCAAAAGGGACCACATTAAGGTACCCCTCACTAGTTCATACAAGAATAAAAGTGGGTGGAACTATAGGATTATTGGTAGTTTCACTGAACGAGCATGTGACATCTAGGACCACACCGGTGCAATTGCTACAGAGGTAGTCCCATTATTTCTCTCTCTTTTTATTTTTCTTCGTCACCTAAATGATCGAAATATTAAACGGTATGAAGGTGCTTGTGATTATTATAGTAAGGGAGGTAAAGGACATATACAATGTTGTAGTGTGAACAGGAGTTGATTAAGCATTCATTTTTTGGGTAGTTGTTATTCTTGACAAACATAGTGAAGAAGATTATGGCTATTGAGACTATTAACATATACTTCATGATAAAAATTGTAGATAAGGAATAATTGGTTCTAAAGTTGTTGGCATTCAACCGAACATTTATATGCATTCGTGAGTAGGTGATGTTCTGATATTAACATTAATGTAAAGTGCTTTGGAATTATCTATTGTAAATGCCAAAAGTATAGTTTGATATAAAGTGGGATAAAAGAATATGGTAAAATATTCGAGTATGGTACTAGCAGTTGAAGTTTTGGGAGTAAGCTAACCATTCGACAGAATGCCTTTTGGTTTTTGCACCCCCGGCGACCGGCGAATCCCTCCAATGAACGCAGGCCCCACACCCCTCCCCGTCTTCTTCCATCTCCATCCCACGAATTTACCGTTTGAAGGAGCCCATTTAGGAGCTAGTCACCATTTCCATTTCCTCCCAACTACGCACAGGGGAAACCATGAATGAAAATATTTTCCCGCATTCCTCGAGCCACTTCAGCCCACTCTAAACGTCTCCCTGCAAACCAATCAAGGGAAGACGCCAGAGCCATGGTGGCATGATCCTGTAACCAATGGAACATTGAAATTCCTTATTAACCAATAGACCGATTGAACATGAAAAAATGAAAGCCATCGCTATAATACTACTGAAAATTTGATTGAATGAAAGCCCTCACTGGACCACTACTAAAAACTGGTCTGTTTTTTTTAGTGAATGTCTATTTTTTATTTCAATGTCTATGTATTTTTAAGTGAGAATCCCTGTTGCGCCCACTCCACCGTTGCGGAAACTCAGTTAAACACATACTTGCTTTAAAATGGTAAAGCAAGTGAAATGGAAATCAATAATTTCCCTTCCGGTGCAAAACCCTAAAGAAAAGCTCATCTTCTCTAGGTCGGATTTATATTGGTCTCTTGTACAAGGAAAACACATGGACTCCTTAGATCCGATGGCAAAAATCCCTTCAACTAGAATTGGAGACTTTATTAAAGGAGAGGAAATGAACCCAAATGCTCCATTTTATTTCACCCAGGTACAAAAAAAATTCCCAGGCTCAAGGCTTACTGCTTCCTTGCTATATGAAGTGTAAGTTTTTTTATAAATCCTACGTATATATGTTGGTATTAATAGTGCTTAAACAGTTTTCATGGAATCATATGTATTGAGTTTCAAACTTTTTTATGTAGCTATGCTTGTTCATATGGCTCCGATGACAGAAGGGGACAAGACAAAGTGAAGCGAAAATACTCATTTGTGAAAAAGAGGGGATGCCAATGCCATTTCATTGTCAAAATTATGGTTCAAATCCCTGAGGTTGCGATAATAACATATAACATGTATGAGCATGTATATAGCCAAGGATTGCCTTGTGATGGCCAACATGACACCTCAGGTCCTGCTAGGGTTCTGCATCAACCAAAGTTATCAAAGGACATGGTTTCCTATGTAGAGAGTTGTTTCTTCTTGGATGTGCCAGTTGACTCTGTTTGCAAAATGCATGTTAAAAAATATATTGACATGGATGCTGCAACTCAAGATAGGTATTTATTTTTGTGTAGGAAAGATGTTTTAACATATATAATCGTCTAATGAAAGGAAAATATTAGTTGCATAAGAAGGATGAAATGAGTGTGAACCTTTGGTATAGGAAACACCAAAATGATTTTTTGTTTTATCAAAAGCCCAATGGTGGAGATGTCCCTTTTATAGTTGGAATTCAGACAAAGTGGATGTTGGAGACCATGGTGAAGCTATTGAATAATAGCCTAATAACCATGGATTCAACATTAAACATGAATAAGTATGGGGTGAGTGTATTAAGAATGATTGATCTAGTACAATAACTTGATTAATAATTATTGATGATCTAAAGTTGATGATCTATGTATTTTGAATATGATAGTATCAATTGTACACACTCTTCATTTTCGATCACCAACAAAGTGGGGTGCTAGTTGCATGGGTGGTGGCATCATGTAATACATCTCAGGAAATTTCTCTATGGTTAGAGCAGCTCATGCATAGGTGTCACCAAGTTGGTCATAGTTGGAAAGTTAATGCTTTCATGGTTGATGACGCATTGGATGAAATTGGTGCTTTAAGGTAACTTCAATATTCTTAATTTACAATACAACTTGTATTTGTTACAAAAATAACATACTTGAAATGAATTGACTGTGGTAGGAGAATCACAAGGTGTAATGTTATCTTGTGTGTTTGGCACATACGTCGAGCATGGCTAAAAAATGTGAATTGATTGGCCAGTAATCTAGAAATAGCAAAAGAAATATTTATTGATTTGGGTTTAATTATGAATTATTGTTCCAATGTTGAAGTGAGCAATGCAATTAATGCCTACTTCAACAAATTTGCAATTGACGAAAAGTTCCTAGACTATTTCCATAAGAATTGGGTTGCTGGTGATAATATTTGTAAGCTGAAAAAGTTACATTTCTCTTTTTGGTTTGAAATATGGATGAAACATCTTCATTAAGCCAATTTTTATGTAATTAGGGATGTGGGTCAAAGGTTGTCGGGATTTTCCCCATAAAAATCAGGAGACAAACAATGTTGCGGAATCATATCACTGTTACCTAAAGACAAAATTTCTATCTGGTAGAAGAAAGAAATGTTCTCGTAGGATGGATTGGTTGATATATGTTCTTCTAACAAATTTTGAACCATGTTATTGGTTTAAGGAAATTCTAAAAAAGGAAGAATTTTTAAATAATTACAAGAAAGAGAAACAATTGGAATCATCAGTGGAAAAAGAAAAAAAGAATACCAGTTAGTGATTGCAGCCCTCATTCGCAAATGTCTCATTATTTTTGGGTGAGGATTCAATCTAAAGTTAATAAGAAATATCTTGTCACTTTTCATCGTACAAATTTCAAAAATTGTGATTTCCCATGGTCTATTCGTCGCAACATATGCAAGCATGCCATAAAGGTGGGTTGGTTGTGTTCCAGTTCAATGGCTTCAAGCCAATTAAAAAATCATCAAAGCACAACTGAGTCATACAATGACCCTCCTAAGATAAATATAGAGGAAATATCTAATCTTCCTGAAGATGCAAACACAAATGCCATGGATAGTCACAATGTTGATGTAAATGTTGAACAAATTGAGATGGCCAAGGAGGAGTTATTTGGCTACTTAGACCTGGTTCAAAACAGTCCTCCTGCTACTTTGACCAAGATTGAACAGTTGATTGCTTTAGTTAAAAAATTGTTGGATGACGCCAACAATATTCATATTATGGATTATGAATTCATGTGTGGATTGGGTGCTTTTGAGTTGTCTTTGAAGAGGACGAAGAGTTTCCTAAGCCCCAAAAAGAGAAGAAAAACAAGGCAACAAAATGCAAGATTGGAAATTGACTTGAATATCCCGGCAGATGAAGATGAACCATTTCAGTTTGAAAAACTCAACAAGTGAGGTCTCCCTCGCGCCAACAATGAATGCTTTTCCAGTTTTCTTGTGCACGGTTTTGTTTTCAATTTGATTTTAATATTTATTCCTGTATTAGATGTATTTGATGTATTAATGTTTTGTTGACTATGTCCATGTATGTTTGATAGGTGGTGAGGATATCGTTGGATATTTCTCTAATTTGATTGAATTGTCATTTAAGGTGATTAAATAACTCCATGCATTTACACTTAGTCTTTTAATAAATTGATTGTTTTTTAAGTCATGGAAGATAGATTTCAAGTGGTTTTGCATACTTGCATAATTGCATATATTGGTGTGCAAACAATAATTTGATATATAAATTTGAATATAAAAAAATGGAAATGTAACAAAATTATTAGAGGAATTTCAATGAAATTGTAACCAAACATGTCAAACACAATTTTACCAGTTTTTATAACTAACAAAAGAAACTGGAAAGTTTTATATTACAACATCAAATATAATGTGTTTGTTGTCTATGAGTTGCTGCAACGGTGAGACAGTGTTGCAGCAATGGTGAGCCAGTGTTGCAGCAATGGTGAGTCAGTGTGTCAACAACTGTGAGGCAGTGTGTTAGTAATGGTGGCCCAGTCTATCAATCTGAATTCGTGGATGAAGGGGGACATTCATGAAGATTTCCGATACAATAATCACTATGTCCTCGTTCATCGGGATGAAGATTCCCTCTTGTCTCCATAATTACATTCTAGCAATCAGATTCTTCTTTTTTTGTCAACATATATTTCTTTTTATATACCCTTGTTGGAAGCCAGATCATTCGATACTGAAATCTAAGACCTATCCAATGATTCCGACACTATCCTATAGCAATAATATATCGAGCAACCCTTGTTAAGGCTGTCTTTAAGTTGAGGTAGTTAAATGGATATTTATTTTGGGGTTGTTTTCCCATCCTATCCCACCTTGCTTTACATCCTCCATGTGCCTTAGTTTCCAATAATTGAATCTGGCATGCACAATATGTAATGGTCATCTCCCTATTCTCGGAGATAACCTCTGCTGCTTCTGGAGAGTTGATGGATTTTTGATGTTCTTCTATCACCTCCATAGGTTTGGGATGTTCTTGTCTAACCCACAGAAGGCTCTCGGAATTATGGAAATAAATGTTCACATCATCCAACCAACTGGCCTAATTTCTCAAATACAATACAAAGGCCTTCAATTGGACATCTCCTGTAACATGGTTGGGATTCCATTTTTTATTATAAGGTACCAAAAAATTATGTTGGTACAGTTCATAGAGCAAGTCTCTATCTTGATCACAAATTGACATATATGCCTCCAAGAAACCATCACTTCTTTCAACCTGGAGAGGGATATTTTGGATGATAGCATTCTTTTTAAATATCAGGAATTTTTCAGTCAAGTACGTTTTGTAATTGGTTGAAGGAGCCCTGCAAGTGAGCACACCATCCATTAGGTGTCTAAGTTCTTGCTTATCCTTCACCAACTTGGTCACGCTCCTTTCCAACTCATCCACTGTTTTTTTATGTCTTCGTAAAACTTGTTTTTATATTCTTCTTCGCATATCTTGCCAAGGCCAGGAAGTGATTTTTTGTGCACACTGTAAGGTTTTAGGTGTCTTGGATATGTGTATTTAGACATCTGTAATTTATCCTTTGGTTCCTCATCATATTTTTTCTCACTAATGTCTTTGGTCAGTTTGATCTTTGGTTCCTCATCCTCTGTTAGTTTCATATCTCGTTGTTGTTCCTATGTGTCTATACCCATTTCTTTTGTTACTTTGATATGTAATTCCTATCCTCTGTATGGACAACTGTGATTTTGGTATGGGACTCTGCAACTTCAATGTCATCAGTCTATTTTTTTCCAAGGGGTATATCTTGTTGGACCCTTGGAGAAGGAATACCTATGTCATTAATGGGTATGGACTCTGCAACTTCAATTTCATTAGTCTACTTTTTTCCAAGGGGTATATCTTTTTGGACCCCTGGAGAAGGAATACCTATGTCATAAATGGGTATGGACTCTGCAACTTGGGCCAAGCAATCTAATCTATCAAAAGTTTATTTTTGTCTGAGCTCATCTATTAGGGTTTTAAATTTGATCTATAGTTGTCTGTTTTTCATCTAGAGAATCATATTCTTCCTTAATAATGAAATATACAGAGGAAGATGTTTACAGGTGCTTACTTTTGCAATGTGCTTCTTTGTCAATTCTGGTGGTTTAGTTGGTTGGTCCTCCTGATCATCTCCATACAATTTTGGTTGTGCAGCTGGTTGATCCTCCTGATAATCCCGACACAATTTTGGTTGTGTAGTTGGTTGGTCCTCCTGATCATCCCCATACAATTCTGGTTGTGCATTTGATTGGTCCTCCTGATCATCCCCAAATAATTTGGGTTGTGCAGTTGGTTGTCCCAGCACTTTTCCCCTATACAATTGCTGGGACTCCTCTTCATCCGCATACAACATTTGAATTTAGATAAGGCCATCGGAGTCGTACCATTCAGTTAGTCCCGCTATGTATTCATAGTCAGAATTAGGAGAGGGAAGCTTATCAACTTGCTCTTTTGTGTCGGCAAGTTGGCCTAATCCTTCTTCCATGCATCCTTTGTCCATGACCCCTTCAATTAATACATCCTTTGGATACTCTTGCTCTTGCTATTGCTCTTGTTCTACTGCTATCTTTTCTGGGAGTTTTTCTGCAACAACAGGGAGGGTTTCAGGAACTGGAGCATAATGACCTCTCTTTCCCCTATTCTTCTTGGCTTTTGGCACTGCTGCCGGGCATTTCATATATCCTCTCAATCTTCTGGTCATAGGTTTACTCCCCAATATTTTTACTTCATCATCATCATCTTGGCCATCTCCTTTACGTTCAGCTTTAGCAACAAAAACCCTAGAAACCCTCCTAGTTTGAACACATGGTGGCTCAGTTGTCATATGGAAAGGTTCTGTGGGAATTTCTGCAGGTGGGAGGTCAATGAAACCAGTTGTAGGTGCGAGGTCATGGGGCAAAGTTGTAGCTAGGCAGTCATGGGGCGGAGTTGTAGCTGGGGGGTCATGGGGCAAATTTGTCGCTAAGGGGTCATGGGGTGGAGTTGTTGCTAAGAGGTCATGGGGTGGAGTTGCCATTGAGAGGTCATGGGGCGGAGTTGTAGTTCGGGGGTCATGGGTCAGAGCTGCAGCTGGGGGATCATGGGGTAGATTTGCTGCTAAGGGGTCATGGGGTGGAGTTGCTGCTGAGAGGTCATGGGGTGGAGAGGCCATGGGGCGAAGTTGCAACTTCAACATGAAATGGCCTTCCAACTAGTTCATCCCAAGTTCTCCCTTCCCTTTGCAACACAACAACCACCAAAATTTTAACAAGGAATTGGTGGGAAAGGATTTCGAGCGACCGTTTTGATTTCTGCACACCTCAGGCCATTTGGTCTAGGGTTTCTGCAAGAAATAGGGGCATGTTAAGAAACCTTCCATGACGCAGGTGGTCTAACAAGTGGAGGTGCTCATAATAAATAACCACGTACCTTCCTTCACAATTGAAAAATATCTGGACAAGGAATGGAGCATCCGACCGGGGTTGTGGTAATGACTTCCTCTCATATCTTGAGCCACTCATGATCAGTCGTTCACCTGCCTCAAGGAAATTCCTCGCAATATCAGGTTGGGGTTTTTGGGGTGCAAACCACTTTTCTCCTGTCTGGAATAACCCTGCTACCTGTGATCTACCCTCCCTGTAATGCATGGAAAATTCTAGGGCTATGTCATTGTGATGCCCCTGAAACCTGCGAATATAATCTATCTAGTCGACCTTTTCAAATAATTATTTAATGGGTGGAAATGCGTCTAACAATTCTTTGGCACTTTCATGGCGTACTCTTGCACCTCCCATCTCTAGCAAGAGTTCAAAGTGGCTATGGTTGTGTTGTCTGTTTGCAAGAGTTTGAATGTGGGACAATGGCGCAATGGAAGAGTTGGGGTAATGGGCACAATAATAAATTAATAATGGGGAAGGGTTATTTATGGTGGTGCTTGTATGTAGACATGTGTTGCTGCAAGGGGTCGAGAAATAGATATGCAGAGGGTTAAATGAAATTCATCTCAACCACATGATGAATATCATTTATTTTGCATTGCCAATTAATATTTTGACATTTATATGAAACCCCACCACCCAGCCAACCACTCTTAAGATTTTTTTTAGAAGTTTAATTATAAAGTTCTAAATACTATTAAAAATAAAATAATCAAACCTTTTTATATAACCTTAAATGACAAATTGTGTTCAGGGTACCTTCTATATAGGACTCAAAATAAAACCATTTATAAATATGGATACATTGTAACACCCTTAGAACAAAGCCATTTATAAAAATTTCCAGATTGTAACAAACTGAAACAATTCCCTTCCCCATTTCCAATCATGCCACTCAACAAGAGGCCTAGAGAGACAAAATTTTGCTCAGGGTGTCTATTTTTCATTTTGATCGTACTTCTTTCTTGGTATATGGGATGAACTCCCTTGAGATCTATCCCAAGATGACAATTTATATGCATTCCTTTACTCTCTGGATATCTTCAGCAACATGTTAAAGAACTAATGTAAGGAGCAAGATTCATTCTGTGTGGTGTTGTTGAGGCCTCAGAATTCTGCTGTCAAAACATGGGGGAAAACCACCCAGTCTGAACCTTAAAGAAACTCCTTTTTGGTTTGGTATAGTGGTTCTGAATGGGGTTAATGGGATCAGTTTCCCAATAAGGATGTTTTTGAGGGTGTGATTATATGGAATGCAAATGGAAATGACTTTAATCTATTATATCCATCTATCTAAACTATTTATTCTATTATATACCTAGGATGTTTCTTCCTCTATGCGATCTAAAAAGATATCCTTCAACTGCTAGTAATATAGATCATTTAACAGTTGAAAGAGATGAAAAATATGTAAAATGATTCTTCATACAAATTAGTTTGACTAGAATAATTGTGAAAATATATCGCATTCATATATGTGATTATACATTAAGAAACTACAGACAATTATTACAATAGAAGTGCATGTAACATTCATCTATATTAACGTTTCAAACATATAATGAAATAAAATATGACTATCAATCTATAAATAAAAACTTAATAAAAGTGAATAAATGTACCATATGTATGAAGTCATACTCATGTAAACTGATAGTAATTGATCTGCTCCTTCTCACTTTCAAGCAATTTAAAGAGTACAGTAGTGCAACATCAATTAAACAGCTTTAATTATCAAAAGATAATAGATGTGTTCCATTAATTCATCAAAGCACTTACAAACTTACAATATTGCATTCTTTGCAAATGTTTTTGACAAATTTCTAGACCCTTCTCTAAATGCATGAGAGGGGTTTAAATACTAAACTAACTATGTTCTAAAATAGATTATTACAAAAATATAGAGGAGATTTCAAACAACCATCCTCATAGGACTAATATAATCTAGGAAAATAAAATAACAATTTTGATTTATGAATTCCGCCCTTTCTTCTGGAGTTGGTCATGAAGTTGAAAAATATCCATCATAGGCTTGAGCTGAGTTGGATATGAAATCCTTGATCTGACCTGTCCCTTGAATATTTCATTTGAAAGTATGGGCTGCAATCTTTTTGTTAAATCTGCTAAGGATCGAAAAGTATGATATTGATGATAAGGTTTGATCAGAAAATTAAAATAATTTTCTTAATCAAACTTATTTGCCTTCTTAATTACTTCATCCTATTTGTCTGCTTTGTTCTTCCACTGTGCTTCTATCTGTTTTGCTTCTGAAAACACTTCAGACGTGTTCTCTTTGAGAAGTTCTTCTTTTACCAGTTGTTCACATACAGATTCAATAATTTCATTTGATAACTTAGATGTTTTCGATGTTTCCTTCTCTGCCTGCTTGATTTGTGCTTCCCAATATCTAAGTAGAATCTCCTTATGAAACTTATCTACCTGAGGTAGATCTGCTTCCTTTCCTGAGTCTGATACTTGCCACTGAATGTGGTCATTGATCTTCTTTTCATGTCTTTAAAATTCAAGCTTTTGGATAGCTATATGTTGGATCAATATTTTATTCGAATCACAATACGAGTCAATGATAGAAGCTTGATGACAAAATACTTCTTGTTCTTTCTTTAACTTAGCATTTGTATCTAGTGCTTTAATAAACTGCTCCAATTGTGGTTGGCTCTGTATTCTAATCATTGTTGTTTCCAGTTGTGCTTGTTTCTCATTGATCTATGTTTGATGTTGTACTTTGAGGCTTTCAAAATCCTTTTGAAATTGGGCCATATTTTCTTTGATTTGATCACTGGAGTTGGATTTTTCTTCATTTAACAGTCTTTCTAGTTCTATTACTCTGGCTTCCTTCTGCTTCAGCAACACTCTAACTTTAGTAGGTTTATCAATGGTGGCAGTAGCATATGCTCTTGCGTACTGTGATAATTTAGTTAGATATTCTGTAGGGTCATGTAAGGAATCTTTCCACAATACATCAACTGATTCATCTGTGAGATTTGAGACTGTTTCACCAGTTCTTATTCCTTTGTTCCTCTTAACTACAACCTTGTAGCTAGGACTGTAGAAATTGTCTAATGAAGGAATTTCTTCAACTTGTAAAACTATCTTTTTTGTAGGGTAGGCCAGTATGATCTCTCGATCATGAGTTTCTGGAACTTGTTGTAGTGGGTTAACAATTTCCACTATCTTCTGGGAATGTTCAGGTGTCTGAAAGCTAGATATTTGATCAGTGTTCAGATTTTCCTTAGGAGTTTTTATTGCTTCAGAAAACTCCTCCCATTCACTACTAAAATTCTTCATTTACGATTTTTCAGACTGATCTAGCGTGTTATGAATATGATGAACTTCTTGATATGTTGACTCTGTTCCATTACTTTATTTTCCCTCATGAATCTCTATCTCTTGGATTACTTGATCAATTATATTTTCTGGGCTATCCTTTCTAGATTCAAATTCAGATTCAGAATGATCTGAATTGTGAGATTGATGTTGTGATTGACCTGATTCATCCTTAGACATGTCTTTAGCTTCATTATCCAAGCTAATACTTGGAGTAGGTCTGTTGATATAATCAATAGTTAATAAATTGAGAGGAACTCTCTGCAATCTCTTATTTATATATTCTTGGAAAGCTTCCAAATCATCTTGACTCAATAGGTTGGATGCAAAATTGGTTATATCTGAAAACTTTTCTATGCCTTGAAAGAGATCATCAAATCCATCTACTTCCTTTACAAAAGGCTTAATTTTGAGCTCTGTAGTGTAATTTTTAATTACATCATTTGGATCGTATAACCTCTTTGGAATTTCTGCCAATTTAAATAGATTGATCTTGGAAACCTCCTTGTAGGTATAGCCAATATCATACAGTGCAAAAGTGCCACACTGTACAGGGATATTAGGCCATATGGCCTTCTTAGCATCTTTGAGTTGTTTAGTGATACCATTAACAAGCTGGTAAGCTATCTCTCGTGCAAGCAACTTATCAGGAACATAATAAGGTAAGACATAGGGAGAAGCATAACTTTCGAATACTCTGACATATGTAAATTTATCCTCTGCAAACCACCTAGCCACAGAAAGAATATCTGCGCTGGCCTCTTCAGAAACACTAGGGGCCTTTTTATTCAATATCATTTGGTGCATAGGCAATATGACTCCATAACAAATTTTTAAGAAATGCAGGTGCAAGTCTGAATCCATAGGTCTCTGTGGTAAATGCGGATTGGGGTAGGGTCTTGGGTAGTCCATTTCCATCCCATGGTAGGAAAACTATAATTGAAATAGATGGCATCCATGACATAGGCAGACATATAAAAGGGAGGTGTCTCTCTAGATGAAGCACTCCTCTTATTCCTATATTCAATAATGTGTTTGGCTAAATTATCAGATAGGATGTTTTCCCAATTCAAAATTGATGAATTGACAATTGCGTCAATCAATGGAACCCATTCTATTGAAAACCTAGTGGTATCAGGTTTAGCAAACAATCTACACAACATACTGGCAACATAACAATAAGGGGAAGGAATTTGGGCAATTGGGTACGTACCAAGTTTATCTCACTTCAACTTTTCCTCGTCTTCCTTCCATTCTTTGATGACTTTCATGAGATCTGGATGCTCTGCACTAAAGCTTTGCAAAAAAACTTTGTCATACTTCTGCTGCGAGGAGGGTAGATGATACATTGTTTTTAAGTCTTCAGCCTTGAAAGACCCTAAGTCTTCTCCCTTTGAATCTTTGAATTTCCTATCAGTTATGCTTAAGTGGTCAATTACCCACTTAACCATGTCTGTGTAAGGGAGAATTTTCGGTCTTGTTGCTACCTTGTGGAGGAATGAACATGCAACATCGAATTCGGTAGCGTCTGAAGTAGATGTCGTGCCCGTTGTAGAGATTTTGGTTATTACTCTTGGTTTTTCATCTTCAAACATTTTATACATTCTTTCCTGTGACAAACTGTCGCATTCCTTGTTTCAGGTAGTATCTGAGAATAAGGGAAACATCTCTGAGTCTTCAATAGGCAGTGCTTGAGAAATCTCTTTGCCCTTCTTGCTCATTTCAATCTTCCTTGATTTGTTAAATGGTTTCCTGATTTCAAGTAAACAGGGAGAGCATTAAAAGTAGGAGAGAGTCAAATCCATTGTTTATATCAAACATGCGTGAATTTCAAAATCAGATATCTTACAGCTTGACACAAAATAAATACAATATCAATCAACTTAAAGCCTCGCATGCTCTAGAAATTAAATGACGTGAATTCGCATGTCACCATATATAATTTTACTGCTTGTAATGTTTACTCATAAATGTTGCGAAATGCGATGTGCGCAAATCGAACATCGCAACTTTTATGCGATAATAGTTTTGTTTTACAGCTAAGTTAAGCAAAATGCAAAATGCGCATTCAAAAAGCCGTACGACCACGCTTAAAGGACTTTAAACATTTAACTTTGATGCTTTGTTGGCTTGTCGAGTTCGCGCAATCACACGTATATATAATTACTTTATGAGTTGATCATTAAATAAGGTGCGATGCGATAAATAGTTTATAATGCTCATTGAAGTTATTCAAGCTTTTTAAAACATATCTTCGAAATAGGAGATTGAAGTTACTTTAATTTAAAAAATTTTAAATTAAAATATATGAATATGTATCAATATGCTTGGTAAGATGCGAAAATAAAGAGTCCATGCTGTAACAATGCATTCCATTATGAAACTGTTGACCTATCTACTAACACCACATGTGCATTTTTTCCTAATAGATTGGCTTTTTATTAAAACATTAGGCAAAGTTTATATGAGATTCTCAAGACAACAGACCTTGAATCTTGAGATCAATAGTCTCTGTATGGCTCGATTTCATATAAACATGTTATGATGGGGATGAATGTTCCCCTTTACAAGTCCATGTGAAGCTAACTTTTCAATTCATTCAAATCATAAAATCATTTATACCTTAATTCTTTTTAAATCATATCCCCTGACATTATTCACTTTCATTGGTACCTATGTGGGTTCTGTTCTCAGTACATAACAATGTTAAAGAGTTGGGTTGTCAATATAACTTCATTGATTTGCAAGTTCTTCATATTATTTTCTCTGTTTGCAGGCTAAGCTGTTGTTGTTGTCATGGATGTCAAAACGTGCTTCAGTTCAAAACACCAGGCCTTGTGGCTGTAGATGTTGATGATGGAGAAATTCACAACAATTGGATTGTTTGTTTGGATATTTATACATTTCTTCCCCTTAAATGAGGTTGGATCTATGGACTGCAAAAGTGCAAGATGTCACATTTGCATTTTGCATTTAACCATGTATGTATAAAGGACAAATAATAATTGATATATAACCTATCTTGGTTGGCTTGTAACCAAGGGTATCTCACATAATTTGTCAATGAAGAGGCTTCTTTAAGAATTAGAGTTCATTATAGTCAAATTAGAGGCTTGTATAAATTATGGGAGCATGTGTTGCTCGCGGATAATGAATGAATGAATGTTCATAGAAGTTGGAATTGTGAAGGTGTATTGAAGGCATTATAATGAATAAATAGTCTCGTTTTGTAGCATATTTTGGAATCCTCTATTTGCTAATAAAAATATTAAATACATGAAAATGCTTTTGTACATGTGCCAGCGCAATTTAATGAGATTGGAATCTGACTTCCAGAATAAAAGGCATAATAAAAGCATCCATCACATAATCTAATGACATAACTAAACTATAATAAAAATGTAATTCCATTAATAGTATTACTGAAAAATACATTTTCTACATACATGTGTTGAGATATAACACCAAAAAATAGAGTGAGGCCATCTATAAAAAATATCTCATACAAAAATGATGGAGATCAGGTTGCTCCAATCTATCTCAAAAAACATGAACACAATAATATGACTCCCCCCATAATAACCCCAATCCAAATCAGAACAACAATCCATTCATTAATAGGCAATATATATCGATGCCTATCAATAATAATTGGTGGAGCACATGTTGGCTCCACAAATCTGCCACATCCACGTCCATTGGATGCTACTTCAAAGAGTATCGAATCACACACCCTTTGGACATCAGATTTGTACATAATCTCAAAACGGTGGAATTGTGCAGTAATGGATCTTGCCTGTTGGTGAAGGGGTTTCAGGTTAGGTATTCTGAATTAGAAGGTACCATTCATTTGGTTGATGATTAGTTTGGAGTTTGTGTAAGTGAAAATGTCATTTTCACCATAAATTCGTGCAGTTGTGAGGCCTCGATCAAAGCATGATAGTATGCTTCGTTGTTTATTGTAATCCCAGGTAATTCTCTACTATTTTGGTAAACTTGGCTCAAGGCTTCATTATGAAGCATGAACCTTGTCCGTGCATTCCCTGGGTTTGGGTGGCGCCATATCTGGATAGCATAGGACCCATTTTGCAACCATCTACAAAACAAGAAAATAATTTAATTAAATATTGTTACAATGTTAAAATGCAGTAGTGGCAACTCTGTTGCAGTAGCGGCAAGTTTGTTGCATTAGAGGCAACTCGTTGTTGCAGTAGCGGCAACTCGCTATTGCCTCTACTGCAATAGCGATTTGCTGCTCTCTCTATGAAATAAATAAAAAATGAAGTTTGTGATTTTGTTAATATAAATAAAAATTTAATTAATTGCAGTAGCGGAAACACACTGTTACAGTGGCGACAACTCGCTTTTGTCGCTACTGCAACAACGAGTTTCCGCCACTGCTCAAAATTAAAATTTACAGTGGTGGCAACACACAGTTACAGTGGCAGCAACTCCCTATTGCCGCTACTGCGACAACGAGTTGCCGCCATTGCACAAAATTAAAATTTACAGTGGCGGCAACTCGTTGTTGCCGCTACTGCAATAGTGAGTTGCCACTCTCTCTACGAAATAAATAAAAAATGAAGTTTGCAATTTTGTTAATATAAATAAAAATTTAATTTACACCAGTTATGGCAATACATTGTTACAGTGGCGGCAACTCATTGTTGCCGCTACTGCACCAGTGAGTTTCCGCTACTGCAACAGCGAGTTTCCACCACTGCTCAAAAGTAAATTTGCATTATATAAAAAGGAGGAAAAACATAATAAACGAGAAATTTACCTACCTTTCCTATTCCTACTACTACTTCTCCTTCTCCACGAATGGTTAGCTTGCTCCTTGGTTAAATTGGTCCCTAAAATTGGAAGCACAAACAAGTAAAGGAAGCTCAGCATCAAAACTAGAAATAAAAACTAGATATACCGAGGAAGATGTCCAAAATCATTCCAATAGCTATGGAACAAATACAGAATTTTCCAATAGCTGTACGGACCTCCTGGAAATGGCCAAAAAGTTATGTCGAATCAACAAGATGGAAAAATCTATGAAATAATGTATGAACACAAATAGAAATGATTACAACCTCAATTTCTCGGCTCTGCTACTCTGCTGGTCCTCACTGTCCCTGCGACTTCCTCAATTTCTTGGCTCTACTAGTCCTCACTATCCCTGCGACTTCCTCAATTTCTCGACTTTACTGCTCTGTTGATCCTCACTGGCCCTGCGACTTCCTCAATTTCTCGACTCTGCTTCTCTGCTGAGTCTTCAAGAACACAATGGAATGTAGGAACAACTCTTGATAGAATGACTCGATGGAATGAGGAAGGCGCGGGTTGACGAAATGATAAGGGAGGAGCTAGGGGTGCAAAAATTTGAAATGGCATTTGGGCGGCAACTCCAGAGCTCTAGTAGGTAGCAGCCATTACTCTCCTTTGGTTCAAATTTGAAATATTGTTACTTCGGCCCTGCACCGGCTGCGAGAGTGAGGCTGGCTCATGTGGGTGTAAGCGATACTGGCTGCAAATGGGGACTTTGCGCCCATTATGGGGGCAACTCACCCCCAGGTTAACGGTAACATCGTGGGATGGAGACGGACAGAGACAGGGAGGCCCGTGTTCGCCGGAGGGATTCACCGGTCACTGGGGGAAAACCCAAAGGGCCTTATGATGCCCTTCATATGAAAACTTCACATAAATGCCTCTCTCTAGGCATTTTGTCCTCAAGTATTTATTGTTTGTCTCCTTCAACTCATTTGCACATACCTGACGATCTCTCGCTTGTCAACCTACCTATCACAATTAATGAACATCACCATGCCTCTTTTCGCTGCGTCCCTCTCTTCATTCCTTTCATTCCACATTTTTCCTAGAACTAAAACCAAATTTTCCTATCCCTCATAGCCATTGTCATCCCAAATCCTTTTGCAGGCTTCATAGACCTCGGGACAGGCGCCATGGTTAGAGAAAGAGGTTGTGCTTGTCACAATGGAAGAAGGAGAGGGAAAGGGCGCCCACCCAACGATCCATTGTTGGGATACCAAATGGAATTATTCGATCATGATATCCCAAAGCACATTAGATGTAACATCACTGCTTATGGAGGTGGAGGAACGCCATAGAATAGGAGACAAGCATTGGCCATCAGAAACCTATTGGCCCTCCTTCTATGGAACCTAGAATGCGCAAGAGTTGGAGTTGCGAGAATAATTGCATAGTCTAATGGCTACATCATCCACATCTGCAATTTGCTCCATCAAATTTCTAGAACCACAAGCATCGACTTTCTTCTAGTGCCTTCTTAATCCATATCTTCCAACTCCTTTGAAAGGCACACAGGCCAACATTCCTCCTATCAACACAAATCTCCCTCTCCATATATAATCCTCGCAGGAGACAAGCAAGGCAAAGGTTTGTCAGTCCATGGCTCTCTAATTCCATGGCTACTACCCAGAATAGCAACTACTTGTTGCTCCATTCCAATATTGCTCAAATCATTGAAAAAATGCCCTCTCCTCAATGACCCAACCCATTCGTTTGCTACATTGAGGAGGATCTATATGTGGGCCCCTCGGGCACCAGTAGAAATGTTGAAGTCGGCCCCAGTCAGGAGAAGACAGATCCATAAAGCTCAAAAGGCAAGCTACTAGTATGAGCAAGTTTTATTTATCATTTTACTTGCCTCTGTTTTCCTATGCTTTCTCAATGGAACATGAATGGTTAGTCACAACTACAGTCACTATGGTAGATGAATTTTGCAACCTTTTTGTATTCTTGTTTTTGCTTGGACAATGAACTTGTGTCATATTCTCCCCTTCTTAATGGACCATTTGGTTTCCTCTTCTGGGGGAAGATGTTCCTCCCCTAGTTCTTATCATTGGGGCCTTGGTGCCAGGATTCACAATGCATTTATGCATGTAACCTATGTACAATATTTTTGCAAATATAAAATAGTTTTTTTGCCCACAAAAAAAGGATAGTACATGTGTCGTCTCCATTTAACATTGTGAAGGAAAGTATATGTGTCACCTCCACTTATTATTGTGAAGTACTTGTTATACCTGCTTAAGGCGGGATATATTGTAAGGCGTAGTTTAACTTATAGATGAAATGACCTTTTTCAGGGCATTTTTTCTGGCTAATTTTAACCAAAATGCGGGAGTGAATTTTAAAAACTTGAGTTCAATGTGTTTATGTATAGAATTTGAGTGCCCCATGACATTTTCAGGGCGTTGAATCCATTTATGCCTTCAAAAATGTATTTTAAACAACAAAAATCACAAACTTTCTTGAAATGGTATTGCCAGATTCCAGTGAAAAAGGTTATTTCGTCTATAAGTTAAACTACACGTATATTGTGATCATTTGAAAGTAAAATGACTTTGAATTATATTAAAACAAAAAAATATTATAGAATTTTTGAAATGTTTCTAATAAAATTTGTATTTAAATAATTTTTTTGAAAAAAAAAAAAGTTACTTTTTAAAAAAATGAAATTTATTATTTTTTATTGGTGGTGAATATTAAGTTAACAATGGTTATTTCGTCTATAAGTTAAACTACACGTATATTGTGATCATTTGAAAGTAAAATGACTTTGAATTATATTAAAACAAAAAAATATTATAGAATTTTTGAAATGTTTCTAATAAAATTTGTATTTAAATAATTTTTTTGAAAAAAAAAAAAGTTACTTTTTAAAAAAATGAAATTTATTATTTTTTATTGGTGGTGAATATTAAGTTAACAATGGTTAAAATGGCTTTGTGAGACCAAAAAAAAATAAAAAATAAATATATATATATATATATATATATATATATATATATATATATATATATATTATTTATAAAATTTATTAAAAATCTCATAACAACATGTATCTCAAAGTCATTATTATCATAATGACACACATATATACCACTCACGCGATCGTGACAAATATTGTTACCAAATATGTAATTTAAGATTTGTATTAATTATACACGGATTTGTTAATCATAATTTTTTATGGAACTTGTATTATTGATTATGCCACCTGTATTATTGTTGGCACTTGATGTCTCATTGATAACTCACAAGCCTCGTACAATCGCATCTCTACATGTGTGGTAAGCTTCAGAGGTTCATTTTACTTAGCAATTTATTCTTAGGCCTCATTTTGATAACCTTGGGGTCTTGAAAATCTCTCACACGCCTTTACATGGGAAAAAAATTATCTCAATTTTATGATTCATATTGGGCTTTGAAGCCTTTGACATGCCTTCACTCGAGAAACAATTATCTCAATGGTTTGCTTCCTATTGGGCTCCTGTATCTGCCTCATTTGGGCTTCATCGAGCTCCAAGACAATTATCTAACGGGATGCCTAATGCTAGAGGGTATAAAAAAATACTAATACAAAAACTATAAAGGTTTCATTTGTCGATTCCTCCACTACAACTCCTTCCTCTTCCATTGAACATGTTTTTCCAGGTGGTATCGATAGTTATAATATAATCCACATTTCAAGTTACAAATAGACGAACGAGAAGCCTAAGATTCTTATGGTCCATGTAAACATTAATGAGAAAAAAACAGAGATGACCAAGGCTACCTTGAGCACCAATTATGGAGGATGCACATTGACATTATGGGAAGAATGAATTTGTGTTGTGAATAGGGACAAACTTCCGATGTCCTGACTACAAGTGATTTCAACAGAAGGCCTTTTGAATTTATTATAAATATTGAGAATATACTACAAATATTAACCACACTCCCTTTTGTTTTTTATCAAACTATTCTATGGTGTTGAAGAGTAGACCTACTCCAGGTGCCAAGCTAGCAACATACATATGGATTCATATAGAAGACAATGCAGGCCAATTATTTGTCATTTTGAACTAGATAATACTTATATGCTACGATAAAAAGAGACCTTAGAACCTTCAAAATTACTTTTGGTTGCAATAAAGTGTATAAATGTAGAGTTATGAAAAATTATAATTTCCAGCAATGCCCATTTGTGTTCCTTTGTGATTTTTCAAAAAAAAAAGGTGGAGTGGTGATGGGGAGTTATGGGGGCCTTAATACTTGATGTTGGGTCCTTCGTTTTGGGGAAATAGTTTTTGACACATTTTGACCAAGTGTGACCAAAGGGCAGTTGCGGAGGAAATAACTAAGGAAAGAGAGAAATCCGCCAAGATATGTAAAGCACTGAAGATTGGAAAACTGAATATATGGGGAAATGCAAGCACAGTCGAGCCACAATGACCGTCAACGAGAGTTGGAGCAGTCGCAGTCGAGCCACAAAAGCAACCAAGGAGGAAAGGGTGTGGAATTCAAGTAAGAGACAGCCATTAATATTATTGTAAAAATCCACACCAATGGTATTGGAATTCCAAACACTTTGATTGATTTAGGAGCAACCATTAATATTATGAGCGAGCAAACTATGGATCAATTAAAGCTTCTCAGTCTTCAATATAACCCAACCTTACTACAATTAGCAAATAGATTTGTTATCAAACCAAATGGTATATTAGAATATGTGTTTGTATCTTTAGATTCATGGGAGTATCATGTTGATTTTATTATTTCACCTCCCAAGAATAATATAGGATGCCATTCATTGATCCTTAGTAGACCTTGGCTAACTACAATTGATGCATTCATAAGTTGCATATCTAGTGATATCTACATTTCAGATGGTAGCTCTACTAAGAGATTCACATTTTATCCACCTTGAAAAACGATAAATGGAGTAGAAAGTGAAGTTTGGATTGATGATGATAATGAAGACTTTTAGGATATTCAAATAGATGAACAAGATCAATTGATAAATTTGATGAATAATAATGATTTTTCTTCATATTGTAAGCAATATCAAACTTTTCAAGAACAATTTAATATTGAATATTTATCATCTTGTCAAATAGATTTACATTATATGGAAAAGTTTGGCAACTCTTTAGTATCAACTTTTTTAGGAAAAAACATTAAACATTAATAATAACTTGGAAGAATTTAAAAAGAGGCGATTGATAAAGATGCTACACAAAAATTCTTCTACATATGCATGGGAATATACTAATATGAAGGGGATTGATCCTAACAGATGTATGTGTCACATTTACATTTAGGAAAAATGCCAAACCAGTTAGACAACCTCATAAAAGGATGAATCCTAATCTGAGATAAATTGTTAAGGAGGAATTACAAAATTTTCTTAATGTGAATTTCATTTATCTGATATCAGATAGTTAATGGTTCTCGCCTTTAGTGATTGTCCCTAAGAAGAACTAAAAATGGAGAGTGTGCATTGATTATATAGAATTTAATAAGGCTACTTTAAAAATATCACTTTCCACTACCTTTCATTGATCAAGTACTAGATACCTTAGCAGGGAAGAAATACTTTTCATTTCTTGATGGTTTCAGTGGATATAGCCAAATCCAATTGGCACTAGAAGATAAAAACAAAACAACCTTTACATGTCCATGAGGTACATATGCTTATAGGGTACTTCCTTTTGGGTTATGTAATGTAACTGCAACATTTCAAAGAGCAGTTTTAGGTATCTTTTTTTTTATCTATTTCATGATTGTGTATAATTTTACATGGATGATTTCACTGTCTATGGAAATACTTTTGAAGAAGGCCTTGAAAAATTGGAAAAAAATCTCATTAGATGTAAAGAAGCAAATCTTTCATTAAGTCATGAGAAATGTTTTACGATGTTTAATGAGGGAATTGTCTGAGGCCACCATATTTTAGGAAATGGAATTAAGGTGGATGCATCTAAGGTAGAAGTAATTACTAAAATTCCAGTTCCTACTTGTTAAAGAGAAGTTAGAAATTTTCTTGGTTTTGCAGGAAATTATAGAAGATTCATAGAAAACTTCAAAAAAATAACCTCTCCACTTTTTAAACTTCTTACAAAAGATTATGATTTTGTTTTGAATTATGACTGCCAGAAAGCATTTGAATCATTGAAATAGAAAATCATTGAAGCACAAATCTTAAGAGGACCTAATTGGTCTCTTCCTTTTCATATTTCCCTTGATGCTCCAAATAAAATTTTAGGAGTTGTGTTGGGACAGAAAAATCTAACTCCTTATGTTATTTATTACACAAGTAAAAAATTGACTCATGCAGAGTTAAATTACATATTAATAAAAAGGGAGTTTTTAGTTGTTGTTCATGCCATTAATAAGTTTCGACACTATATCATTGGGTATGAAAATTTCATTCATACAGATCATTATTCTATTAGATATCTAATGAATACACCAATTACTAATGATAGGATTACTAGATGTTTGTTATTATTATAGGAATTCAATATTATTATTCTTGACAGGCCAGGAAAGGAAAACACAGTTGTTGATTTCCTTTCCAGGATGCAAAATGATAATATTGATACCCCTGTGAAAGATAATTTTCTTGATGAATATATTTTTGTAGTATCTATTAAAACTCCTTGCTTTGTAGATATTGCTAACTATTTGCATACAAGAAAGTTTCCCCCATAATTATCAGCCAAAGAAAAGCAAAAAATCATCAAATCCAATGCACCTTACTCGTGGATAGAAAAACAATTGTATTGAACTAGACCTAACTTGATCATCCAGAGATGTGTTCGAGAGGATGAGGTGCCAGAGATATTAAAAGCTTTCCATGATGAACCATGTGGAGGACACTTTTTTGATAAAATAATTGCTTATAAAGTCCTTCTCTTGGGATATCATTAGCCTTCTCTTTTTAAATATGCCAAGGAATATTTCAAAATATGTGATAGCTTCCAAAGAATGGGAAAACCTGTTCCATCAGACGAGATGCCTCTGCAACCTCAAGTACTTGTAGAGCCTTTTGAAAAATGGGCCCTATATTTCATTGGTCTAATCAATTCTCTGTTTAAGTAAAAAAATGTATATACTTGTTTGTACCGATTATGTTACAAAATGGGTAGAATCTAAACCACTTCCTTTTGTTGCTAAAAATGTTGTAGTTACATTTATTTTTTAGCATATTTTTACTTTTTTTGGTGTCCCAAAGGAAATTGTTACAGGTCAAGGTACTCAATTCACATCCAATTTGGTGTAGAAAGTTATGAACCAATCCAAAATGAAACATAAAAAATCTACTACATATTATCCACAAGGCAATGGACAAGTGGAATCTACCAATAAGGTACTTGAATTAATCCTTACCAATACTATACACTTTCACATAAGAGACGGGGATTCCAAAGACACTTTGGGCATACTGTATCATATGGAGAAATACTACTATAAATACTCCATATGAGCTTTTCTATGGTACTTCTAATTGAATTCCAAATGGATACTTTCAAAACAACAACAAAGTTGGGCCTTGATCTATTTGAAGCTAAAAAACAAAGGATAGCACAATTCAACAAGCTAGATGAGATTTGACAAGATGTTATCCAAAGAACTAGCATAGTCCAGCAACAAAGATCGAGATGGCATGACAAATTTATCAAAGTTAAGAAATTTAAGATAGGCGATTGGGCCCTTGTTTTTTACTCTAAATTCAAATATTTTCAAGGAAAATTCCAAACTCACTAGCTTGGTCCCTATGAGATAGATATTGTCTTTAATAATGGAGCAGTTGGAATCAAGGTTATTGATGAAGAAAATGTTACCTTTCTTGGTAATGGGAATAGGTTAAAGTTACCTTTCTATACATAAAATCTTAACTGGAAACCAAGACTTCTTGGTAGTTTAGATTTTCATAATTCCTTGTCTTGCCCCATTTTCTTTTTATCCCCCAATTTTCTTCTAATAAATCCTTTAGGTCTAATAAGTATTTTTGGATGCCTGAATTTCTTCAAGCGCCAATAAAAATCAACCAAATCAGCAAGAACAAGTTTCCCAAAACAATTATAAAGTTCATAAGGTAGCGATTAAATCTGACAATTTTCGTAGCTCAGTTCAAAGTTTGCAGTTAATGACATACCTAAAAAATAAAACCAATCAATAAGCATCCAAAAGGCATCACAAATGTGCAAAATTGACAAATGGCTACATAAAAAGGTATGTACAAAGGATATTAAGTCATTTTTCATTACTAGATTATAGATATATGGGCTTGTATAATAATTTTGATACACCTTATTTTAATCATGACCGGTATTGTAATCTATCATGTTCACACCAAAGCTCCTTATCATAATCCATCTGATTATGCTAAATCCTTCCATTGTATGCCAATGATTTGATAAGATCTTAACGATCAAGGAAACTCATGGAAATAATTAGCAAGGGAGGTGTCTTATTAAAATTCAATCACTTACCTATTTCATTCATGCCTTGTTTCCATCAGCCTTAATCATTCATTGCTATATCCATCTCCATCCATCCCTGTCAATAAAAAGGTAATTCTAGGGTTCAACTTCTCTTACGCCATGGGTGTTATTGTCTGGTTTGAGCCACATGGAGAAAAATTTCTTAGTGCCTATTTGAAAGTCAAAGATTGGTTGTATAAGGAAAGATGGCTTCAGTTTTTTGATAAATTCAATAGGCATGAAGTAGAGGTTACACAAGATTTTTTCGGAGCCTTTGATGGTGTAGAGGTTGAGATAGGAGATATCGGACTTAAAATTTCTGAGTCATTCATAGCAGAGGCAATAGGACTACCTCGAATTGGAGAAATTTGGTTCAAGAGTCAAAGGCTTAGGGATGAATATTGGAGGAATTTCTTGCATAGCCCACACATGGAATCCTCAACATTTAAAAAAGGGATGCCAGTCATTGCATTGAAGACTAAATGGAGAAACCTATTGCTCATCCTCAAAAAGTTTATAACTTGTGAAGGTTGGTTTGATACTATGCTCTTTTACCATGCTAGGTTGCTCATGCATTTTGTAGAAGGAAAGGAAATGAATTTACCATATTATTTGGTGTGGAGTTTAAAGAAAATGGCCTTCAATATTTGGAGAGAATCTCGAAATATCGATAAAGCCTTGTATCACCATGGTTTAATAAAAAATCTTATTGAAGCTCATCTAGATTCTATTGGTGATAATTGGCAAAATTTTCTACTTAGAAATCATTTTCTAGAAGCTTTAGAGGAAGGATTTTTTCCAAAATCTAAGCGGAGCCAACAAAGGACATTGAAAAAACCTAACCATGAGGGTGTTGTAGAAGAAGAAGATTAAGGTTTGTCTATTAATGGACCATAACTGATGGAAATTCTATCGGAGGAGGATGCGCCACTTAGTTAGTACTTGGGGAAGATTAGGCAACAAAACAAGAAACATGAGGTTAGAAGAGAGAAAGCCAGAAAAAGAATACAAGAACTAAAAGCTACGAAGAAGATAGAAGAAATTGAAGAAGATCCATTAAAGATACAAAGAAAGGGTAGCAAGAGAAAGACTGTACAAGAAACAATGAAGCCATATCAGAAATTGAGAAGAAGTAAATGACTTTCCAAGCTTTCAAATGAGCCAACAAACTAGAACCCTCCATAAAATGTTAATCTTGAAGAGGAAGATGATGTTTAAATAGGAAAAAATCCATAATTTTTAGTCCATCAAAGTCCAATAATAAAGACATCGTAAATTGACCCAACTCAATAAGAGGTTTATGAATATTTGGAGAATTTGGAGCAAAGAGCGCAGAAGAAGGTAAAATCCCCTGAAGAAACTAACTTTCATGAAGAATTTTAATATGATAATAATCTTGTAATTGGTTCATAGACTCATACTACTCATGCTCAAGGGAAACAAGGAACCATTAATACTCTAAAGGAAGATATTTCTCAATTAGAAGTACTAAACGAGTATATCGGAGAAGAAAATTAAATGGTCAAAGCAAAAAATGAATTCTTAAAATCACAAAGTGACACTTAAGAATGTGTTTTTGGTACAAGAAAAACAAAAAGCTTAAAGCAAACAACAAGGTGCTAAAAAATAAGGTCAAAGGGTTACAAGCAAAACTTCTCATGAGAAGACCCAAATGGACTATTAATGTTAAAAAAAAGGGATGCCAAGCAATATGGATGTGTTGGTTGAGGCCTCAGAAGCAGCACAATAGCAAGGATATTTCTTCAGTTTTGAGTTTTGTGAATGATGACATGCAGCATCCTCGGCTTGGTGGAATGTTTGTTCCTCAAATTGTTCTCAATTTTGACACTCTTTTTCCCATTTTTCCATCCATCCCATATATGTTTTTATATATATTTACATGTCATAAGGTTATCAATTCCATATCAGCTATGAAAAAAGGTATTAAATCACTATTTCCCATAATTTAGAATTTCTTTATGAAACTGGCTAAAATATCTCTTTGGCTATTGAATTGTAACATTTTCGTAGCTCACTGAATTTTCAGTAGCTCAATTTGTGGTTCGACAGGATGCAGATGTTGATTTGGATAGCATCGGATGTGCTCTAAGTCTCAAAATTTGCAGGGATGCTTAGGCACATGTATTCCAAAGAACCCAGAAATTGAAAATTCAACTCAAAGTGTGTTTTATTAAAATAATTAACTATTTTTAATGGGACCCTAAGTCTAAACTTAGGAAATGAAAATAATTAAAGGGTATTAATAAAACAAAGTGTGAATCTTCTAGAGAAGTCGAAGATCAAGTCAAAATTCAATCTTAGCTGTTGATTAATGATTTAATCTCGAAATTTTAAGTCTCAACAAGAAGATTTTAAGAAGGAATTCATGGATCATCTGAAAGATACATTAGGAGATAAAATCTAGAGATCAAAATTCTTTAGTGAGCAGTGATCAGAGAGAAAGTCGATCGAGAATATTTTTGTAGAGGGGGGCAAAGATAATTGTCAGTTGGAGGTTTTCCTAAGCCGAGGAATACACTGTAGAGAATACAGAGAGTAGTACGCAGAGGGGCAGTGTAGCAACTACACAGAGCCAGTAGAGGCACCACAGTAGCCTTGAGGAAATCAATGATTCAGCTAAGGATCAGCTAGATCCAGTGCCAGAGAGTCGATGTGTGAGACAGGGAGCAGCCAGAGGGTCAGATCTAGCCAGCAGAAGAGCCACCCAACAGCAGTGACACAGTCCCCATGCAGAATGACGCAGAGACTACATAGATGCAGTGGAGGGATTTTCATTTCAGGGTTTGGTAAGTTTGGGATTCTAGTGTTAGTGTGTGAGGTAATCTCATTGTTTCTTTGTCAGTAAGGTTTTATGTGACGATAGCCAGCAAGGCATCCCAAATTGTATTTAGAAAATTACTGCATAATAAATAAACCCTCAGTTGTTGCACTAATTTTCCCACATTGGGTTTTTCCAGGGACATTGGTCCAAAAACAATGGTGTCATATGTGTATATGATTTATGCTTGCTCAGATCTTGTTTCCACACATTTATTTTCCGCAGTTTAATTTTGTGACAGTTGTAGTTTATGGGTTTCAGTATTTACAGTAGAAAACAGTAAATAACTTGTTCAAGTAATTAACAAGTGGAATATTTCTCATCAGTTACTGCTGTAGGATTCCAATCTAGGAATTTTATCATGGTATCAGAGCTTGTTTAGCAGTGCAGGAGGAGAAAGAGATCAAATCTAGTAGATCAAGCATTGAAGAAGAATTCGGGGATCAAAGAGTTGTGTAAGTAGCAATCGATCTCCACAACGATTTCGCAGCCTAATCCAAGAGGGCTATATCTGCATGGAAATCTCTCTCTGAGTGAGCAGACAGAGAGAAAGGATTGTCAAGTTTGCAGATTTTCAGAGTAAGAGGGAGAAGCACATATTAGCAAGCTAGTGGGACACAATTTTTGTGTAGCAGTGATTGTTGATGCATAAAATGTCAGAAGAAAGTAGATGAAGACACATTTGGGATTTCTGACCTCAGATAGTTTCTTGCCCAAGAAACTTTGATTTCTCGTTCAGAAGCAGTAGAGTTCCTGAATTATTTGGCTTGCTCTAGGAAGGAGTGTGTAGAGCTAGCTGCGCAGAGAGTTAGAGGTAGAAAATCAACATTGATTGGTTGAGATGGTTGTCATTTGGTTGCATGACTAGGACCGGTTGGAGGGTGCCTCCAACTACGTAATATGGAAGGAAAGGATCTCCTTCCTTCTAGATGAACATGAACTCAAGCACTTTATTGAGAGTGCACAGGCTAAACCACTATATGTCGCACCATTGAGAGCCTTCAAGAAGAACATGGCTAAAGTCAAACGGTTGATCCTCAATGAAGTGAAGGATCCTATAGTTTCACACATTTTTGGCAGAGGGACAGCCAAGGAAATGTGGGATGCCTTGGCCACGCCATATCACGGGTCTTCCGAGCAGCGGAAGATGTTTTTGGAAGAGAATATGCTGACTACTAGGATGCAGAAGGGAGAGCGCATTGATCCCTTCCGGTCTAGAATTCAGTAGAACCAAGATCAACTGGTAGTTGTGGGAGCAACTCCTCAGACCACAGATATGGTCAGACTGGCACTCAATTCAATGTCCAAAGACTATCAGGTCTTTGTCCAAAGCATCCTAGGCAAAGAGAAGTTTCCCGACTGGGAAACAATGTGGACAACTCTTCAGCAAGAAGAGATGAGGAGAGATCTACTCAGGTGCAAACTTGATGACAGCAATAGCAGTGGGTCGAAGCCAAAGGAGGAGGAGGATAATGCAGCCCTTTCATCAGAGGGGCGTCAGGAGCAACATAGGAGGAAGAAGGATCTTTCCAAGATCAAATGCTTCCGGTGTGGCGAGATGGGACATTAGGCCACACAGTTTCCTCTCAAGAAGAAGAAGAAAGATGAGAAGCATGATCCTTAGGCTGCAGCTGCAAAGATGGAGGAGGAGGAATTCATGATGATTGCCCATATATCACCAGGGGAGTGTTACGGTGATCTGGATATGTAGTTTAGTAGAACTCCATGTTGGGCAAGATCCTTTAGAATTCCACCTCTCAGATCATCACCTTTCTATGGGAGCCCAAAATCATAGGTAGCAAGATGGACAAGTTTTAGTTGGTGCAGAGAAGTGCATAAGTGAGAACGCATTGGCTAGAGAGTGCCATAGACTAAGAAATGTAGAGAAAGTATGGAGGCAGTGCAGGAAGGCAGAGTGCAAAGTCAGCAGCAGCGCAGAGGCTTCAGGGGGACAATGCAAAGACTAGCAGCAGTCAGATATTCAGCATGAGATGTATACTACTGAACACTTAGTTCAGTTTTGGATGTTTTTTTGTTGCAGTGCAATAGCAGCTGGCAGCAGCATGCAGGGTCAGCTACAGCATGGATGTAGCAGCATAATGTTGATTGGCAGTAATTTCAGACATCAGCAATGCAGAGGGAGATGTGGCAAAATCAAAGCAGTACGTCAACTGGTTGTATTGCTAGAGCACATTCCTCACTAAGAGGGAGTGTTGATTTGGGTAGCATCGATGTGCTCAAAGTCTCAAAATTTGCAAGGAGGCTTAGGCACATGTATTCCAAATAACCCATAAATCATGTTTGAAAATTCCCTCTCAGAGTGTGTTTTATTAAAATAATTAATTATTTTTAATGCGACCCTAAGTCTAAACTTAGGAAATTAAAATAATTAAAGGGTATTAATAAAACATAGTGTGAATCTTCTAGAGAAGACGAAGATCAAGTCAAATTTAATCTTAGTCGTTGAGTAATGATTTAATCTCGGTCATTGAAGTCTCAACAGGAAGATTATAAGAAGGAATTTATGGATCATTTAGAAGATACATCGAGAGAGAAAAACTAGAGATCAAAATTCTTTAGTGAGCAGTGCTCAGAGAGAAAATCGATCGAGAAGATTTTTGCAGAGAGGGGCAAAGATAATTGTCAGTTGGATGTTTTCCTGAGCCGAGGAATACATTGCAAAAAAGATAGAGAGTAGTACATAGAGGGGCAGCATAGAAGCTACGTAGATCCTGCGTAGAGCTAGCAGAGGTAGCGCAACAGCCTTGAGGAATTCAGTGATTCAGCTGAGGATCAGTCAGATCTAGTGCCGAAAAGATGGGGTGTGAGACCGAGAGAGGCTAGAGGGTCAGATCCAACAGGAAGAAGAGCCACCCAGCATCAGTGACACAATCCTTACGCAGAGTGATGTAGATACTACGCAAAGGCACTGGAGGGCTTGTCATTTCGGGGTTTGGCAAGTTTGGGCTTCTAATTTCAGTGTGTGAGGTAATCTCACTAGCTAATTTTTAGTCAAATTCTATGTAAGGATAGCCATCAAGGAATCCCATATTGTATTCAGAAAATTACTACATAATAAATAAACCCTCTACTGCTGCACCCATTTTCCCGCATTTGGTTTTTCCAGGGACATTGGTCCAAAAAAAATGGTGTCATATGTGTCTATGATTTTTGCTTGCTCAGATCTTTTTTCCGCACATTTATTTTCTGCAGTTTAATTTTGTAAAGGTTGTAGTGCATGGGTTTCAGTATTTACCATGAAAATAGTAAATAACTTGTTCAAGTAATTAACAAGTAGAATATTTCTCATCAATTTTTGAAGTAGGATTTGAGATCTAGGAATTTTCACAGTAAAGACTTGCAAAGAGAGCAAAGGACATGAGAAAATACCAAATTTCAAGGACATGCTTATCCACCTATTACGCCAACTCAAAGGATCGACTAGATTGAGAATATGTTTGGTCAAACGTCCAGGTCAACATTGTTCTATTTGTGCGCAAAGGTTTTAGGAAGCGGTTTCGGTGTCAAGCGAGCATGGGAAAAATGATAGCAAGAGAGCACGTTTCATGTGGCTTGTGTTTTTAAAATAAGATCTGCATGATTTGCTATGACAAAGAAAATCATGCCATATCTATTCCGCAAACAAAATAAAAAACCATGTTGTCAATCTATAAAATTTCCTCTCAGCATTCCTTTCTTTAAGTTTTTAATTCACTAATGTATACATATATCCTTGCTCAACGAGTCAGATATAGAGGATTTATGTTGGATACTCTGTTTTAAATTGTGCCAAAAACTCTTAGCTTTTATTAATCAATACTTTGTTCATAAAGTGTGAATACATCCTTAGTCGATTTAGTTTGAATTCGCAACACTTACACTCAATGAGAGGCCCCCCTGTAGAGCTTTAAGATAGTTAAATGTTTTATTTCCTTTTCATTTTAATTAGCTTTCAATTTGGTTTGCTATTAATTTAAGTTTACATGTGCTTACTTATTTCAATGCCACAAGATTGATCGCTCTTTAAATTTGAAAACAACCAAAAATATCTCATTTTGCAACTTTGTTCATTAGGAGTTTCCACTTATTCTTGGGTTTAAATGGTTGAATTAATTCATATCTCCATTGTGCACATTAGTAATCTATCATAAGTGGAAGTTTCATTTCTACTCTTTAATTCATGCAATAAGATTGGTTTCAAATAGTTTGGTTTTAGAATCAATTTCAATTCTATCATATATAATAGTATTTCAAAACTGATGCAGTGGGTTAAGGTTTCATTTCAACAAGTAGAGTAGACCTTTCAATTTGATGCAACTAGAATAGTCCTTTCAATTCAATACAATTTGACTAGTCATTTCAAATTGATGCAAGTAGAATAGATTCAATTATTGTTATTTAATATTGTTGTTGGAAACATAGTTTACCTTTTCAAGTTTTATAGAAAGAACATGTGTGTAAAATTGACATGAGTTGATCCTAATTTAGTTCATTTCTGCAATTTCCTTTACTAGATTAAAAACTGTTTTTTTCATTTTATAATAAAAAAATAAAACTCCTAGCATATATTATGCACATGCACTTCGAAAGTACAGAGACCTTAGTTTGACAATTAATGAAGAAATTCAACTACCAATTAAATGTCCCAACAATGGTGGACTAAAATTCACATGACTCCCCTTACAGACCCGAAGTGAAATGAGTGGAATGGGAAAGGTCGGTTAAGCAGCGAGGAGAAGACTATTGTCCTGATTTAGAAAATACAATGAGGAGTTTGAGGGTAGAGATTCAAAGCTATAAGGAAGATAATAATAAGTTGATTGAGGCACATGAATGACTTGTAAAGGCTTAGGAAAAGCAAGCATAATTCAATGCATCAGATCCTTATAGATTTGCAAGAGCAAGGACAACTAGGGAATAGTCATGGAGATAAACAGAAGGAGAAGACAAATGGGGCATATGGTAGCAGGTCTCAGAGAAGACAGATGATGGAAAAAGATGATATAGTCAGAGGTGGTATATCTTTGGATACTCCTGACACATGGGATGGCATTCATGGATTTTATTCCAAATTTGGTTCTAAGGGACATCATCATCATTATCGCCAGCATCATTATAGGAGGAGTGAGAGGGGTTAGGTTCCATATAAGTTTAGGAAAGCCAAGCCTACTACATTTGATAGGAAAGTGAAGAAATCAAAAGATGCGGAAGCATGTTTACTTGGGATGAAGAAGTTCTTCAAATTACGTGATTATTCAGGGAACATGAAATCCAAGATAGTTATATTTAGTCTCAAGGGAAAATAAAATATTTGGTGGGAAGATGTTAAGCAGGTCAGAGGTATCAGGGAAGAGGAGTTGAGTTGGCATAAGTTTAAAAGACTCTTTAGGAAGAAATACTTGTCTGAAAGATATTATGATGGGAATGCCAAGGAATTATGAGCTTAAGATGGGTTCTATGATAGACGAATATTACACAACCAAGTTATGGAGTTGTTTAGGTATGTGCCCTACCTCAAGGATGAGAAAACAAAGTTCCAAAGGTTCGTCAGTGGATTTACTTTAGCTTTCAAAAATCAAATTAAGTACGATGAGCCTCGGTCATTATAGGAAGTCATCGAGAAGTTGAATAATTGTTATGAGCAGTCCAAACTCAAGCTTGAGTTCAAGCGTAATTGGATAGGTAATGATAAGACAAAAGGAAAATGGCCTAAAAAGTGAGGAATATCTCAAGATGCAGATGATAAGGAAAATGTAGGACCTTATAAGAAGTTCAATGTAATAGAGGTAGGACATGAGTCTCAACCTAAGGAGCAGCAGAATAAAGGTGATGATAGGAAACCTTTGAGGTGTTGGACTTGTGATGGAGAGAATCGCGAGAGGGATTTTCCATCACATTAGGGTGGTAGGGTTCAGATCTATAGTGCTTAGGAGGCACAAATAGTTGGAGATGTAGGCTAGAGTATTCCCTGGAGCTATGCAGTAGTGGATATAGGCGGGAAGATCATCAAGCATTTGTTATCGAGATGGAAGGTAAGATTTGTGATCAAGTTGTTTCTATTTTGATTGATCTTGGATTGAATTATAGATGTATTAATCCTATCATAATGGATAAATGTCGGTTGAGTAAAGAAGTGCATGTAGAATCTTGGTTGGTGCAATTGGCTACATTAACCAAGAGAAAAGTTCATCATTGGGTGAGATCTTGTGCATTTGATCTTAATTCCAAGACTACGTAAACACATCTAAATGTGCTTCATTTGGGATCATATATTATGCTTTTGGGCATGGATTGGTTGTTCATTAACAGGGTGAAGGTAGACTGCTATGAGAAGGCCATTGAGTGTCTAGATGGTGATGGGGAAAGAAGAAGCCTACATCGGTGAGAATGGTTACAACTATGCAAGCAAAGTGTAGTTGTAGGAATCATATTTCCAGTGACAAAGGGAAATAGGATGAGGATGATGAAGTCCTAAGGAGGCATCCTGTTTTGCAGAAGTTTTGGGGTGTGTTTCCTGCAGAGATACCATATTTGCCTCCTCATAGAGAGGTTTACTTTTCTATTGAGTTGATGTTGGGAGCAGCACCAACATCTAAGGCATCGTACAAGATGAGTACTCCAAAGTTGGTGAAATTGAAGTTGCAACTTAAATAAATACTTGATAAGGGGTACATTAGGCCAAGTGTATCCCCTTTGGGTACACTAGTGTTATTTGTAAAGAAGAAGGACAATACTCTCAAATTGTTTATTAATTATAGGCAGTTGAACAAGGTGTCTATCAAGAAAATGTATACATTCTCGCGGATTGATGACTTGTTTGATCAGCTGAAGGGAGTTGCAGTGTTTTTAAACATTGATCTAAGTTCAATATATCATCAGATGTACATCAAAGAAGAATACATCTACAAGACTGGATTTCATATGAGGTATGGGAGTTATGAGTTTATGGTGGTTCATTTTGGTCTTAGCAATGCTCCAACCACCTTCATGTGTTTGATGAACAATGTGTTACGCCCTTACCTGGATAAGTTTGTGATAGTATTTATTGATGACATATTGGTATATTAAAAGAATAAGGAGTAGCATGCAGAGCATCTAGCAGTAGTGTTGAGATTGTCGAGAGAGCATCAATTGTATGCCAAACTCAACAAGTGCAAATTCTTTTAGACTCAGGTTCATTACTTGGGACATGTTGTTTCCAAGGAAGGGATAACAGTGGATCTGAAAAGAAAAAAAATTAAGCTATCATGGAGTGGCCAACTCCTGGTAATGTGGATGATGTCAGATCATTCATGGGACTAGCAAGTTATGACGGGCGGTTCATCAAGAACTTCTCTAAGATTGGCTATCTTATCACATCCATGCATAGTAAAGGGAATAAGTTTTAATGGACTAAGGAGTGTGCAACTAGTTTTGAGTTGTTGAAGCATTTGCTTACTAATGCTTCAGTTTTGAAGATTGCAGATCAGATAAGGAGTTTGTGGTTTGTACATATGCATGTAAGAAAGGACTAGGTGGGGTCTTGATGCAGGAAGGATAGGTAGTTTATTATGAATAAAGGAAGTTGAATGAGCATGAGCAGAACTATATGACTCATGATCTTGAGTTGGTAGTCATCATTCATGCATTGAAGATCTGGAGAAAATATATCCTTAGCAAGAGGTTTGTTCTGATGAGTGATCAGAGAGGACTAAGATATATGTTTGACCAACCCATTCTGAATGATAGGAAAGCTAGATGGTTGGCTACCCTCAGTGAGTTTGACTTTAAGATCAGGTACATTAAGGGCAAGGAGAACAGGGTTGCAAATGCTCTCAGTAAGAGAGTGCAGGTGAACCATATTTCAGCCATGAGCTCTTATGGGACAGATTGCAGGAGCGAGTCTTGCATGCAGGGAAACATGATGAGAAGTACCAGCAGGTAAAGCAGAGGTTGCAACAACAGGGTGAAAGTGATAGGGATGAGGAGTATCACCTCAAGAAATATTTCTTGGTTATATTTAAGAACAAGATATATGTGCCTGACAGTGGAGAGTTGAAGAAGCTTATCTTAAGATAGTTCCATGCCAAGCCATATTCAGGCCACCCATGATATCCGAAGAAAGAGGTGGTTGGGTTTGTTGCAAAGTGTTTGGATTATCAGTAGGTGAAAGCAGAGTGCAAGCATCCAATTGGTCTATTGCAACCTATTCTAATTATATAATGGAAATGGGAGGTCATTTCCATGGAATTCACTGCAGGATTACCGAGGACATCAAAAGAACATGATTCCATCATGGTTGTGGTTGATAGGTTGAGAAAGGCAGCTTACTTCATTACAGTGAAGTCTACTAATTCAACTAGTGAAGTAGCTCAGATCTTCATTAGGGAGATGGTGAGGTTGCAATGAGATCCCAAGAATATTATATCAGATAGAGACGCCAAGTTCACTTCCAAGTTTTGGAAGGAGTTGTTTGCAGGCTTAGGGATAGAGTTAGCCTTCAAAACAACTTATCATCCACATATAGATGGAAAAAAAAAGTGTTAATAGGATTCTTGAGAATATGTTAAGTATGTACGTCATGCATCAAGAAAGGAAGTGGGAGGAGTATCTTTGATTGGTGGAGTTTGTTTATATAATGGGTATCAAGAATCCTTGAATATGAATCCATTTAAGGCCCTATATGGGCGAAGTTGTAATACTGCTATCAGCTAGAGTGATCTAGTGAACATGGTGTTGATTGGACCAGATATGTTGGTTGACATGGAGCAGGAGATGCAGGTTATTAGAAGTAATTTGAAGGCAACACAAGACATGAAGAAGAGTTATGCGGATCAACACAAATAATTCAGGGAGTTTCGGGTTGGGGAGCATGTGTACTTGTGCATTAATCCCAAGAGGAGCTCCTTGAGGATTGGGTCATGTGTCAAGTTGACACCTCAATATTGTGGGCCTTTTGAAATCCCATAGAGGATTAGATCAATGACCTATATACTTGCACTATTGCCAACAATGAAATTCCATGATGTTTTCTGTGTTTCATTTCTTAAGAGATATGTACAGGATGTTGATCATGTGATTGCTTGGTATATGTTGCAGGTGGAACTAGAGAGAGAGTTCTAGCCAGAGCCACAATGCTTATTGCAGTGGAAACAACTCATGATTTGGAATAAAGAAATAGAGCAAGTTAATGGAAGCACTTTAGGCTCGCTGAAGCTACATGGGAGTTAGTTAATCAGATGCGAGCACTATATCCTTCTTTATTTTTTGATTGAAATAAATGAGTTTTTGGTATATATATGTATGTATGTATGTATGGTCTAACAGACAGACGGAGCCCATAGAGACAACCTCGATAGTAGTTGCTAGGTATGTGTGTGTGTGTGTGTGTGTGTCACATCAAACTGTGTTGTATAGCTCCATGGGCAGTATGTATTGCTAGTCAGAAGTGTGATTGAACACCGAGGGCGTGCTCCTCCAAGGGGGAGGGGTTTGTAACAACTTAGGGATGATTTTCTCTGTAAATAAAATAAGACCAAGGTCACAGGACACATATTCCAAGTTGAGTGATGGTTAAACATTATAGTGGACATCACTTATGGTTTATTAATGGCTATGGGAATTGGAAAAGGCATTGGAAAAGGCAAAGAGGCAATAAATGGAATTTAATTAAGGAAATAAATGAAAATAGGATAAAGGGGAGATAAAGATATACAAATATGCATGTAAGGGAAATATGAGAGAAATTAGATGAAAATGAAGAAAAATGGAAAAGGAAAGGAAGAGACTAGACATCAATGATAAAAAGACATTAGAGAAATAGTTCATAGATTTTGGCTCTCTTCTTACATACTCTTACACTCTTGCACACTTAGAGCATTGTTGGAGCATCCTAGCATTCACTTGGAATTGGAGAGAAGAAATTAAAGGAAAAAAAAAGGAATTGCGAGCATTGGAGACAAGGTTGGATCAACAACTACAACTACATTTCTTTGCAGGTAACAAGTTGCATGTGTCCTTTCCTTATTTGGATTTGGGTTTGTGGTACATGCATGTGTCCTTTCCTTATTTATATTTGGGTTCGTGGTACATGCATGTGGTTATTTGGCTATCATTGGCATGGGATTTTCCTGGATTGACAGTGGTTTCAACCTTGCCTTTCCATTTATTGGATAATCATGATGTAGTGGGTTCTCTCTTCTATTAAGATTTTGATGGCTAGTATACATGGATCCTCGTTGAGGTGGCATTGGGAAAATTCCCAAGGGTGAAGGGTGGAGATGGGCTTTCTCCTAGAACTCTTGATGGATGGGTGGAGACAGGAAAATTCCTCTAGAGCTAGTGAAGGAAGTTGGAGGCATCTAAGTTTTTTTCAATGTTAGTGATTTATGGACCAGTTTTGGTGAAATCACTATGGTTGAGGTGGTTTGGCCTCTAGAAGCCCTGGTTGGTTCTATTTTGGTTTAACCCATATGATCCCACAATCATGCTCGAAATATGGTACTGGGGTGATTGGTTGAAAGAGATATTTGGTTCAGCCCAATCTATGGTTGGGTCGTACATGGAAGTCCCTGACTTGGTTGGATTTTACATAGGTTAATATTAGTTATTTTCTTATTGTGATTGATGAGCACTTGTATTGGTTATTATGTTGATATTATGGTTGGTTTTTCATGGATTATATGTTGGTTACGTGTTGGTTATATGATGTTCTCTTGTTACGGATCTTGTTCATGATTTGATAAGTGATTGAATGGTTGATGAAAGCATAGGCTAACAAGTGTTTTTGAATCTACCTTGAGAGGGCATTGGACCTTCTTGATAATTCTATGATGAAGTTAAGAAGTTTATGATCAGGTCTGAATTCATGACCTATAGCTTCTATGTTTCCTATTTGTTTGACGAAATATGTATACTGTATTAGGCATGTCTTGTTAATTATCTTGCTTGATTATTCTTGTTATCACCCGAGACTTGACTCTGGAAAGCTTTGGGAAATTCTGGGCAGTGGCCTGTAGGCCAGCCTTGAAAAAGTGGCATAAATCTCGCCACCACATGCACAAAATTGGAATATTTCGGTCATAACCGCATGCAAGAAGGCTTGTGGTTGTGGTTTGAGCCTTATAACCACATGCATAGTGTGTCAAGGGCGTGGTTGGGAGGTGAATATCATGAAAATATGTTTAAGCTCAAGGAATGATCACCAAGGGTGGTTGTTAGAGTCTCGAGTGATATGGTGTCCTTGATGGGTGGCATTAAGAGTTCTGATTAGTGGCCCCACTTCCATAACTACAACTTGGAGATCGAGTCATGTCATATTAACTCCCAGCTCATGTTTACCCTTGAGAGCTTGTAAAAGTGGGTAGATGTGGGATAGGGTGGTTACAAATTTCTACAAAAAGAATCATGATGAAAATGCTTATGAGGTACAAAAAAGTGATAGGGAATGAATATTTGGTAAAATACCTAATGCAATGATTGTTGCTCTAGATTGAGCCCTCAAAGATGATGTCTTATTAGTAGAAACAAGAAGTAATTCATATAAAATCATAGGCACGAATGGTCCTCAAAAGACAACTTGTTCTTTAATTACTTTCTCATAGTCGTAAGGATCCTGAAATATTGTAAATGATATAGCTTTTAGAGGCTCAAAATAGCCTGAAGTGAGCCCTGCCCCTAATTTTCTTTATCAAAATACAATATATTGAAGAAAATGGCTACTATCAAAGTTGATGCTTCACTACTCGATATGGTTATTGTTCCTGAGAAATAAAAATACCTCAAAAATTCCATAAAAAGGTAAAAATTCTTTGATTTCTAGTTTAATAGAAATGAAAGAAGAAGAAGAAGAAGAAGAAGAAATCTAAATAAATAATTTAGGTGTGCACCATCTTAACAATCCAGTTTAAAATCCTCCATTTTATGTTTCAATGAAAATTATGGATTAGATTTCACATTGTTGTTTAATTGATGGTGGCTCTGGCATGAATGTTTTGGGAAGAGACTGGTAAGCCTTAGCAGGTGGATATATATCTATGGATAAAACTCATACGTCTCTCTCGAAAGCCGACAAAAATACCATTGTAATATGTGAAGGATGAATTTTACCTTACAATGAAAGTGTACCTAAATTACACATGAATTACATTGAGGAAGACATTGGAGTATACTCCATATTCTTAGGAGAAGATAATGGCCTTGTTCCACCCCTTATTGATTTAGATGATGGCATCTGGCATATGAATTTGGACGGGGAAAGTTCTAATGAAAGAAATGGAGTTGATATCATATTGTATTTTCTTGTTGGAAAAATATATAATTTTTCGTACAAGACATAATTTGATTATACTAATAATATTTTAAAATCTAAAGCTCTATTGCTTGCATTCGAAGAAAAAAAACTTTTGATCTTGGTTGTTATCACTTTTTAGTTTTTGGAGATTCAAAGTCAATAATCAATCTACTAAGAAATATTTACGCTCCTTAAAATAGAGTTCTAAAAATATATACTTAAGTAGCCAAGCGAATTATTTCATTTTTTTTTATCTTTTAATATTTACTCATATTCGCGAGGAGTTAAAATTAATGGCAGATAGATTAGTTGTTTTTGCAGCTAATCCTTCTAGGCAGTAACTCCCTGAAAGGCCAAATTGTATTTAAAATCCTGTTATCATCCACATGTTCCTAAGACTATAGACTCTTAATAAGTATTTCTAAACTATTAGAGCGTATGTGTTTTCCTACAAAATGAGCCTTTGAATAAGAAGGAGATCATCTCACTTGATAATGGTCAATACCCCAAACGGTTGACCCCTTCAAAGAATTCCTTTAATTCCAATTATGTAATTTGTAAAAAACAAGGCCTAAATGAGGATTCAAAGAGGAAAATTGGTGAAATCGCATTTGTGAATATTGAGACTCACAAAAATCTAAAGATTTTAAAGTTTGGAGCCCAATGTTCAAATGATGAAAAACGAATATTCATGGATTTATTCCATGAATTTTGAGATTTCATTATATGTTCATATGATGATTTGCATGGATTCAACCCAAATGTGATCCAACATGCAATCACCATCAAAGAGAATGCACGACTTGTGAGACAAAAGTAAAGACCAATAAATCTTACACTTGAAGCAACGACATCAAATGAATTAGATATGTTGCTTGATGCTCACCTTATCTTTCCCATCAAGTATTCATAATGGGTTGTTAACCTTGTTCCACTATGGAATAAAAATGGTGATATAAGACCTTATGTAGATTTTCATGCATTAAATAAAGCAAGTGTTAAATATAACGTTTTACTTCCTAACATGGAATTAAATTTGCAACAAGTGGCAGGATATCAAATGATGTCACTTCTCAATGGTTCTCCTGATATAATCTGATATGCATGAAGAGAGATGAAAAATATTAAACAACATTTACGACTCCTTGGGGCACCTTCAAACTAGCCTTTTTTTCCAAACAGTATGATCTAAAGTATGCATCGCTTCACTTGTGAATGTGCGCCTCTTTGGCTTAGTAAATGTAGGAGCTATATTTCAAAGTAGCTATGCAAATGTCTTCGACAACCTTATACAAATTACTCAATTTATTTAGATGATTTAACTATGTTTGTAACCTATAAATATAGGATTCATAATTTTGACTTGACTGATGATAGTTGTGTAAATATGTACAAACTTTGCTTTCTGCTAGGTGTTTTCCTATATTTAAAACAAATTATATATATATATAGAAAAGAAAAAAAGAGGGTAAAAGTCCTAAAAGAAAAATCAAAGGACTTAGAAAAAATGATATACCCCAAAAGGAAAAAGATGAATAAAACATGAAAATGTGCAAGTCTAAATGCCACTACTTTTACTTTTTGCAGATGATTATGGTAGAGTGTCAATAAATGTCATAATCCATGATGAGTTGAACAATTTAATCTTGACTTATCATGTTTCAATATTACTTGTTTTAGATAGAGAATGAAAAATTGTCATACAGTTTAATCATGACAATTCAGTAGTTAGGTAGAGAATAAAAGAATCCAACAGTTTAATCTGGATTCTTGAATGAAATAAGTTTAGAATTAGATAGTTTTACTGCTTTCAAAAGAATAAAATGTTGTAAGGTTGCTAGCTCAAATGCACCTGCACAAATGGAAGAAAAAATGTTAGATTAAAGATTGGGTAGGTAGAAGAAGGCGGGAAATCCATTGTAAATATCTTTCACCAGGCTACAATAACTAATTTCCCCTCCCCATAGCTATTTGACATTCCAGACTATCAATCAAAGAGGCTCAGGGCATTTCCCTGACTTCTATTGGGATTGGACCCAAGGCTCAATGAATGATTAGTTGAAAGTGTTAAGTTTCTATATTAATTCCAGAAATCACATCATTTTTCTTTCATGCATTCATTACCATGAAAAATCATAAGTAAAGATCCCATTTTTACTTAATGATGCTCAAAACCTCATTTGATTAACTTCCTACATCTCATGAAGCATAAAACCCTCAAAATAACATTTTATCCTAAGGTGAAGTGATGAAATTATCACTATGAAAGCTTGGCTTTAAATCTTCACTTTTCTTGGTTACAATTGCATGTTTTGAGTATTCACTTTCCCCTAGTCATATTAACACTTAACTTATTTATTAACACCCTATAAAAAGTCCTAGTCCTATTAATATAACTCCTTTTTATTAATTATCCCAAAAAAACCCCTTATTATAAGATTTTTATGTCAAAGTTATTAATCACATGTTTAAATTAAATCCCGAAACTATCCCTTTGACATAAAAACTATCCATAATGAAATATCCCGATCGCTTATAGTTTTAGACCTTCAAATAATCTAAAAATATATAATAAAATAAAATACGAAAATCAAAATTCAAAACCTTGGTTAAAACTTGTATTAACCCGCCCCATACATTTTAAACCTATATATAAACTCCTTTTATATATAAAAGAAAACTCATTATCCAATACATAAACTTGACGCCCTCGCATTCATCCATCACCCTTCGATCATCTTTATATTCCTAATCCAACGGTCCACACTAGGCTCGATGAACCAGCCTCATGGCCCACCATTCTCCGTCGCGTTAAGCCGTGACCGTTGATCATCTCTATCAAATCAACAGTTCATCTTAAAGACTGGTCCCACCTTACTTTTCCTTGCAGCTCCCCAAGACATCCTGACCGTTCGCATCGTCCATCTTAATTCGACAGTACGCGTTCCATATCGCATGCCAAAACTGATCGATTGAAGTTTGATGAAATTCACGCGATAAAAGTAGTTTCATTAAACCGCCCATTGCTGCGTGTCCAAATTCTATTTGATCGCGTTCATATTGGCCAAAACAACTTAGCATCTAAAAGTAACGCGATAACCACTGATGGTTTTCGCATTCAAAGCAAAACCACCTCTCGCCATTGACTGTGACCTGCAATAAACGATACATATTGTGACAAATATCTAAGGTTTTACCTTAATTTCTCATCGTTTTATGTATTGTTTACCCCCTTGCCTGTAATGATTAATGCGCCTAGACTCCGTTTTTACTTTTGCTAGTCAATTTGTCCCCCTGAAGCAGAATTTCATTGCAGATATTGTATTTAGAAAAATCCTGACGCTTCCCACTGAGCCACAGTGACCAGTTTGAAGATTGATACAACCTGAAACCCTTCTCGACTGCCACAACACCTCCATAAGGTATTTCTCAGTGTTCTAAACCTTCAAGTTTGCAAATTTAAAAGCAAAATTAAACAAATTTGATTGTAGAAACAGAAAACTGCCAATCTGAGAATGCCCAAACCTTGAAAAAACAGGGCAAACCCTGTCAAATTTTCCTCAGAATTTTCCATTTCCATCAAATCTCAGTTTTTAAGCATTTTCCGTCCATCAAAAGTTAAAAAAAAAACACACTGAGAGCCATTGAATCCCTTTTTCAGTCCTCTACATCTAGAAAACCTGTGTTTTCTACCCCAAAACCCTTGCCTAGTTTTCCAAAATTCTCCTAAATATGCTCAGTTAGCCTCTATTTTCAAATTAACTAAGCATACAGTTTAATCTTGCTTAGTTTTCACCAAAATGACAAGAAAATAGATAACCCCTAAAACTGGAGGTCCAAAAGCCCAAAAATCTGCCTCAAGCAAGCTTCCACTTCCTCAACCTTCAAAGATAAATAAGCCTACCCCAGCCTTAACAATAGATTCAAACGAAGTAGTTAGACCTCTACAACCACCTGTTACTACTGAAGAAAGAAGTTCCCTAATTGATCTAGATTACAGGATTAATGATGTAGCGTTAGAATTCAATATGCTTGAAGTCCATAACTGGTGTTGTGAGAAATTTGTGAAGAAAATTGAAAATGACATACCTATATGGGAGTCAAATTTGCCTAAGTATGTGGTCCCAATCACTCATCTAGCTCAAGACCTGATTAGACTATGCCAATTACATTATGTCCCTGACCAAAGATGTATTGTAAACAAGGATAGGGAAGTTCTTTTTTCTATAACAACATAATCCATTAATGAGATACTCCAGCTGAAACATGATCCGACAGTAGTCTCTTTATCTATTAAATATTTGACTCAACTATATTTAGATTTGGATTTTCCTAGGAAGTTTATGATGCTTCAAAACTTCATTCCTACTCATGTTGATTTCCCAAAAGTAAATCCACCCTATTCCACCTTTGATTTTCCTGAATCTTCCAGACAAATCATCTCTATGCTTTCCTTCATTCTAGGTTATTCTAATGATGAGTTCACTGATGCATCAATTCTAGGTTTCCTTTCTACTTTATCCCGAGGGAAACCTCCTGCAATGATATTTAATTTTGCTAGATTCATTGTTGAAAATATGCACTATCAGTTGACCAAGTTTCCTGAAGAAGGAGTGTTTAGATATTCATCATATCTATTTCACCTCTTCCTATTTTTCCAAGCAGAAAAGTTTCCAGTTGCATTACAAAAAATGGATGTTGAAGGCAATCCTCTCTCAGTAGTACTTTGGACTTCATTCCTCAGAAAAGAAGGAAGTGAATTCAACTATAAGGACTTCACTGATTTGTTTGTCAGACCAGCCATGAGTTTATTGTGCAAAGCAGAACAACCAAGAATCAGTGAGGAAATAAAAATAATTCTACAGCTATCTGAACACTGTAAAGTAGGTGACTAGTACCTATATGAAAATCATACAGAACTAAGGATATTTGGAGCAAACCTGGCCCCTTATAAGCTACCCAAATTTCTAACCATCAGGGTTTTTGCTTTGGAATACTTGAGGCAAGTCCTAAATGCAGGTGCTATAAACTTTATGGCTACCAAGAAAAAGACACAGTTTAAGCTGAAGAATCAGATAGGTCCCTTCATAGTAAACAACAGGGATGCCTTAAAAGAAATAGTCATGAAATTATCAGAGTTAAAGTTCCAAGAAAGTTTTTATTGGAACTATGATCCATAAGGCATTCTAAGTAACATAAGGATCAAATGTAAATTAACACCATTCATGCATGAGTCTAAACCAGAAATTGAGAAATTTGCAAATCAAATGGAATGGGTAGAAAATGCATTGATTGATCCTATTGCCAATACATAGAAAGAGAGACAAATAGATAATTCACAGGCAATAACAGTAATAAAGCAGACAGAAGCTTCAAACAAAAGGACCAGGAATGAAGAAGGCTATTCAGCAGAAACCATTGCGAAAAATAAATTCAAGATTATTTATAACAAAAGGGCAAAAATGACTACTGCTGAGAAAGAAAAGATAATAGAAATAGATGGCATTGATGATCAAGAAGCCAATAATGATCAAAAGACTGATGATGAAGGCACTATAATTGTAAATGAGACTCTAGCAGAAATTCAAAAAGAGGAGATGCTAACACACGAACATGACAGAGAAATGGTGGAAAATCAAGTGAATTCAGAAGCTCCCTCCTCTTCCAAAGCAACAGAGGGAACATACTCTGACATTCAAAAAAAATACAAACAGATCAAAGAGAAAAATGAGGAGATTAAAAATGAAGTTTATTCCCAATTTCTCAAATAAAAGTCAGGGAATAAAGACAGGTTGTTGACAGCTTTTGACTACTCCACAAATAAGATGATCATGTCATTCCAAAAACCAACAGTTGCAGATCCAAAATTAGTTTCAGATTACACCAAAACAGATGTAGAAGTGGATGCAGATACAATACGTGAATTGGATCAAATAGAGTTTCATAGAAGCACCACAGAAATGCTTTATTCTAAAGTAGTAACCAAAACTATGAGTACAACTATGCTGCAAAAAACTTTGTCTAACTTGCAAGATCAGATGAGTCTAGACAAAGCCTCTTTACATGCTAAGGACCTAAGGATCAAGTCCTTGGAAGACTTGGTTATACAGACTGGAGTAGATCCTTTAAACATTCAGGTTGCTCAAGCACTCATAAAGCAAAAGAATGAAGACATTGCAGCCTTAAGAAAGCAATTGAAACTTCCACAGAATGAACATCCACAAGTCAAGGAAATCCTACAACAACAAAAAGAAAAGGATGAGATGATGCAGTTAATACTGAAAATGACTCCTCAAATCAAAGATATGGAGAATCAGATAGAGACCCTCATAAAAGAAAAAGAAACATTGAAAGAAACAAATATTTCTCCTATTCCTACAGTCATTCCAATGGTGAGTACAACTGTTCCTTCTACACTGGCAGAGCACTTGGCACCAAAAAGAGTATTGGCAACTGCAGTGTCAGTACAATCTATAGATACCTTAGCCATAGAATCATCAACAACACAGGTACAACAAGCAACAGGTACAACAGACAGTTAAATCTATGGAAGAAATGTCCTTTAAGAACCATGAGATCAATAATTTAAAGAAAGCAAATAAAGATCTCGAATCCTCATACAAGAATGCTTTAATCACATCTAAGGGACATGAACAGAGAGCAAAGGCCTTAGAAGAACAAGTGAAGAGTTTACAGAAAGAAGTAAACTTTAGTGAACAGGTAACATATATCAAAAACTACCTATGGAATAATATAATTCAAGCTATTCATTTACAGTGGCCCTCAATACAGATTATCTATGAGCAAAGAGATTTATTGCAAGCAGCACTGGCAGAAATTCGGAAAACTAAAATAGAGCTTGCAGATAAACCTTCACAAGCTATAAGGCTTATTGGATTCTTGAACAACAAGAATAGAGTTGAATTGGAGGCATTAAACATTCATTACAGGACTGAGACAATTCTGCAAATCAGGAAAGTCCTAACCAAAAGAAATATCATGAACAACTTAGAAGAAAAATGTGAAGCCATGAACTTATCAATCACAAAATTCATGACCAAATACATAATGCTAAGCCAAGCAGGTCTTCCAGATATACATGGTTTCCATGAAAAGTTAATGGTCCAGACTGATTATGACAAAAATATCGAAGCACATACCAAAGAACAGGTGAATAAACCTTTACCACAAGGTTCTCCAACTGGTAAGGTGGTTTTACAATATTTTGAAGATTTGTTCTTTTTACAGAATGAGATCAAACACATGTTTGTTATAAAACCAAACATTGCAAAATACACTGATGCTGATGAGAGTTACAGGAGGTTGAAAGGTATAAAAATACTTAGTGCAGAGCAGTGGTAGGGATTTACTGATTGGATATAACAACATTAAAACAGAGCAGAACAAGTGCAGTCAGGTCTTTTCATTTTTTCAGTTATCAAAGGGTAAATATTGCAGTGAAAGTGTATCAGGTGAATAAGCAGAGTCAAAGAGTATCCGAGAATAAAACAATCAACTAAATTTTTACTGTTGTAATTCTTCATTTTACAACAGTAGAGTAATAAATAGATAGTGTAAAAGAGTATCATAAGTGAAGCACAGGTTGAAGAGTGTAATTAGAAAGATTGTCTTCCAAGCTATCTTCTAAAAAAATATTTTTCCAAGTGCCAGTAAGAATCTACAACAAAGCAACAAATAAATTTTGATAAGATCAATTAGTCCTATTTTTTCTTGATAAGAGGACAACTTGCCAATTTGTTTTGCAGCTGTCCCTCTTTTATGTAATAATATTTATTTTCTCCTAGAGATATTCCTACATGTCTCTCAGATATTTTGTAATAATTTTGTATAAATACTTCAATCTTTGAAGTATTTTGCGTGGAATAAAATTTGTCAAGACTACTCTAGACATTTTTGTTGAATACATTGGGAGTTTGTGTGAGTCGATTTGTAAAGCAGCATACTCGAACTAAGTCAAACAGACATCATAACACATGATTCTTGTGCTGATCATATAAGTCAAGTATTTTCCTGTTTTCACTGTTTATCTTTCTAAAGTTCCATACATACATTTACATGTTTTCTGTCTTAAATGATTGACTAGGAAAGTTTATACAGGATTAGTGTCAAAAGCTCCCTGTTTTTTACTAGTTATTCATTGATATGTTTTCTGCTGATATTCAGACTTAAGAATCCTTAACTGCTCTTAGTTCCTTTTGACCTCTTTCTTTCATTTTCTTTTCTTTAACTTAAGGATCCTTCATTGCCCTTTTGTTCAGATCTTACCATTTCATCAAAAATCCTATTTCCAAAGCCTTTGAAGGTCTTCTATCCTGCCCTTAGTACATTTTCTCTTTTGACCTTATTTCCTAGCTCTTCTTGCCAAGAAATTGACTCCATAGCCCAATGGTCTGGTAGATCCCTCCATGGTTTACCTTGAAGTACCTTTAATTCCCACCAAACATTCAAAACAAACCAATTGTCCAATCATAAATAGCCTAAAATATTATAACAAAATCAAGCTAAATATTGAGGAGAGATCCCTCTCTGGAATTTAGGAAGGCTAGATCCTGAATTTCAAAAGTAGGTTCTTGGTTACCCCTAGTTTTCTTCAACTATAAATCCTCATCCCACAATCCTGAATTACTAGGTGATAACAAACTATATATTATAAAATAACAAAATAAATTTTATTTAAAAAATAAAACAAACAAAACAAAATAAAAATTTATGAAATTTAAATATAAAATTTTTGCTAATTTGACTTGGTCAAACTGGCCATTTTTTCCAAACAAAAATAGCTAGTTTGGGACCTCTCTACATCTATTTAAGCTTAACGTTTAGATTTGGTTTCTCATCTCGTCCTGAAGATGAACCACACTCGTTGGTTCAAAACGCGTCGAAAAAGCTCATTCTCATGTGATTTTAACAGAAAAATTTTCTGAAAAAAGCTTTGATCATCTTAGGCAAGTGTTTAATCATTGTTGGAAATATGGTATATCTCTTAATCCTACAAAATCAATCTTTGGAGTCGATGTAGGATAATTACTCCGACACATTATATTCTATTATGGTAGTAGTATTGATCTATAACGTGTAATCACCATTCAAAATATCCCAACCCCTACATCAAAAAAGGAAATTCAGTCATTCGTGGGTAAGATAAATTTTGTTTGGAGATTCATACCAAATTTTGCTAAAATGGTTAAAGCTATTAATAACTTTTAAATCAAAATCGAACATTATCTTGGAATGATATCACTAAAAAAAAAATTGTAGATATTAAGAATGTAATCAATTCATCATTGATTTTTTTTTTTTTTAATCAACAAATATGGGCCTCCTTCTATTAACTATTTAGGTGTTTACATACAGTGTTCTGTCGGCACTCTGGAAACCAGACCAAGTATCCAAAATTGAAAAAATTTCTCTGCACATATCGGGAAACCGGAGGAAAGTCTAGTCTGATGACCCCTAACAAAGATAGTAGGGCTGAAATCCCTGCTTGTAACCTACTAAAAATATTAAGACTTCAGACTATAGACATTATAGGCTGAAATCACACAGATGACTGACCATAACAAAAAAGAGAGGTTGAGGCACCTTATCAATCCTGGTCCTAGTCCTCCTCTCCTGTCTTGTTTGACTCTTGCTTAGTCTCGTCTGCTTCTTCTTCTCCAGCTCTGTCATCTTCCATCGGGATTGCATTGTCAAGCCGCAGAATGTCTAGGTATCCGACTATGTGCCCAGTATCCTGCAACTTGTTAAGGCTTTTGTCCATTGCTTCCTAGATGCTACTAATATTTTCCTTGGTCACTTTCCCAATGCACCTCCTCTCTCGGATCAGACGGCCTAGGAGGATCCTTGACACTCAGACCAGGTGCACCTCGACTCCCCTTCCATACTCTCTACATAGATACTTAACCAGATCCACCTCCATTTCTGAAATGGTGCAGCCATCCTCATCGTCGTTCTCAGTGAAGAATAGAGCCTCCCAATCTAGTCTCCCTCCCCATTTCACTGGTTGAGAAGACTGCGCGTCTGTTCTGCCCCTGGTTTCCTCTTCTCTCCCACTTCTTGTTCCCCGACCCACTTTGCAGTGGCCCAGAAGAGGGTGGACCTCCATCCTCTCTTCCTAATGTGAGCGTCGATGGATCTCTTCCATAGCCTCCAGTGTCACTCCAACTCCTTTTTATCAAAGCACCCCGCTACACCAAACTTCAATAATGTCGCCCCTGCCTCTTCGCGACCATATAAATCCTTCCCGGTCTCCCCAATCTTATGAGTTTCCTCCCCTCCACCTTCGCGCAATAATTCCTACACTCACGCACAGATTGGGATAGAGGTAACGCCTTTCCCCCTCGAGATCTTGCATCCCCACCGCCTTCGCCTCCATTTTTCTGGTTTGCCTAATGCTGATTACAATCACCGTCCTTCCCCCACTTAACCTATCCTCCCCAGGCGTGCCTGCAGCCATGTCGTCGATGTCGTGCCTCCACCATGTGCTCAACCTTGTGGTGAGTGCATGGCACCCCTCCTGCCTTCCGTGTGGCATAGTCACCCGCATCCGGGGTGATTCAACATTGATCTTACCAAGACTGAACTTTTCTAAATATTTTATTATTAACACAAATGTCACTAGAGAAGCCATATCTACCATCTTTCTTCAAAAATATGATCAACAAATTTAACATCTTATAGCTTACATGAGCCATAATTTATCAAAAGATGAATTAAAATACTCTTGAATTGAAAAACATATTTTTGATCTTGTAAAAGCCATAGAAAAATTTAGAATTTTCATACTTGGCGAGCACAGTGAGGTAGTAGTCCCTTTACCTACAATCAAGTTTTTATTTCACACAGTCATTTTTCAGGAAAATTTGCCCACTAGCTCGCTAAAATTCAACAACATGATTTCAAGATTATTATTTCGAATACAATTAAGGGATAAAACCTAACATTATACTCTACTCAATGTCCTAAGCATGAGTGGTATTTTGATAATGATAACACTACCTTATCTGCTTTGTTCTTTATCAATTATGAAAATATTGATTTATTAAGATATATAATTTAATATTTGCAATTTTAAAGATGTCCTAATAATCTTCAGCCCCATGAGAAAAGGAGACTTCACCTTGAAGCCTCCAAATATTTAATACTTAATACTGCACTTTTTCAAAGATCGACTAATGCATTGTTATTGATATGCATGATGACATAGCAGCCCAAAGCATCTTAAAATAGTTCCATAGACCGATATAATTGAATATTCATATCGGTGGGAACTTCACTACAAAAGCCACTACTTATAAAATTTTGAGAATTAGGTGTTATTGTCCATCTTTATTTAATGATTTGTGAAAATATGTAATATCGCGTGATGGATGGTAGAAATTATCTGGATGCAAAAAAAAATCTCTATTATGCCATTACAACATGAAGTCCCATGTTTTTCTTTTTCTAAATGGGAACTAGACTTTATTGGCCTGATTAGTTCTCCTTCTTCAATAGATCATACAGTCATATTAACCACTACTGACTAATTTACCAAGTGGCCAAAAGCTATCGCTCTGAAGTGGCCTAAAGATGAGTCAATAATTTATTTCCAAGAATCTAACATATTTTCAAGATTTGGCCTACCAAACGAATTAATTTTAGACTATGTACTAGCATCTTTAATATGTAAGTTAAACCAATTCTGTAATAAATATGGGGTAAAACATTTCACTTCGTTAACTTACTACCCTCGAGGAAATGGACAAGTTGAGTCCATAACTTAATCAAAATCTTACAAATAATATCAATGATAAAACTCACCAGTGGCACAATTTGTTGAATAACACATTATAGGCATATTGTACACTACAAAATCTAGCACACATTTTACTTTGTTCCAATTAATTTATGAGCAAGAAGTTGTTATACCAATAAAATTAGAACTCGCTTCTTTAATATCAACATTACAGATAAAAGAATTAAACTCCTTTGATGAACCATGAAGAGTTCATGGTTTGTTAGCTCTATAAGAAAAAAGGATTTTTTCTCTAAAAAAATTGAAGCATGGACAACACAAATTGTTAAGAACTATTTTGTTAAAAAAAACAAACACGATGTCCACAGGGTCTTGGATAGATGGTGATCGGGTGCTTTGTTAAGGCACTCCTTGATGTGAAGTCATCGGTTCAATTCCCCAGCCTAATTGGGGTGATATATTGGACATGGTGAAGATGTAGTCCTCCGAAGCTTACAAAAAAAAAAACACACGATGGTCTTTGAAACCAAAGATATTGTTGTGGTATTTTGCTCATAGAGATAAAGGTAAACATTTGAAATTCCAAAAGCTATGGTTAGGGCCATGCATAGTTGTATTTGTTGTTGGCAATAATTCCTATTTGTTAAAGGATAATAAAAAAACTTATTGTCCTATGCCATGAATGGTTCCCACTTGAAGCATAATGCGGAACCAAAAGAATAATTTTAAGTGTTTTTTTTTTTTCTCTCTTTCAGTGTGTATATTTTTTATTATCTTTAGTTTGTGATGCTTTCATTTTTTTTATAATTTTTTTTGTTTTATGTTTTTGGTTTTTGTTGACTAAATCAGTAAAGTACAACTAATTTACTCTATTCTATAAGGGTTTGCTTAGTAATTTGTTCTCAATGACAATGAATGTTGAACATCAGATGATCAAATGATCTTCCAAAATTGCACACGTAACCTTTATTGTTTAGTAAGAACTATCAAATTAGAAAATACCTTATTTGTGGCTTGATTGGTTGAGTCCTTCATTGACTTTTCTCCTTTTCTTTTCTTTCTTAACACCCTTTTAGATTAGCACACTTTTGAAAGTTTTTAGCAAAAAATTGTCATATTTAAAGATAAAAAACTATTGAAAGAAAAAAAAGATTCATAATATTTCACATCATCTACAAAACCATTGATTATGAGTCCTAGTGCTATAAGAGAACTACACTATGGAGTCGTCACGTGTTGAGACTTACGCCCCTATGATTCTTAAAAATTTGCAGAGCATTGCAAATCCCCTCCATTTGTTGCGCAAAAGTGATAAATAACATAATTAGGTAGGGTCCCCTATGAAGAAAACCAATTTAAGTTTAAATAATTATTATGATTATTCATTGCATTATACTCATATACCATTAACAACATTGGAATGTTATTGTTTTGAGTATATTAGTGGCATGAAAATTGATGGAGGGACAAGCAACATAATACGCAAATGTCATTTTTATGTGGAATTACGTTGACACTATATTACCATCATGATTTATGCATGTAACTATTGCATAAAAGAATTAATGGCATATGGTATCAATTGTTGTGGTTATGTTATGAAAAAAAAGAGAGTATATAAATGTTTTTTTCAAAAGGGATGGGAATTATATGTTTGACACCACGAATATAACCATTGTTCAATACTTGGAAACTAACATTAACATACAACATAACAAGTGCCATGGTATATACCACATACATTTATGGTTGATGCTATGGTTAATCATTGGATTGGTGTGATATAAAATTTTAATACAATGAGCTACAATGATATGTGATATTATTGTCACCCCACGTGCATTTACCACCCTTCATCTCGATATGACACTATATGTTTTTAAGTGAAGGTTAAGGACTTGATCGATAATTAGGATTTCAACTCAACCCTAATGTGGCCACTACATCGTCATGCATTAATGGAAGGCATCGAAATTGTAGTTGATTGGTCTTGGGAATTTACCCACATAGATTGGTTGAAAATTTGGTTATTTGGTAATTTTGTATGGTAATTTTCGGCTCTTATCTGCATGAAAAGAAATAACTTGGTTCTAGGATATAATCACTACCTACAGAAGGTTTAAAAGTTGAATTATTATTTTAAGAAGAGGTTCATGTTCATCTCAGTGCACAATGATTGCATACTTTGTTGTTAAAATTGAATATGACTTAGTGATTATATGTTATTGAGTTTATCTATCCCTCTTTCTCTCGCTTGGTTGATTGAAATGAAGTTTAAATGACTGTGGTGGCTCGAGTTTCACTTCACCACTCCCCCCTTTGCTCACATTTTTCACAAGTTTTTTCCCCCACAGTTGTATAATTTGCAATGATTTAAAAGCAAAGTCTTGATGAATATGATTCTTGTATTAAATTTTTCATTTTTTATTTGTTCACTCTAGAAGTTGTGTGAAATAGTAAGGGTTATATTGCAAATCAATTTGGTTGAAGGAAATATTTGTCTCTAGTTGTCAAAACGTTTATGAAGGTTTGTTTTTTTATAACTGTGTGAAGAACTCTATCTTGAGGAAATGGGTTATAATTGTGTGATGAAAAAAATCTCTAGCTCCTAAAGTAACTTGGAACTAATTCTCTTAGCCTCTGAAGTGTGTATATCCACATATTGTGGTTGTATTATAAGCTCAGTTAGTTGACATTTGTGGAAAATTATAGGTATAGCTAATTGTTCTATCCAGAGCGTAAGCCATTTGCAATTGGCAACACACTTTCAATGTATAAATATAAACCTCGTACTCTAATATGAATTCGTTTATGGATTAAACTGTTGAAGAGTATTTGTGACAAGAGACTCAATTTCCAACCCCTGAATTGTTAAGTCTTGTAGATGCCTTTCGTGGTCGTTTTGGGTTGACATTTGGTTGAGTTGTGAACCTTATTTAAAACCAAGTAGTGTAGAAATGTTATGAGATGTTTTGAGTTTAAAAAATTGTTTTCTTATTTAGTTTGATTATTGACATGGATGAAGAATCGACGTTAGAATTTATTAGGGGTTTTGATTTCAAAGAAAAACTATGTCTTTTTCAAAAATAAAATTGATAAAACAATGATATTGTTGCATTGTACTACTAAGAATGATTACTCCATTAAACTCGTGATTGGTCTGTTATAGTAAAAAAATACAATTTACTCTAGTTGAATAGACTTAAAGTCATCTGGGGTGATTATATGAAATGCATGTGGACTATTTGAAGAAAAATAAAGGGTTGAAAAAGGAAAATAAATAAGTTTGGTTCAAAGAGAAAACTTTATATACATAAGAACCTATTATTGAGACACATAAATTGACTATTCATCGATATTGAAAAAATGATATCGTAAGTGCATCTTGTAGCTTGATATTTGATTAACCTATCATAAAGATTAAAAGTATGTTGATTCAGGTTCTTTATTATACATTCCTTTCCCCTTCTCTTTCATTTGACAAATATGAAATATCTATTGCTATCTATACTTATACTTTTCTCTCATTATCATCATTTCTCTTTTCATGTAATTACATCTTTCCCTGCTCACCCCTTCCATGAATTCACTTTACCTCGTGAAGGTTAGAAATAAAATGAAATTCAAAGGTACTCCTAAAATTATTGAAATGTATATATGGTAGTCAAAAAAGGAATCATGTAACACAATTTAGTGAGAAAACAAGGGTCGTGAAGGGTGAAGAGTTCCATGTGATAGTATTTCTTTATGCTTTTATGTATCATATCCCATTTTGTGCTTGAATAATATGCATTTATCTTAGCCATATTTAATAGATTAAATAGAATCTACAATTGGTTTATTGCTTTGTGTACGATGTTTCTTGTGATAGATTTTGTGATTTGGATTGTTTTTAGATGATATTTTTCAGCAGTAATAACAACAATAATAGAGAAGGAAGAGAAAGAAGGCCTAATATGATTTGGCTAGAAGGCTAAAACAAGATAATCAAATTCTTTACACATTTTGATACAAATTTGGAAGAGTTTAACACAATCCTTCAAACTAGTCAGATTAACCTCAACAACCAAGTTGCCTTTCCTCCACCACTAGCTCAACCTAGCATTAAATTACAGTCCCATCCACGTATTGAAGGTATCACTGCCTCTCCTAGGTCACCTACAAATGATGGTTTGGACCTTGAGCCTACTCAACCTACTTTTGGTGTTATACGTTGACTTGTCATGCCTATTCATGTCTCATCTACCCCTGTTCCATATTAGGTAATCACGTCAACTACCTCATTTTCCAAGTATCTCCCAAAAAACCTCATCCTTGTAATCCTAGAAGACAAATGAAAGAAACCCATGGTCAAACCTGACTCAAGTTCCACTAATTCTACCTATACCTCCAAACCTTGTACAACTAAGGACAAGGTAGAAGGAAAAAGAGAGATTTCATTCCCGGATTTGCATCCAAAGGCACAATGACATTTATTTATTGTTATTTCGAGACATTTGATGCGTAATATTTTGGACATGATGATACTTATTGACATATTCTTGTGACTTGGGATATTATTATATGTATTTTTTGGGATGCACAAGGTTATGTGGTGATGATATTATGCTTTTATATGATATGTTGTAGTCTCTTATTTATTGGATGGTTTCTATTTTAAATGAGAGGTACAAGGTGAAAATTAAATATTTAATAGACGAAAAAGGAGTCTAGTGGGACCACAACCGCTTATAGTTATATTTAATTAAAACATTTGCAATCTAACATTTTCTTAACACACTTTCCTATTTTCATAAATCAATGAATAAAATTAGTTAGAATAAGTTTAGTGAATAAATTGATTTCTATTGGAAAAAAGAAAAAAGGAATTATGAATGAGGAAGGGAGAATTCTTTGTAGAGGTACACTATAACTCAAAATATTATTTTTATTTTCTATTCACCCCTTTAAATTTTCTAGGACTAAGTCTATCTTTTTTATAGCAAGGGACAACTTGAAAGGTATCTCAGAATGATAGTTTGGTCTTTCCTATTTTTATTCTTCAAGGTTGATTATTTTGATTTAATTTTGTATTCATTATATTTAGAAGTTTTTAGTTATTTCGGTGCCGATTAATCTAATTTCTTACAGAATTTAATGAGATTTAGCGATCACTTGAAGTGATATGATGGAGACTTTGTTATTTTCTTTCTTGGACACTTGATTGCCATTATATGATTCTTTAACATCTTGGCATCTAAAGCATTATTCTGACTCTAATCCTCAGAGGGGTTTGTAAGGACATATTTCTTTTGAGGCTCGTATTGGATTTTAATAATAAAATTAGTTGATTTATTTCAAACTTAGCTTATTTTTGCCTTTAAATTATTATTGGTTTGTTAATTCATTTATGCATATATAATTTCATTTTCTTATTCTTAGCATCTTGAATTCTTTAACTTTAATATATGTTAGTTTTTTGTTTTGTTTTGTTTTTAATATATAAAAGTGATTTCCAGAGAAAGAGGTCAAAGTCTTGATCTAATTATAGATCATCAAGGCTATAAGATGATGGTTACATTCCCACCTATCTCATCTAGCTTGCGAGAGTCAAAAGTGTTGCACAAGAAGTATTAAATCTTCTCGTTATCAACATACCCCTAGTTTCACTAGATATTAATAAACACCTCCCAAAATCGTTTTGTTGGAATCTCCTCCCAATACTTCTTTCCAATACAAAAAAACTCTATTTTTTTTACTAGATACCCCCTTTTATACTCCCCAATACCTATAAACCCCCCTTGTACCTCACATCCCCTTCAACATATATAATATATTGACTTTATTTTTCACAATTTTAAAACTCCATTTATGAATTAGCATTACAACATATTGGTCAGTGAGGTGAAGCCCCCGTGCCACTGCACAATAACCATATGACGTATATGTAGCCTTCCTTGTCAATACTCACTTCTGGTGTGCACCTTTGTCACCTTGAACTCTTTTTCCAAAGTAAAACTTGCTTTGAAATATTCCACATTCACCAATAGATTGTTCATTCAAGTCTAGAGGGCTTGTTCCTGGAACTTCCTAAAACAATCAAATGCTTTCTAGGAGAACTTTAACCTTTTATCATGTTCTCCTTTAAATAACCTTTCCAATGATTATGATTATGCATCCATATGAGTTTTGAATTTAAAGATATGCTTCTTTGAATTTTCCATTTCTACAAAATTTGTGCACTTTTCTCATTGGACAATCATGCTTTGAGGTCAATTTCTACCACGTATGGAAGAAAATTTAGAGAGAAATATTATAACTTTGGTGTTGGGCATATATAACATCCATGATTGTGAGCACACATCAACCTTCATATTTGTGATCTAATGCTCTAGTCAAATTGTATTAATAAAGAATTTTCAACTTTGTCCTTTTTGTACTTTTTTCTAGAGTTAGAATTTTTAGTTTAAATTGTTTCTCTCAAATAGAGAAAAATAGAAAATATTTAGTAAGATGAATTTGTGTATATTAATGAGGAAATCAAATGTCAAAGAAGACAAATTTTCCAATTTGGTGCTCTCGGGTCCCTTTTCCTCCTATGAAGATCTCCAAAATCCCTAAAAAGTCCTTTAGAATAGTGGACTTTGGCCAAATTTTGTGTCTCCATTCCAAACACTTTGGAATTTGGCCAAATGCTCTGATGGGTTTCTTTATGTCTATTTGCGTTCCTTGTTTTTCAAATTTCATCAACAATGGGGCCTCTTTCGATGAGCACCACATTGTTATTTAAAAACCATTAGTATTTTTTGGAGTCGTGGAACAAAATTGGCCCATGACCATCACAATAAATTTTATGGTCCTCCTCACCATGGATTTACTCCTAAAATTTCAACTAGTTTTGAGCTTTCTTGCTCTAAATATCACTAAAACAAGATTTTTGCTCCATTTTTTTTAAATCTTAACTTTATTTTTGCTAATGTGGCATTCTTGTTGACATTGACATATGCCTATTGATATGGTAGTTGGGCCCTATGTGTCATCTCCTCTGCCATGTCACCTTCCTTCATCCCCAACCTACCATGTCAATCCTTTATGGCCCCTCCTTACCTTTCTCTCTCTACTTTATTTTATCAAATTTGTGGCCCACTTGTACTCTTTTATCCTTATCTGCCACTTGGCATGATCTTAGATATCAATGTGACAGAGTGAGATTAGACAATTGAGAATTCATTTCAAGAATGAAACTGATTGGAAGTTAATAACTTTCATGCGCTCCAAAATATTCAACAACTATCATTGGATTTGATTTGATGATAAAGGTTGATTTTGAACAAGAAGTGCTCAACCTTTAGTGGGGCCTTTGCATCCCAAAATATCCAATGATGGACATTAATCATGATCTGACAATCCATATTTATGTCAAAAATTAAAGTGATCAAAGGTTAACAAATTTCACTTGCTATGAGACTTCCAATGACTGTCATTGGATGAGATATGATAGTCGAGATTGATTTGGGATCCAAAAGTGTTCTACCTATATTAAGGTATTTTCATCTTGAAATATCCAAAGACAAAGATTCATCACAATCCAACGAAATAGATTCAATTTGGATAAAGAACTATTCAATGGATAACAAGGAAACTCACCCTTGAAATGAACCATAGGATTACATGTGTAGATCATCAAATTTGTGAATAATGGAAAAATGGTTTTGGATACCACTTTTGGAGCTCCAAGATCACTTTGTGACCTTGGCTACCCTACACTACCATGGACCTTGTTGCATGAATAACATGTGCATACCTTGGAACCACCTTGTAACATCTTGATTTACCCAAATCACCTTGGCAATCCATGTCAACATTATAGCCTATGCCCTCCTTATGTTACCTATCCATAATTGGAATTTTCACTATTTTCATATATTTTTTTCAATTTTCTCCACAAATTCGTCATTAATTTTCCAAAATTGACTTCCTTGACTGAATTTGATGATGTAGTCACTAAATTCAATGTCATTTCAATAATTAATTTATGGATTTCATCCAAAATTGGGGAGTTTTCTCCCAGATTTGCATATGCCAAACTCTACAATTGTGAATTTATGAAATTTATGCCTCCATATTGTCATGTAAATTTTGTCTCATACCATGTGGACAATTCGATTAGTGTTTTCTTTACCCAATTATAACCTTTGCATAATTTTCCAAAAAGGCATTTTTGTGAAACATATTGTCTGCAAACTACGATCTTTTCCAATATCCATTAAAATATTTTATCAAACACTTCATAATAAACCTATAATTTCTTCATATGCAATCTAGTTTTTGGCCCATAGAACCTTAGTGCTACAACTATTAGCTCTGATACCACTTTGTAACATACTTAGTACCCTCTCTCAACTATTGAGGATGCATTGTACTTCTGAATATCACAACTTACCATTTATGTATTTAGTTTGACACCATAAATTTGTTATGCCCCACTATTAATGAATGATAACATGTAACATGATGAACAAACATGAAATATAATCATTTATTTCATGTTACATATGCATTATATACATATAAACATAACGACAAACAATGAGTAACATATACATCATTTAATTCAATATAAACACGCATAAGTCATAAACAATTATTTTTGGAAATTTAATACCAACTAGCTATAAGCAAAGAATGTTTCATCCAACTATAGACTCTTTGTTGTGTGTACATTTTTTTTTTGCAATAGGGCCACCCATGAGTTGAGACTATGAGTCCATGAGGATGACTTAATCCTATGGTTGGATCTAGTCCTCTCAGATGACCTAATGTCCTATCCAATGATGATTTGTAACTCATATCATAATTCCAATCTACCAACTCTCTTTCCCCTTCAACTTGCACAACCCAAAGAGTAAGATCCCCTTATTTGACCTACATTAACTTAAACTATCCTACTTCCCTTTAGGGCTCCAATATTCGATCGAGAAATATATCTATTGTGGAATTTAGGAATTTTAATTTGTAATGGAGTTGTCTCAATGACAATAATTCATTATGCATGTAATCACCACATGAATTCATAAAAACCATACTCACTATATTGCAAGTCATAGTTCTGTAGCCTAAGTATCCAACGAACTCGAGGAAGAATTAATGGTAAAATATCCCCACATCAGCTAAAGTTAAGGATTGTATTTGCATGTCCCCAACTCACCAATTGATAATTGATCCTAAGGTCATAAAACTTAAGAAAACACAAAACAATGAATCGAGATAAAGGATTTGGGAATAAAATATTGATATTTGCTTTAATACCCCTTGATCCTTTAAGCCCCCTTTCATTCCTCTCTTGTGGAATAATAGCCTCCCATGTTTTTCATCCTTCTCCATCTACAAATAGTGATGCATTTTTATTATCATTATACAATATTTACATATCATATCACTAGGTTGTTGGCCTTTCATCTCTCTCTCTCTCTCTCTCTCTCACACACACACACACAAACATTACCAATATGGGGATCAAAACTAGGGTGTTACACACATGACCCATATAACTATATTTACTATACTTACATGCATAGTTATTCACTATCTATGCCTTGGCATTGAGCTTCACATTAAACACCCATACAATCATGTTCAAATTATTTATATTTGAAATCATTATTTAATCTCACATAACTTGATCCTTGTCATTATAACCAAGAGTACAACTTATACGTAATTTGGTCCAATAGATTTGGGGGATCAAAACCAGGGTATCAAAAGCATTTTAATGTTGTTATCCCAATTATGATGTAAAATTTAGAGCTTTATACTGCAAACCTCACACTTTAAAGTAGATAGACCCACATATATTTTCTTCCTCTGTGACATGTAGAATCATGTTCCCTTTATACATGTGCAAATTGATATTTCCTTGATTTGCAATACCATGGCATGAGAACATATATCTACTAACTATATAGGATCATGCTTACCATGAAGGAAACACATTAAAGCCATTGCAAGCCTTTGCATACAAAAAAAATGTAACACCCAAATGCATCCACGTGGATAGGAAAACAAAAGAGCAAGAATGAATTATGGAGGTTTAGAGTGATATAAATCAATTGATTTTATTTTATTTTATTTTAATTTTTTCGAAGTAGGCTGATCCTAGGTCAAGGCCAACCCCAATGTTGGATAGAAGAACGATCTATCGACCAATGGGATGTTATCACTAGGATTATGCGAAGCTTCATTGAGCTTGGATACCTCGTGGATAATTTAATTCCCCCAAAGGTGGCTCCTATCCTCAACCCCTCCCCATGAGATTTGAACCTACAACTTGGTGGGGACTAAAGCTCACACAAACCAATTGGTCTACACCTCCTGGGTGATCTAAATCAATAAAATTGCTAACAAAATACCAAAATAGGATATCATATGGATTTGAACGAGGATTGTGCTCCATAAAGGTGTTGACACTTTGATAACCTATAAGAGAGAGGACATGTTGCAAGGGTTCTTGATCTTACTCCCTCACTTCACTCTTTGTTGTAACTTTATCTTCTCCAACAATTTATTACTATTTTTGGATATATGTTGCTTGATGTGTATCTTTGCAAATAAGTGGGTATTAAAATCAACACTATGTCCATGTACATGTAGATTGTCTCTTGTGTGATTTAAGCAAGATGCATGACCTCATATCCTTCTTATGGCTTATTAGATAGCTATTGGTAACCAAACAAAATTTCCTAAAAAATCTAGAGAGTGTACAACTTTATTAAAAAAAATGTGATTGTGGCATAAAAATAATAAACATACACCACACACGCAAGTGACTTATATGAAATAATTATACATGTGTATCAACATGCTAAAAAATATTGATTATAAACATGGTATTATTAATTAAAACAAGAAAAAATATTTGTTTTATTTTAATATTTTATTTATTATTATTATACTACTCTTTATTAATTTGAAAAAAAATGTTTGATTGTATACCTATATATCATAAAAACACTTTGAAATACAAAGAACCAAAATACATCCTACTCTATGAAAAATTGCACATACAACATTAAAAACAAAGAATGCTTAATTTCATAGTATTAATTTAGTTTGAGTTAAATAAATTGAAATACATGTGTTCTAAAGCATTTATATATTAAATTAGGTTGATAAAATGTTTTGATGCATGGTTTGCAAAGTTGAGCCAATCACACAATGACTTCAAAAATATTTCATTATGTGTTTATCACTACTTTGTAAAGAGTATTATGAACTTATCAATTATATAAATGAATATTAACATTGTATTGATTAATAGTTAGTTTTTTTATTTTTGTTTTGTTTTGTTTTGTTTATTTATTTATTTATTTTTCCTCCGAGCCTGGGACTAACTTCTATATGGGATAGAAGGAGTATCAATCACCCATAGTGGGATGCTAATCACCAGGATTGTGTGAGGCTTGGTCGAGCCTAGACGCCCTTTGGGAAGTTTAATTCCCTCAAAGTGGCTTCCATCTCCAACCCCTCCCCTGAGGTTTAAACCTGTGACTTGGTGGGGACTAAACCCCACACAAACCAACTGAGCTACACTTCATGGGTATGTATTGATAAATAGCTAAAATAATCATTTAATTATAGTTTAAGTCTTTTGAGTGGTTGTATGTAGCATTTTGATTACACGTAAAACAAGTGATGCAGGGTAGTGTAGTTCTTGCCATTGAAAATAATGTGAATGCAAACTAATAATGGTTAAGAACAAATTCATTACCATAGTCTTACTTTCTATACTTACTAATAATGATGCAAATGAATGTTTTACAATTAAGAAAATATTCAACAATTTATGATTGCTTTCATTGAATGTAAACATAAAAAATAATTCGACCATATCATGGTCAAAATTCACACTTTCACACTAATAAAATTATATTTCTTAACTTATATCCATGGTCAAAATTCACACTTTCACATTGATAAAATTGCATTTCTAAACTTATATCCATAATAAATTGGAAAAAAAAACAACTATTCACAATGAACTTGGCAACAAATTATAAAACAACATATAATTCGAAAACAAATTATGCTAATCAACTTAGACTAACCTTAGTTAAATTCACATGATGAGAGGATGTATTTAATTTATGATTGTTATGTTGACAAGTTCAATTCACATGCTTAGGAGGATGTGTTCAACAAAATTATTTGTATGCTAGCATACAAATTATGATTATCATGTTTACAGGTTATAATGAACGTGCTACTTAAACGAAAGGCAATGTAATTTCTTATCGTTGCAAAAACACATACATGTTTTAGTTTTGTCTATTTTATTCACTTTCACTCACACACTTCTTCTCCTTCGTTCCACTCAAATTTCAAGTGATATATATCAAAGAAACAAAACAAAATATGTATATAAAATCCATTAAGAAAATATTATATATACACATCAGACCAAGATCATGGTTGCCACGAATCCACTGCCACTAAACTTCACTTTACAAATACCTAGTTTTGTATTGTAGTTACAATACAATACCACACAAAAACAATTATTACACATAACTAGTAATTACAATACCACACTTGAATATATTATTCCCAGCTACACAAGCATACCGTACATTTAGACTATACATATATAGACACTATATACATCGTGTATTGATTCAAGAAATTGGAGATAGTAGTGACATGAATCGGTCCTGAGCGCCATTTGGATCTAGTATCTTCACTATAGAGCCTGTTTGCCATCCCAAAAGCAGAGACAAAATTAAGGACTAAATTTAATTATGCCAACTATGAAATATTTTACTATCAAGTGAAATAAGCAACACATTAATTCTGAAGTATGAGATAAATAGATGGTCATCCTTATCTAGATTACATACTTCAGAATTTTCCAGAAATTTAATGATCATAAAGAGAGTGAAACAAATTTGAAGTTAAATACTCAGAATATTTCAGACATTTGATGAACAAAAAGAGAGTGAAACAAAGTTGAAGTTAACTATTTAACTTTGCTCGTCAAATTTCTAAAATATTATGGAAACTGCAATATGCTAGATAGAAATAATACCAATCATAAACAATTGGGCTTTGTGGTTCTGCTTTGTCGAAACAATTGGGCTTTGTGGTTATGCTTTGTCGAATTTTCTCGAACCAATTGACTTGGTATTGTTGTTACTCCCTGGATGGGACACGCTTCTATACACATTCTCTTGATCTCGCGGATTAACTGTTCAATTCATTCATACACCAAAAATAATTTCATCTCGTTCCTATCTACCAATACACCAACCCAGTAAATTCAAAAGGAAAAAAGTGCATGTAGAGGTACATGGCTTTGACAAATGATGCTCTTCATACTCTTGAAATAGTTTTGAAAGAAAAATTCTGCATTTGATCATGCAACCTCACATACATACTAACCAAAGAACGATGAAGGAAAGGAGCAAGAAACACAAATGTATTATCACAGAGACGAGAGCTTGAGAGGGAATTGATAATAGCATGTCCTATTCCTCCAGAATAATTGTCAACTGCTTGCGTAGAACTGACAAGAAATAACAACTTGAGTAATGATAATGATGGAAGTTGCAAAAACCTTGGGGGTGACATAGAATTTGACCGAAAGAACAATGATTTCATTATGTTCCAATGCAGGTGTCATGAAGGTGGAAATAAGATCCTCAAAATATGAACCAATGTGATGCTTACAAAATAGTTTTTTCAATAATGTTTATATATATATATATATATAGACACACACAACTTGAGTGGGCCTAATGGTTAAGAGCATGTGTTTCCTCCTAAGAGGTCACATCTTCAAAACCAGAGGGGGGTAGAGTATGTATGCTTTTGTAGACTTAGCAATCAAATCGTTGTGTAGAAGTGGGTCCCTTGTCCCACAAATAAGGGGGTCTCAAACACCAATTTTGTGTTTGGCTTAGCTGACCTTAAAGACTAATAATTACATTAGCCTTTTGAGTAGCCGTATATAGCATTTTGATTACATGTAAAATAATTACATTAGCCAAATTAAAAATGAGAGAAAATAAACAAAATTACATGTTTAAAAGAGAAAATATAGATTATGTTTAATATATATAATTTTTTATAATTAGATTTCATTTATGTGTGAGATTAATTTTAATATTGGATAAAGGGCTATTTATGTATTAATAAAAAAAACTTAGTCAAATTTGACTACCTTATAGATAATTTAATTTTTAGAGAGGCGATTTCCATCCTCTACTCTTCACAAGAGGGAGGAGTTCTTTTAGTGGGAGATTTCAATGCTAGAACAACAAATTAACAAGCTAGTATTATTTGTTGTAAAGAGGATCACAATCCTATCTGGCTCATTGAAGAGGAGAATTCTCGATAGTTGAGATGTTCAGAAGATGACAAATTTAGTAATCATTTTGGAGAGGAGTTTCTAACGTTGTGTGATGCTTTCAACTTAATTATCTGCAATGGTCTAGATAGATGGAAAAATTCTGGGAACTTCACTTGCAGCACATACAATGGGGCAAGTGTCGTTGACTATGTTATTGGTTCACAATGCCTAATAGAAATAATAGATGAAGTTAAGATTGGAGAGAGTATTTGGACTTAAAATCAGAGCATAACCCAATTTATATACAATTATCCTAGTTAGAAGAAAGACAGAATAGGAGGAAAACCCAATGTTCTCAACAATCGACATCAAGGGGCAAAATCCTTCTAACACAAGAAAATTGCACTATCTTCAAAACAATGTTGAAGAGATTAGTTTAGAAGGAGAAAATTGGTCCCCAAAGCCTCAACAACCATGAGTTAAAAAATATAATCTAGGGTGCACTTAAGAAGTGCAAAAGAGCAAAAAATAGGAAATCAAAATCAAATTGTTTTCCTGTGAATGCGTGGTTTGATGATGAATGCAAAATGGCAAGGAGAACCTTGAAAAATGAAGGAGAGGGGAAGATGAATGTAAAGTTATATAAGTAGATTTAAAAAAGAAAAAGAAAAAATATGAGTTCATGCAAACAAGGCGGGAAGAGTTGATATATCTATGCAAGAATAACCCAAAACGTTTTTCGCAGGAACTTCAACAAAGGAAGAAGCAATTTGAAAATAATATTGCAACCAATCATTGGTCTGACTATGCAAGGCAACTCTATGAAAAATAATTAGATGTTGAGCCTCTTCTCAGGATCAACACAACTACAAAGATTTTCACAATACATGAGGTGGAGGCAGGAATTAAAAATTTGAAAACAGGGAAGGCAAAGGACTTGGTTGAAATTCAAGCAAAATATCTAAAGTGGGGAATGAACATTTTGGCACCGCACATCATGGAAATATTCAATAACGTCCTTCAACAAGGATTCCCAAGGAATTGGACAACTAGTCTAGCAATTCTCCTTTTTAAAAGTGGAGACATTAATAATCCTTCCCACTATAGAACCATTATGATAAATCCTTTGTTTGCAAAGCTTTTCAGTGGCATGTTAGAAAATAGAATCAGTAAGTGGCAGAAGTAAAAGAAAAGAGGGCAAAAGGGCAAGCGGGTTTAGGCCGAAGCATTCCACAGTAGATCATGGTATCACATTGAGACACATTGTTGAAAAGGCTTGGGGGAGCAAAGAAGAAGTATTTTGCTGCTTTGTTGACTTCAAAAAGGCATTTGACACGGTCCCTAAAGATAAGCTGTGGCGTAGAATGGAAGAACTTGAAATTCCTTTACAATATAGGGCTGTTGTCCATAGGCTTTATGAGGAGGTGAAAGTCAAAATTAGAACTTCAGTAGGCATTTCATAAAGTTTTAGAAGTGACATCAAAGTCATGCAAGGTTGCCCTTTATCCCCTACCCTTTTTAGTTTATATATTGACAAACTGGAAGAGTGGCTAAATTTGCAAGGAGGGGATGGCGTTTGATTGGGGGAGTTTGTGATAAAGCTTCTTCTATATGCCGATGATCTTGTGCTGGTTGCTAAATCGGCCCATGGATTGCAGATGCACCTATATGCCCTTGAGCATTTTTGTAAAGCAGTGGGGATGCAAGTCAATAACAGTAAAACTAAATAATGATTTTATCTAATAAAAGGAAGCAAAGCCAACATACGTTATTCTTTGAAGGCAACATTCTTGAAGAAGTAAATGAATACAAGTACCTCGGGATCGATTTCAACAACAAGCTTAATTGGGAGGATTGCAAAAAGAAAAGAATTTTAGGAGGGTGGAAAGCATTGTATGCACTTCAAAACAGATGTAGAGAGGTAGAGTTATGGGATTAGAACACGATCAAAGTACTTTTTGGACTCCTAGTTTGTCCAGTGCTATTATATGGGTGTGAATTGTGGGCTAGCAGCATCCCTGTTTCAAAATGGAAACAAATTGAAAAAATTCAAAAACGCTTGATCATGAGCAAGTTCAAAATAAAAGGTTCGGTTCCCGATGAGACGATGTTGAGTGAAACAAGGGCAGCTCCCATTGAAGCAATTGCCATGGTGCGTCTTATAGGGTATTTAAAAAGAATTGAGCAAATGGGAGGAGATAGATGGCTGAAAGTTATCTTCAATGAAGGTATGAGTGAAAGAAAGAAATCATGGATGAGACAAAACAACAAATGGATGCATAAATGGAATATTTACCTTAATGCATGCCCACAAATAGCAAGGAGTTAAAGGGTTTTGTGCTTGAGAAGTTCTGTAAGGGTATATGGGGAAAAGAGTTGGGTAGAAAGAAGAAGTATTATGTTCAGGAATTCAACCCCACTTGTGATCTCCAAAAAAAAGAGTACATTGGAGCTAGCATTCCGTGGAGAGCAAAGGTTCTTATTGCTCAATTAAGAACTAACTCACATCAACTTCGATGTGAAATGGGACGGTGGAAGAGACCTAATGAAGTTTGGGAAGAAAGGGATCGTACTTTTTGCACTTATGGGGTAGTGGAATCAGAAAAGCATTTCATTTTGGAATGTGATGCTTTCAAAGACATTAGGGACAATTACCGCAGTATGTTAGCATCAACTCCGTGGCATTGTCTTTTCAGTGAGGGAACAATTAGAAGATTGGATCATCATCAATTTGAGTAAGAAAAAGATTGAATTACATAAAACAAAAAAGCAAGGAAGCTGGTAATCCCATAAACTATTTATAGTCTCGTAGACGTTAAAATATCATTCATTTATTCATTTATATATAAGCATGTTATGTTGCATGTGAAAGCTCTGCTTGCTTTAATTATTGACTATTAGCTATAAATTGCATTTCTAGTTACTACTTGATTAAAGTTAACACAAATTCACACCAAACAATACCATAAACTATTTATAGTCTCGTAGAGGTTAAATCATTCATTCATTTATATATAAACATGTTATGTTGTATGTGAAAGCTCTGCTTGCTTTAATTGTTGACTATTTGCTACAAATTACATTTCTAGTTACTACTTGATTAAAGTTAACACAAATTCACACCAAACAATACCATGGTTTACTTTCTCAAAGAAAAAGGGTAAAGGCATAAGGCACGGCCCATGGTCCGAACCTACTCCTTATAAACTAAATTCAACAAACCAAAAACTTAAAAAATAAACTAAGTTCAACAAACCAAATACTTCAAAAAAGAAAAAGAAAAAGGGACCGAGACGGTGCAAAATAAATCCACGAGGCAGGCCTTTTCATCTGTTCCGCCGTGCCGCGTTCTGCCACCGGAGAGAGAAGAGCCGAGCCTTACAGTGAAGCTTTAAAGACTATGGTCTGTAAATGTTACACTCCTGCCCTAAGTGAAATTGGAGTTTAAAGGTCAGTTTCTGATGTGTGTCTCTATCGGGAGGCTTGTTATCGATAAACACAATGTGTGGAAGCCTTTAATTGATATTACACTCCTGCCCTAAGTGAAATTGGAGTTTAAAGGTCAGTTTCTAATGTGTGTCCTTATCGGGAGGCATTGTTATCAATAAACACAATGCGTGGAAGCCTTTAATTGATATTACAGGAAAATATTTGAAGTTTGATTGGTTGGGTTATTCATGGCCTGGGAGGTGTTATTATGGCTACTTTCCTTCATAATCGTCATTGCGCTCCTCGGATTCGTGGTATACCAGGTAAGTCGTCAGGAACACATGTAATGTAATGTCTCCATGTCTCATTTCTGTTTGTCAGCTTAAAAGAGAACAATGGCCTTATCGCACATATCTAGTTTTGTTTGTGAAGATTATTTGGTACTACGGCAACCTATCTTTTGACTACTATTTGGGAGATTGCCGTTATAACTCACTGGATCTGCCATGCGATGGCAAATCTCAACAATCTCAGGTTTTGACGCAACAAATCCTGTATTCTGTAATGGAATGGAATAAAATGTGTCTGTGCTCATTGGATATGTCTGTTGGACTGCTCCATGGGAATTGAGTCCTCGAACATCTGTTTGGAAGGGAGTGCCTCATAGCCACTTTGGCAGTCGTCTCACTCAAATGTTGCTCGCTACACTATCTACTGTTTACTCTTGATTTCCTTGCGGTTTGCCTTAAATCCACTTTTAGTCACTGTCCCATTACATACCATTTATTATTGATAACATTTTAGCTATTCGTAGATGAATAGATCATACAATTTAGGGTTTTAACATTCAGTTATTTATGACTTCAGATCCTTATCCAGCCACTTCAGTGCAATAAAAATCACACAATTATCGAATATCTACTATTTGCTAGATGAACGCATGCAAGAATAAAAAATACGTTATAAGAATCCTTCTTATAACATGAAAACTTTTGGCTTATCCCGTATGGACTGACCTGGCATGGCCTTGGAAACTACAGACAATACTCTCTACGGGTGCCATTTCAGGGCTAAACAAAAACGAGTAACAGGACCTTGAGAATGTCTATCTATTTCCAAGGCCTATGTTCATGATTTCTCCCTTAATTAAACGTGTTAAACTAAGAAAGAAACAGGAAAAGAAATAACTGTAACATTCACTTTCCACAAGCTCTCCATGAAGCAAAACAAACTTAAAATCTTCAAGCAAACCTATGTATAGCAACAAGAGATTATTTCTTCTACAAGGCAAATGTGAATGAAAGAAAACACCTGTAAAAAGGGGCCTCTGTATCTCTGTTGTTAATGTCCTTAGTGCATTGTCCAAATGCATTTGCGAAGTCTCCAATTGCACCTTTGGTTAGATATGTTGTTGTGTTTTGCGTATGGGAGTGATGCCAAAGAAAAGAGTCTTCATAGGCAATTATTTGGTGGGAGAAAGGATTCCAATCCCTAGCAATGGTGTAGAAGCATGGCTGTAGCAGAAGCCATACAAAGTCCTTAGTGTCATGGAGACAAAGTGTCGATGGTGGTTCAGATGGAGTCTAGGCTAGAGGACCATGAGAGCAAGTGATGAACCCAAAATAGCATGGATGTAAAGCAGTAGTTGTTTGGGGTGTTAGGTACACCCCATCATAGATGGAATTTGCTAGAGACAAGCCCGCCCCCCCCCCCCCCCCCCCAAAATCATGTCCACAGAAAAGAAAAGTGTTTTCTAAAATGTTGATATCTTCCTATTTTTATAGGCAACAATTAGAGTTGCATCATCATGCATGGTGTGTAGAAATATTGGGAAACATTGCTAGGGTTGTGAGGCACATGAGAGGGGAAGCATACTGGCTGTTTTGGAGGGAAACAACCCCTAGTTTCCCTCAAAACCGCTTCAAAAGGAACAAAACCGCCTTTTGTGGTGTCCGCGACTGACCTGGCAATAAACCAACTGGTTTCAAAGTAACAAAAATCGCGATCGGGATAAAATCGCCGAGGGGAAAAAATCGGAAAAAATCGTAAAAATCGGGAAAAAATCGGCACATACAAAAATATTCATTTTTTTTCAATTTTTTTAATATCCAAAGCATCTACAGCATAAAATAAATGCATTGACACATAAATATGAAAAAAAAAACTAATATATAAGATGTGTAATATCATGTCTAGTGCTACATCACACATAAAACTTAATCCTGTCCTGAATACTAAGTCCTAAGTCTCAACTCAACCTCAAAATATCAACAAAAAATATAATAATGTATCTCATATCATGAGTCATAATGTTATATACAAAGGAATGCACCAAATAACCTATACTACTGATTTCCTCTGCCCCTCTTGCGAGAAAATGTAACGTCTTTCCCTCTAGACGAAGAAGTTGGCGGGGCTGGCAATGGACTCTGTTGTGCTCCAGATCCTGAAGCACTAGGAGTTAAAGGAGGTAGACCACGTCCTCTACCAGTAGCAGGGGTAGGTGGTGTCACCTCCTCCTCCTATTGTTGCTCCTCCTCCTCCTCCTCATGAAACTCATCATTGATTCATCGCTACTAGAAATGGGATCATCAACAATAGATACATAAACATCATCAGGCTCAAAGTCTTCAGACTTGGATTGCTCAACCTTAAAATGCGGTAGAAAAAGATTAACATGCCTAACCAGTTGTTTTCCTTTGAGTGAAGGGTACATTCTTGTTAAGGCCACAGTAGGGGAGTTCAACAATCAATACCACCAACATCAACAAAGTTCAACAATCAATGCCACCAACATCAAGGTTCTTAAAGGACTTCATACTCTTGATAAAATGCCAATCTCATACCCTTACACATAATAGAATCAAATGGAAACAATGCAAATCCCCAAACCATGAAACCCTGAAAACCATTAAGTCTGTTGAATTTTGAGTGAAATCTAAAATTCTAGTTTCTCCATATGAAATCCAATGAGGTCGAAACCACTCTTAAACATCCTGAGTCATTTCATGGTAATGTTAAAAATTTAAGTAAAAGGATGAAACTTTAAGAATTTAACATTACCATGAACTGCCAACAGGGTGTGTCAGGAAAATGAGAGGGCTGCAAAAATGACAAAAAAAAAAAATCGATTTTTGAACTTATAGGGTTTCTGTTTGATGGGCCCACGATTTTTACCAAAATAATCGCGATTTTTTTCGTAAAAATCGCGATTTTATCGCGATGACGATTTTTTCAAAAAATCGTTCAAAAAATCGCCGATTAAATCGGCCGCTTGAAAAACTCGCGATTTTTTGAAAAAATCGCGATAACATCGCGATTTTTGTTACTTTGAGATGAAGATAATCTCAACAACGATTATGATGAGGAGGAAGATGGTGAAAACCATGAAGTTGATGAGGTTGTTGTTATTAAATCGAAAGAAAAAGCAAAACCTCTGTTAGCAAAGGCAGCAAGGGCGATTGAAAGGAAAATTCAATTTCTTAATCCTAATGAAGAGTGTCGTTTTGACACAGTTCGAGCAAGTGCTAAGTTTTGTGACAAGGACTTGTTTTTTTCAAATGGTATTGAAGAGAGGAAATATGTTGCAAATACCAAAGACACAAATGCAAATAAGAATTTACAGTTAAATGGACATAATTCCTCTACAGGTGTAGAAAAAAAATCTAGCAACACAGTCCAGAGCAATGGCCTTCAAATCTGTTACAAGTATTTTCTCAGACCTCATTTCATTATAACGGCAGACAATAGGTCATATAATGTGGACATCTATGATCCATATGAGTCAATTCCAGAAGGAATTTTGCTGACCGAAATTATAAATGAAAACCCGTTGGACGATGAGTACTTCGATTCTGACAACTCCTACAATGGCAGCATACCCTTGGATATAAAGGATATTGAGCCCAGCCTAGAAGACTATTTTTCAGATCAAGAAGGATTCATGTTCGAAGACCATGTGAATTCACTGGTTTGCTGGATCGTTGACGATATTCATTCCCCTAAGGATTTCAAAGCTCTTTGGAAGAGTATAAATATGCTTCGCCTCAATGCTGAATATAGTCCCATCAAGAGAAGCTTGTTGCGTTCTGTGAATGCATTCAACGACAAATCTCAGCTCCCAGGTAAAGATGAAGTTGCCATCAAGAAGATCAGTGGAGTCTTCAGTCGCTCTAGGGTAATTGCTAAAAGACTAGTCCGCGAACTAAGAATTCTTCGTCAAATTAAACATCCATTCATTGTGCCGATTAAGGGTGCCCTCATACCCCTTGACAAGAAACGCTTCGACGAGGTTTATGTTGTGTACGAAAAGATGGACACCGCCTTTTACAACATCCTCAAGGATCGCACTGCCGATTTAGGACTCGAACCTGCCTTCTACAAATGGGTCATGTATCAGGTGTTGAGTGCTGTGCAATACCTACACTAGGCGAACGTGTTGCATCGAGACCTGACTCCTTCAAACATTCTCTTGTCAAAATGCAGAATGAATGCCAAGATATGCGACTTTGGTCTTGCTCGTAAGTTTTCCAAGGAGATGACTCATTTGGTGGTGACGACGTCATACCAATCCCCGGAGCTCTTTTGTTCGAATTTCACGAACAAAAATTGCAGCTACACCCCGACTATTGACATATGGGCTCTCGGCTGCATTTTTGCGGAGAGGCTGCGGCCAGTCACGGTAGGAAAACCTCTTTTCCGACTTTGTGATCGCCCGGAGACTGAACTGAACCAGTTGCACAAGATTCCTAAGCCTACTCCAAATGATACTCTGGAGTTTATTGAAAATGAGAGTAACCGCCATTGTTTCAGAATGTTTTTCGGGAATGATCCCCCTCAAAATCCTTTGAGGTCACTCCTATTTGGAGCTGAAGAGGATGCAGTTGAGTTAGTGGAGAGAATGCTTACATTCAGCCCGTCCAAGAGAATCACTGCCGGAGAGGCTCTTGGGCATCCCTATTTTAAAGATGTGGTTGCCGAACATTACATGTGGTGCAGCGTGATTGACAATGTCACGATCGAAGACATCGATGACGAAGAAATGAAGGGTAAAGATACAGACCAACTTAGGAAATTGCTGTACCAGGAAATAGTCTCCGTAAACGACCACTCAAGGCAGGTGCTAGGGTGAACACTAAAGCCTTAGATGTAAAAATGAAACTTGTTTGTAAATGAATTAAATGTTATATGGATTTAATAAAAAAAATGCAAAGATATCAACAATAGATCATCTAGCATGGATGTGTGTGCAGTCCATATTTAAAAATCTAAAAAACTTTATAAATCTTATATAAGTAACTTTATTAAAATATAAAGTTATTTTATAATCAATTTTATAAAGTTCCATATAAATAAAATAAAATAAATAGATAAATAAAAATAAAAACTATTTCCAAAATAAAATGCCAGACTTATACATGTTGAGGTATTTGCGACCAATCAGATTTAGTGAAGACATATGCCAAGAAGATAATCCCAAGTGAAGAAAATTGTCAAAAAATTAAGCTTTGAGGACAAAGCTTTTCGAGAGGAAGGCAATGTTATGAATATAATTCATAACAAATATAATAAATATAATTATTAATAGTCAAATAAGGATTATCTAAGTAGTCATTAAGTTAGTGAATGGGCATGTCTAAAAGACATGCCCATTCATGAAAGGCCACCTACGTAGGTATATAAGCAGGGCCTCATTGTAACATTTTATCATCATCTCTTATACATTTTATATATAATATATTATTATTACAATACCTCTTGTGTATTTTACGATTAAGTCAACAAGCCTATAGCGTTGTTGCTCCAGGTTTTGGATCTAAATTTTTGCATAGTCAAAGGTGAACTTTTAAATTTTGAGGTTGACTATAGATTTCTGGATTGGAATTATTGAGCATATCATTTTGATTCAGAATTATTGAAAATGTTTAGCATTTAAATTCGATGGTCCTTTCATGATAATATCTTTTCAGAATTTAAATTGTTTAAATCTCGCATCTGGTTCGAAAATATCTTTCATGCTTAGCATCTAGTGGAATTGATGGTCGTTTAATGAGCTTTAATTGTGGTTTTAAATTGCTTGAAATTGGTGATTACTTGCTTAGTCAACTTTAAGAATATTTCAAGTGATGATAAATTGCGTGTCTTTATTTCCTAATTGATGCATGATTATGAAAGTGTTTTATCGAATGCTGAATCGTATTAATGAAAAGGGCTTATATTCCAGTTTGATCAATTGAGCACTTATTGAGAAATTGAATATTATCGTGGTGGATTGATATTCTCACAACAGGATAATTTTCCTTTTTAGCAATAGTTACCTATCAATTACTTGATCTTAATTTTGTAACGAGATATTTTGACTCCACAAGGCATTGGTTTTAAACTTCAAATCTAATTGAATCTATAAAATCTCGTTAAATTTTAACAAGTACTTGGTCGTTTGACTGTGTCTTCTGAATTAGTTGGTTTCCAATCAATTCTCCTTCTTCATTTCATTAGGGTCTACCTCCCTTAGTCTGCAAAGAGACAACTTAAATAGAGAGATTGGGGATCAGGGTGATAGCCCCACGATCTGAGCCGTTGTCACGGTGCCTAGACATTCTGTGCGACAACACATACCATAACACTTCTCATTAGAATGATAGATGCCAGTTCTGGAAATTATTGCAGCGTCTTTGATTGTAATTGTTGAGCAAACTTCTTGAAGATTGAAGGTGTTCCATTGAAGCTATATTGTGGAAGCGATCCTGTATATCATATAAAGAAGGCCGGAGATGTGAAGCCTTGTTTATTCACAAGATTTGGCTTCAATCGTAATTGGGTGTCGATCAACAAGATCGTTGAGGAATATTGCAAGGGGATCACTGAGAAAGGAATTAGATCCACTGTGAGAAAAGATCTAGGTGGACTTGATGTGAGGAATCGAGCTTCTCATATTATGTATTTGGCTAAACTTGTTCTGCAATCAAGTAAGTGAGCGTTATGTGGGATTTATATAATCACCGAGTAGGATGGAGTTGAGAAGAAGGTAGTACCGTTCCTATTCCAGAATTCTGTTCTTGAAACAACAATTCTATTCCTGTTCTAGCAATTCAGTACTTGTTCCAGCAGATGGATTCCTGTTCGCACCTCCAACGTTCTCACACATCCAACAAGACTGAAGGTAAATGAACACATGGGTTTTAAGCATCAAAGAGTTGACATGCTCTTGTGTTCCTTTAATCACGCTCAGGTATTGCATATAGCGCAAAAACCCTGAAATTAATCCTTCCATGTTTATGTATAGCTGATATGAGCACAATTTTTAAATGAATAGAGATGGAAGGGTTGAAGTCTCTTTCTTGAGACTTGTAGTGTAGCCATAGTGTTTTAAGGCTGCTGATTGAGGAGTTATAGACCTGCCAGGTTATCATCAATTTTTGGTATCACAGTGAGTAAAAGCTCTTTGAGAGAAAATTAAAGCAGAGTTATGTTCTTGAAGTTGTATATGCAGATACAATTGTGATTGTAGGAAGAAAGGATTAGATTTTAAATCTGATAGGCAGCAAGCGCACAGAGATAAAGTGTGGCAGAATATGGAGAGTAATTGATACTCTTAAGGAGAATTTAAAGAGGCAAATGAACAAGGAATAGTCCATTCAAAGTGTAGATGAATGGTGGAACAAAATCATGCAGAGATCTTGAAGGTGATATGGTATGTTTTTATTTTTAAGTCTAGTTTTAAATATTTGTCTGCAAACTGAAGGTTGATAGCAAAAGAACAACAAGAGGAGCTGTAAGAAGAAGAACCAGTTGCGTTCTTGAAGGCAGAGTAAGTGGATACTCTGAAGGAAAGTGGCAAAGAACCTAAACGTTCTAGCAGAAGGTTGGACAGAGAGGACAAAAGTGTTCTCAAGAAAAGTGGATTTAAGTTGCAGAAGCAAAGAGGAGCAAGAGAGTTGCTCAGAAGATGGTTCCAAGACAGAGAACCAAAAGATACCAAGAGGTCAAGCGCCGAGAGAGAGCTTGCATTGTTGGATGGAAAGTATGAAGGCTTGTTGAAAAGGGAGGCTTACGTAAGTGAACAAATGGATTTCATAGAGGAGTAGAAGATGATTGTTGATAGTCATTGTAGAGGTTAGGGGAGAAACCACAGAAAGGAGAAGGAAGATGCCAAGGCAAATGGCATGAGAAAGAGTTAAGAAGAGATTGACAGAGAGTAAGCTGAGATAAAATTCCATCTTGAGTTATTGATGGAGATGTTACAGAGGAATTGGAAGACCAGAGGTATGGTTGGATTATGAGAAGAAAATTCAAATGGCATAGATTGCAAGTGAAGTGGGAGCATAGATTGAATGCTCAACTGAAGGAAGAGTTACTCAGAGTAAATGAGTATGAGAAGGAAGTTTTGGTATGTGAACTAGAACATGGTCCATTACTTTTTGAAAGTAATGACGTACAGAGAAGAAATTTGTAGAGGATCTTCTGAATCATATGAAGGATTCAAAGCAGCAAGAAGACCTAATGGCTGAAGCATCAAGTGAGACCGCAAGGTCTTATGTTTTTAAACTGAAAATTTGTGTATGATTGCAGGTATTGCAGGAGATAGGCAACCTTTTGAAGATGTCTTCAGGATGGATGCAGATCTTGAAGTAAAATATGATGAAGAAGACCTCTCAGATGAGGAAGGCTTTGAATGGTTGCAGCAGAAGGAGTTCATTGATGAGTTAGTTAATGGGAGAAGACAATCATCTAAAGCTGTCATGGAGATGGAAGATCATAATCTTATTCTGATGAAGAATGAAGGAACATTGTTTTAGGGGGGTAAGCCAATGACTTTGACTAATGTTATTGATGAAGAACAAATGCAGGAGAATGTTAATGCAGAAGACGAGGCAAGGATAGCTCTTGAAGAGGGCTTACAGAAGAAGGAGGCGAGGCAGATTTGTCTCAAGACAAAGAGAAGACAATCATAGGATTGAATGAAGAGGAAGGACAACTATTGAAAGATGTTAAGAAAGAAGAAGAACATATTGAAGACTATAAACAACATCATGATGAAGTACTTGTGAGGTGTCAAAGAGAAATTGAGTTGCTGGAGTATTTGAAAGAACACGAGTATGAGAGTGTGATTGCAGTCAGAAATGAAGGAGTGTCTCAAGCTTTGATTGGGACAGAAATATGTGTTAGTTGCCAATTTTTTGATGTATTGGCTAATAGAGAAGAAAAGGTGGGATGAGTATTCAGTCAGAAAGATGATAGGCAATTTACTTCCTGAAAGTAAATTTGAAGATAAGAAGCAGCAAATGGAAATGGCAGAGGAAGATGTTTTCAAAAACATTAAGGATGTGGTGAAGGAAGAATTAAAAAATTCTATTTTGCAGGGAACAACAGAAATTGATTCTGTGATTGAAGAACTGTGGAACTTAATGATGAACCAATTCAGATGGAGAAAACTGACAGCAGAAGGAATGAGCAATCAGAATTTGAGGCCGATTGAAGGAAGGAAAATGAACGAGAAGGTAGCAAACATGCAGTAGTAGCAAAGGTGCAGAGCATTTGGACAATTACAAACTAAGGTTTGGGACCCTAGAGGTTTTCATCAGCATATGAAATCACATGATCAGGAGATCATGAATGTTTTCAACTTTGGGAGTCTAATGCAAGAGCATCCTACTCGAAAAATCATTGTATTTTTGGTTGACTTAGGGGGTCTAATGTTTGTAAAATAATTTAATTTATTAATAGGAAATTTGTATATTTTAATGATTTGAGTGAGAAATATGTATGTGAGGTTTTTAAATGTAAATATTCTCACATAATTGAGAATACGAGAGATATTAGACTTGTGAAGATCTCATAAAGATCTTAGGGATTAGGAAGTCCTAGAATAGGAATTTAGTTGAGTCAAAAGTGGATTTAGAGGATTTTTAGGATATGGTTGAGTAGATTGTTGATTTGAACTAGAATTGGTTGCAAAATCCTTTTACATATATTTGTAAGCCTCAAAGGCATTTAGTAGGCCATTTTGAAATGAAGAAAAATAGGCCAAAGAGAGTGCGAGGGTGAAGAAAAAGACCAGGACTCGGTCTGCCCACATATTGTATATCAGGCAATCTATATTTGAATATGATTATCATAGCGTGCATTTGATTAAACATGGATTTGTGTATTTATTGATTTGGCTTTTTGAGTAACAATACTATGTGTTTACATTGTTAAGTGTGTATCCTGGTTCGAATATCGATTAAATAGTATAATGCCTTTGTTAGTGTGAATTTATGTTGAGATCTGTAGAGATCCAGGAAATGAAACATAGTTATAGGTCTGGAGTGTTGGAAGAAGCTCGATTGTCAATCATAGAATAAATCGACAGTAAGGCACCATAACGTTTTGTGCAGAGTTTTTGAATCTGTCCTCAGAATGCGTGGAGAAGACATGTTACTCTTCAAAGGGGCGTGATATATTTTTTACTTTTGAAATCTGTCCAAGTCTCTGAAACCCTCTTACGACACTCTGGAAAATATTATAAAATGATTTGAAAAGGTTTTGATTCGCTATATTTCTTTTGGAATTTGTTTTGGTCTTACGATGTTTGTCAAGTATCTCTGAAGTCAACGCATAACTCGGACTCAGTTGGACTGAACTCTTCCTTGAATGAAATTGCTCAACATGTATGTGACAAATCGAAGACGGGTTTTGTTTTTTTTTAATTGATCTTATTGGGGTTTCGTTGGTCCTTTCGAACTTGTCTTGCAAGTATTTTAGCTATGATATATGGAGTCTTGTAACAACATTTTGATCTATTCATACCATAACACTTCTCATTAGAATGATAGATGCTAGTTCTGGAAATTATTGCAGCATCTTTGATTGTAATTGTTGAGCAAACTTCTTATTGAAGGTGTTCCATTGAACCTATATTGTGGAAGCGATCCTGTATATCATATAAAGAAGGCCGAAGATGTGAAGCCTTGTTTATTCACAAGATTTGGCTTCAACCATAATTGGGTGTCGATCAACAAGATCGTTGAGGAATATTGCAAAGGGATCACTGAGAAAGGAATTGAATCCATTGCAAGCAAAGATCTGGGTGGACTAGATGCGAGGAATTGAGCTTTCATATTATTGATTTGGCTAAACTTGTTCTGTGATCAAGTAAGTGAGCGTTATGTGGGATTTGTATTATTACCGAGTAGGATGGAGTCGAGAAGAAGGTAGTACCATTCCTGTTCCAGAATTCTGTTCCTGTTCTAGCAATTCAGCTCCTGTTCTAGCAGATGGATTCCTGTTCGCACCTCCAACGTTCTCACACATCCAGCAAGACTGAAGGTAAACGAACACATGGGTTTTAAGCATCAAAGGGTTGATATGCTCTTGTGTTCCCTTAATCACGCTCAGGTATTGCATATAGTGAAAAACTCTGAAATTAATCATTCCATGTTTATGTATAGCTGATATGAGCACAATTTTTATGAAATGAATAGAGATGGAGGGGTTGAAGTCTCTTTCTTGAGACTTGTAGTGTAGCCTAGTGTTTTAAGGCTGCTGATTGAGGAGTTATAGACCTGCCAGGTCATCAGCAGCTCTTTAGATCTGCGAAAATTCGCTTGCTGAAACAACGTGATTTTCCCTATGAGTGATCGTGTTGACTAGGTCAATGTTGCAGGAAACGTCCCCCCCTGGCTCCAACCCCCGGAACGCGATCCGTATGGAACCGTACAAGATCTGCCCCCCGAAACGCGTTTCGGAAAAAAATTTGAGTTTCCGGGTTTTTTTGGAACTGTACGGCCAGATCCGTGGTTCCGTACGGCAGATCCACGATTTGTATGGCGGATCGCCGTACAGATTGCTAGCGGTTCCGTACAACGTCGTACGGATTTGACCAACGCAGCTCAGAAAAACGATTTTTTAAATTTTTTTTTGTCTTTGGTTGGGTTAGAAGGTGAGTTAGTGTTGAGTTAGGGATAGGATGAAAATAATATAAGCTCTCTTTTACCTCCTTAGATGTTTCTTAGATGCTCCCTCATGGTAATGTTAAATTCTTCATTACCATGAAATTGTTAGATGCTCCCTCACGCTCTCTCATTTATTTTTCATTTTCATCCTTTTACTTAAATTTTTAACATTACCATGAGATGACTCAGGATGTTTGAGAGTGGTTCTAGCCTCGATCGTACTTCATATGGAGAAAATAGAATTTCTATATCCTATTCAAAATTCAGCGTACTTAACAACAGAATTCGTGATCAATGGTATGGTGGCATGTCATTAGATTATATCATGTATGAGGGTATGTGATTAGCATTTAATCAAGAGCACCAATCCCTATATGTACCCTAGTGTTGGTGGTGTTAATTGGTTAGAACTCCTTTGTCATGTCGTTAGCAAAAAATTACATTTCAATCAAGTCAAATAATCGTGATCAAGCATAGCCATGTTTTTGTTCAATTTACTTATATTTTAAGGTTTGCATTAGAAGGTGCTTACATTAAAACAAGATCAACAGAAGGCTTAGACATATCGAGAAGAAAATATAAAACAGACAAGAGAGAAGAACGCATTATACCAATCGAAAACTCAGAAATTCATTGTCATGAATGCTGAAATGATGCTTATCTGACTTGATTTATGTTAATCTATATGTGCTGCTTTTTCCATTTCTTCAATTAATTTGGTACTTTGGATGTTTCTTAACATAAAGTGTGTGTATGTATATATATATATATATATATATATATAGTAGAACGCTTTCTGCTTCTAGATTTTGAAATGATTTCCAATTTCCTAGCTCCCAAAAACGTCCTTTCTTCCCAGGCAAACACACTGCATCTATCCTGATTTATGTACAAATATGCATGCTTCCATATCTTTCTACAATTAATTTGGTATTTTGGATGTTTTTTTAATATAAATGCAAAAAAAAAAAAAAAAAAAAAAAAAAAAACCCATATATATATATATATATATATAGTAGACGCTTCCTAGATTTTTTGGAAATGACGCTTCCGCGTCCCCGCTTCGTCCCCGCTTCGTGCAACGTTGGACTAGGCACCTGTGAGTCATTTTTCGCAGATCCAAGATGAAGATGCCCATCTCATGAAGGCCGGGAACAAAACCCATGTATTCAATTTATGCCAAAATCCCTGTAGATATCTTAACGGATGGAGAATTACTAGATCAAATTACTTCTGGTAAAAACTGATAAAAATGACTTTTGAAATCCTTAAAAATTTCCAAATAAGGAAAATTAAAATAAAATAATAAAAATACCCTTTTGTGGTCCTATTTGTTTGGCTTTATTGATCAAAATGAAAGCAAGTAACAAAAGTGAAGGGAAATAGGAGAAATAGGATTATTATGGCCAAAATGATGTTTATGAAGGTGGCTTTTTGATGACACAACTGAGAACCAACATCTTCAGCAGGGAGGAGATATTGCATGTCCTCATGCAATCAAAACTGTATCTCTCTCCCCTTTACAAGGCCCCTGCTGCTTTCAAGGGGACATATAGGTTAGATGTAGACCCCCTTTGTATTGGTTTCCTTGGTTTTCGCATGAGTACTTTCAAGTTTCACCATCAAACTTTGATTTTTAGCCTTCAGTGCTTTTATTTGCTTGTACTATTGGTAAGCTTGTTTTGATATGAGAGTGTTTTCCTCTCATTCTCCTCTTTTAATCATTCATTTTCTTCAATAATATACATGCTTTGCCTGGTTAGCATCTCATTCTGAGTTTTAATGTATGTTTCCAATACTTCCATTTCCTCCACTTGCCTCTTCAACCTTCTAATTTTTCTCTTTTTTTTCGTATCTAATTCTGAAACTTTCATCAGAGATTTTCCTTTGATATCCTGAGAAGTGTCTTTTGGAATGGTTTCAAAATCGTCCTCTTCAAGTGGTGATGTTTCTTTTTCTTCTGTTGTAAAGGGGTCTTCTTCCACTGTTGTAAATGTAAATGGTTCCTCCTCTGCTGCTACAAATGTGGAAGGTTCTTCTTCCTCTGCCTCCAAAGCTTCAATATGGTCATAAAAAATTTGTTGATCCGTATAAGTTTCCAAAGTATATGACTCTTCATTAATTCCTTTTACTGGGGATTTCTTTTTTCATCAGTACCTTGCCCTATGGGACATTATTATCTTTTCTCATTTTTTAAAATCTCAATGCCTTTTTTTGGTTAACACTTGGGATTTTAATCCAAATAAGAAATTCTGTCCACAAATTAGGTGACCAAGATTGTTTAGAATTTTGTCACTCATTAGGCAATGGTTTGTAAAGGATTTATTGCAGATCCCCGTTTTGTCTTGACTTTGTCATTTCAATGTTGCTTTGAGTCCATGCTGTGTCATTAGATTTGTGGATTGTTTCCTAACCTCCAGGGTCCCCTTGTGCTCGCTTGCAAGTTATAGTTATGCACTTTTGTAGCATTCTAATTATCATTGTCGTTTCAAAGGTCCTAGAGCATTCTTTTTTAAGCTCTATAAGGTCCTTGTTGTTTATCAGCTCAAGATGTATTCGTTCTAAATTTATGTTTAGAAAGCACCTGTCATTCGTCTCATATTGATAGTTTCTTTTTTTCTATTTTTTTCTAGTCATTTAATTATCAAAAATGCTTTTAGATAGCTCTTATTTTATTCAACCAAAATATTGTGAATTTAAGGATGTTTCCCTTTGAATACGGTCTATGGAGGAAAAGTTACTTGTTAGTATCCTTCTGCTGAAGCAGCGATGACTTTTCTTATGAATCCCATCTTTGAGCTTCGATTATAAATCTAATAAGCTGAAGTTCCTCTCATTAGATGAAGAGCAAGTATACCTAAATTGTGAACAGTGAATGGGAATCTGATAAGCTTTAGTTTTAGTTTTCTTGGTTATTATAAACTTAAAATTTTAGAATCAACAAAATTTTAGCTTTATTTCTCATATAGAAATTTGTGTTTTCCTGAAAACGTTTAGAGTTGAATTGTAGTAGAACTACGATAAATACAAGATAAATTTAGAAGTTTGATATAAGTCTATTTCTTTACACCAGGGTAAATTAGGGAGGATTAGCCTTTCTGATATTTTTGTTTCTATGTGAAAGAGAGAAGGCAGTTGCATAAGTTCATATATTCTCTCTTCAGCTCCACCTGTTCTTGCAGCACCCTAATCCTGGCAACCTCCTCTACAAAGGAAGGTTGCAGCATTCCTGCACCTGCAGTTGAAAAACTTAAAAGTTTTCATTTTGTCAGACTCGCTCCCATACCTGCATTCACATCCATGCAACTCTCAATTTAAATTTACAAGTATAAGCTGCTTTGAAGTGGCCACTTTGCTTTTCACTACTTATATTTAAAATATATTCATGACTAAAATTATAATATTTCTAAAGCTCATTGCTGCTTTGGGTACTTAGTTCTGTAGATTAATAATGGACTATAGAATGATTGTAATTTGCTTCTCTTTATTTTTCTTTCGATTGCAGCTGATATGCTTATCAGACTTGGAGTTTGACTACATCAATCCTTATGATTCGACAGCCAGAATAAATAGGCTTGTAATTCCAGAGTTTGTGATTCAAGGTTTCCTTTGTCTGCTCTTTCTCCTTACTGGATGCTGGTTCATGTGTCTAATCACTGCACCACTTGTATACTATCACATGCAATTGTAAGTTTACTTTTCTTTTAGATTAGTGCAAACATTTTTGTAGCCATTTTTCATATGAATTCAGTCTTTTGGAGTTATCTTTATTGTTTCTTTACCCATTGTGTACAATAATATCGGTTTTTTATGATGTTGCTAATCCACTTTTCCTTTTTTGAAATGCAAACACAACTCTCTTTCCTGTTAGCTTTCCTTTTCGGTTATGTCAGTTGCATAAATCTATTCTGATAAGTCCTAAATTTTAATATAATTGTTACCATTTTAAATGTCCAGGATAACTTTAGTTTTTCCACTAATTCATATAAGGTACAATGGAAAGGAGTATATTGCGGTCAGCATGCAATTGCTAAACATATTATCTATTGGGTTTAATTCACTAATATAATAATTGGAACTGAACACTATGCTGTGCAGTAGACAGAAAATCATGTGCTGTACAGTTTTGGGGTTCCAGTCATATTAGACATGTGCTATAGTTTGTATTCCTGCACCTAAAACACAAGCACAAAGGAGAAGGAAATGGTTATAAGCCTACTCAAGCAAACAACTAAAGGAACATATTGACCAAGTTTTACATCATCTGTGCCATGGGCAAGCCATGCACCATAAGTAAAAGTTATATCACTAGTGGAAATGTCCTTTGTCAACCCACTCCAACGGTCCATGCCGCATGGTTATTATCCATTAACTCAAAGAGAGAGCTCACATCTGATTCCAACTAATCATCACATGGCTATGGGCACATGATGATTCTCTTAAATGCATCAGAGCTCCTTAACTAGGAAAGTAGGGTTTTGTAGACAATTCATGACTTTCCCTTCAACCTATCTATATGGCTTCCCTATTATCTTGACGTACAACAAGAACATGTAATCGATATTTCATAATAAAACCTTTGTCAAATGCTTATCCAGTTATAATAGGAATGCCTGTGAATAATAATTGACAAGAACTGGTTTTACAGCAATAGTTGTTTATATGGTCAGCATGCACCATACTGTGATGAATCCATGTGTACTATGCGTTCAAACTTATCCTCAAATTCAAAATATACAATTATGGCCCATGTTGGTAATAACGTGCATCCATTAATTGTAACAACCACATGTACAATCATGGATTGGAAAAGAAATGCCATGTAGGATCATCATTTCATAGCTACAAATGATATAGAAATGATTCAAAAATACTAAAACATTTATGCATTAAGTCCTTTTGTAAACATGTCAATAACAATCCCAGAAATAAGGAGTCAATAGTTTGGAATATAGTAAAATGATTTGGTCCATGTTACTGTTATAGTTCGACAGGTCATTTTGTAGATCCAGACTTGATCTGCTGGTTGCTGTATTGAATGTTCTGAAATATTAAGGCTATTGTCCTAAATTGGACAATGCTGTAATTTGTAGATCAATTCTTGTAGTTTGTTCTTGCTTCCGAGCACAATATATATGAATATTCTAAGGTGTATCTTGGAAAATCCACTATGCTATAAAAAATAGCATAACAAATATAATTTGCAGCCTTGATATTGCAACAAATATTGGCAACCAGTTTTCCATGTGACATGTCTCTCATGCTACCCAAGCATGAGAGTGTCATCAGGTATACTATCCCCTGTTCGTAGTATGCAAGGGGCAATAGGAGATGCCCCTTACTGAATGGGACACCATGTTACCTGGGGGTGACACTCCCGACAGGGGCATCCCTCTCTAAATTGTGTGAGTATCCCTCGAAAAAATGTTTGACAACAAAAACTTAAGTTTTTACCATTTTTTTTCCTTCTGAAAATGGGAAAATGTTTGTGCTCATCTTCCGCTTTGATAGTTGCATGAAAGAGGGCCCAATTGCTATACATGGGCGATGAAGATATTGTTAGCTCTCAGGGTTACTCTGAAAGTGTTTTCACATGATTGGGGGTACTTCATGTGTTTTGGGTACATGAAAGTGGATGACCCTTGGTTATTTTGTGATGGAAATACACATGGGAGGTGGCTTGCTCAATCATTTCTACGCCTTATGTGGATGGTTGTGTGTCATTCTTCCTTGGAGCATTGGAGACCTAGATAGTAAGATAACATTCTTTATGATGTGCACATGGATAGTGGGTGGCTTGCTTGGAGGGCAATTTGCTTTGGAGGAGTGTTTGGCATCCTAGAGGAGGGCATTGAACCCTAGAATGCATGCGCACACTTAGTTGCTTGCATGGAGGCTTGTACTTGACATGAGGATGCTTGGGCTGAGGGAATAATCATATAGGTGAGGTGGACTCGAAGGAACACATGGCTTAGAAGGAGCATTAGAGCTTTGGAGTCTTATGGAGGTGACGTGTTAGACCCTTATTGAGCCTTACTTGTTGGACACCTTCACCTTAGAGCTTGACATGTGTCACTTTCAAAGGGAGAGATTCACATGTGAGCCTATCTTGTCGATAGTTTGCTTGTAGTGTCCTAGGTCCACTATTATATTTTTGGGCCTCCTCACCCCACATATAAGTAGTGGGAGGAGAGAGTTGTGTTCATACTTGATCTTGAGGATTCATTTATCACTCACTTGTGTTAGACATTTGACTCTGTCTCTCTCTCTCTCTCTCTCTCTTTGTACTCTTCACTGTGTTATCACAATTTGTCTTGGAGCACTATGGTTCTTGGAGAAGTTGAAGGAAAATTTTGGGGATAGGGTTTCTCCATAAGAAGGCAAAATAGCTAGGGTTTGTTATACAACCGAGAAGATAAAAGAAGCATTGTTCTTCTAGCTCTTGTGAGAGAAGAAGACTACAGTTTTGGAAACCCTAGTGCTACTTATTATGCTTGTTGATGAAGAGAGGAGATGCCTTGCACACTTGTGGGATGCAAGTATAGGAGCCATGGAGGATATTTGATGAGGAAACCAGCTTTGCTTAGGAGTGATTCCTAGCTAGGGTTTCAAGAGCTTGAGATTTTACCAGCTCTGTGATAAAGTTGTGGTATGTACATGTATTTCATCTCTTATGTATAAATGAAGTGTTTCAACTTTCAACTGTCCAGTCACTGTGTACTTGCAGATTTAATTTTGAGCTTGTGTTGTCTCTTTGATTTGATAAATTCCAGCATTTGTTGTTCATGCTGATTTGGCATAGCATAGAGCTGAAATTGTTAGGAGATCTAACATATCTCTTGAAGATAATACGGTAGATTTATTGCTGTAAAATCTGCTGTAATAAAGTTATTTAAGATTTGTTATATGCATGAAAAAGTGTGCCGTAAGAGCCGTAACTTGTTGACATTGAAGTACACTTGTTTTGTATCTTTTATTGTGAGCTGCCTAGTGATTTGGACTTAAGTGAAGTGAAGTATTGGCTACTGTAATTAAATATTTCAGATCAACCCTAAGGTTGGAAGTTCTCACAGATTAGAGTCGGGAAACCTCTAGTGAGGTGAAATTTCTGAATTTGTATTAAAAGTCAAGAACTGGGAATATTTACACATATATGTATCAATAATCTCATGGAAAATTTGTATTAAATTTCTGAATGCCCATCTCTAGGTGCTTTCTATGGGCCCTGGGGTGAACATTATCATATTCTTGGGTTTAAGCTTGCAACTCTTGTGTTTGTTGTAGTTTTCTCGTTAATTCTATTGATAATTGGTTTCATTTCTTTGATTGCTGACTTATTATATTCACTTTGGATTATTTGATAGTAGCATTGTAAAGCCTTCGTGACTCCTACGCGGTTTACTTAAATAATGTGCAGCTTTTATTTCAAGTAGACACACACTTTCTAGAGAACATGTTGCCATCTAGTGAATATTTTTTATTAGGAAATACACGTGTTGTCTTTCCTGGGAATCTGCAGTGTGATGATATGCCTATGAGTAGATGGGTACTGAAACTGCACAATTGTCTATGGTATGAATAGGTTTATTTATTTAAATTAAATTATTATTCTGCAGGGCAAGGATGAGACTCTAGTAGTTGTAGATTTAAGGTTTCTTATGTTAAATGAAGTTAAAGGAGGAAGAGTTCAGCCAAATTTAGCTGGTGCACTAAATTTAGCAGAGGGACCCACAAGTGGGGCCAAAGCACAAATTTCACTTTTTCTATTGTTTTTGACTTAGGAAAATTTGAATTTTGATATAGTAAAAAATTAGATCATTCTGAGCCATCAAGGAGATTTAATCTTAGCCATTCGTGGCAGTGGTGGGTCCAGGTCAGCTTATAAGAGGGAAAAAGTGTGCAAAAGTTGGTCATTATGCACAAGAGAAACTTGGTGGCAGAGGGCAGCAAGAAGAGAACACTTTAGGCTAAGGTTTCAGTGAAAAAAGGGCTTCATATCAGCACAAATACAGGCAGAAAGAGAGGTTGTTACAGCTTCAGAATTTTTCCAGCCAGCGTATACTTCAGCCAGGTCGCATTCAGTGTGCAAAAGAGGCTGTGTTCAGGCCGTATGAGTTCGTACAATGCACAGTTTAACTGGGTTGAGAGACTGAGCGAGGGTGTATCAGTGTGTTGAGGAATTTGCAGAGACAAGGGAAGTTTTCCCTTCATTGTAAAATTTTTCTGAACAATATTTTGTTGAAACAGCCTATAATAGAAGCCACCAAGTTTGTAGGTTTTCCCCAGTTGGGGTTTCCCGGGTAAATTTGTTGTGTATGATTTTATGATGTGTTTGTCTTCATTTGTTCCTTATTTCTGTTGCAGGGTAGTTAGTAAACTAAGTATATTTGTGGGTTAAAGTAAAGTTCAGTTTTCAGCTCTTTGCTTAGTTAATTCACATATTAGATAGTTGAGTTTTAAGAAAGTTAACATGGTATCAGAGCCATGTCTCTAAGTGAAGACCAGCACTGTGTTATCGACCTCAGGAATAGGTTAAGGCGCAGAGGGAAGGCACATCATAGCTGAAGGGTTACGCTAGGGTTCTAGCAGTGGGACCTAGGGTTTTAACCCACAGAGTGTAGTTTTACCAGTCAGACTAGCGCACAAGGGTTCCTGAAGAGTTCGACTGACATAATGTCTTACCAGGGCTTGAGACCAGAGCACGGTTTGGAGGGAACAACACATTTCTTCTCATGGAAGGAGAGGATTACAATGGTGCTTGAGGTTTAGGGTGTGAAGGAGTTTGTGGAGAACCCACTAGCCACACCGACAGACCCCCAACAATTGGCTCAACACAATAAGAATGATGCTAGAGCAAAGGATCATTCTTGGGGGAATCAAAGACCATATTGTGCCACATATTTTCGGCAAGAAGACTACCAAAGAAATGTGGAAAGCCATTTTGAACCTCTATCAGGGCTTAAGTGAGGCCCAGAAAGTCGTGTTCGTGAGCCTTGTGCTATTAGGGCTTCACAAATCGTGGGATAACTTCTAGGACGCAGTGAGTGGCAGAGAGAAGCTTCCAAACTGGGAGCGATTGTGGGGTGACTGTGTTCAGGAGGAGATTTGGAGGCAGGCTAGATCTGGTGCTCATGTTAAGCATGAGGAAGAGAACTTTTCCCTCGCTGGCAAAGGGGGCAAGGCCAAAGGCAAGAAGAGTGCAGGAGGGGCCGGTTCCAGCTTCAAAGGAAAGAAAGAGAAGAAGGATCTCGGCAAAATAAAATGCTTTTGGTGCCATCAGTTTGGACACTACGCCACCAAGTGTCCACAGAGGAAGAAGCGGTGCAAGAGGGACTAAGTGGCAGCATTGGCAGAAGTGGACGGGTTTAGTTCCAAGTTTGAGGAGGAGTTCTCGTTGATAGATTTTATGGCAAGCTCAGTAACTAGCAACATATGGTACATTGGTAGTGGAGCATCTAGCCATATGACTGGGAGCAAGGAATATTTCATCCAATTGATGGAGAAGGAGATACAGTTTCATATTCAGATAGGAGATGATTGTAGGTACTTGACCAAGGGTGTGGGTAATGTCAGATTTGAGAGGGAGTTTGGTAACCCTCTCCTTCTCAAGGATGTCCTTTATTTTCTAGGTCTTAAGAAGAACTTTGTTTCTGTTTCATCCCTAGAGGCCAAGGGTTATGAGGTCATTTTAGCAGAGGAAAGGCCTAGCTCAAGCCCTTAAATTCCGGATCCATGAAGTTGATTAGAATGAGGGTGAAGAACCTTTACAGACTATAGTTTGAGACAACCACAACCTTGTGTAGTAGAGAGGGCCGAGACCTTGGGGAGCTATGGCACAAGTGTATGGGACATTTGCGCCATGGAGCACAGAAAATCCTTAGGGAGATAGCCACAAGGTTGCCACAGTGTAACACGAACCAACATGACATGTGCAAGGGATGCACACTTGGTAAGTATGCCAAGACGTCCTTTCCCAATAGTGAAAACCGAGCCAAGGGCATCTTGGACTTGGTTCATTTGGATGTATGTGGTACATTCTCTTCTCCATCCCTCATGGGATACATGTACTATGTCACCTTCATTGATGGCCATTCGAGGAAGATGTAGATCTTCTTCATGAAGAAGAAAGACGAGTTGTTCTCGAAGTTCCATGATGTAATATCCCCAAATTAGCAGTCAACTAATTGGGATATTAATTTTGATTAATTTTGACAAATCCTAATGTTGGGTGGAAATAAAGTGGGTCCTAAAGTTCCTAGAGTCCCCAAGGGAAAATTGAGGCTCTAGTGGCGGGGTCGAGTTGGCCTTAGGTGGCAGCGTAGAAGGGGCACGAAAAGGACAACGTGAGATTGGCTAGAGGAAGGCAACACGTGATTGGCCAAGGAGAGGTAGCGCAAGTCAAGGTGGGACCCAAGGCATACGTTGGGCTTCAATAGATAAAAGGAAGAAGGGAAGGCACATTCGACATTTATTCATTCAGCTATTTTCTTCTTATCATTTTGACAGAGCACTCTTGAGCTGGAGAGCCAAGTCTTCAGTGTTTAGCACATGAGATCTTCAAGCGGAGATCTCAACCTCTACCTCGGGGGACTTCGAGTGCTCGCTCAAGAGAGGAGTTCCACACCTTGTGAGGAGAATTTCCATCAGCAACATTAGAAGGAAGCGTAACCAGTTTGGGCCGCGCAGAGGAGGAGACTATGTAGGGGAGGACGCAGTGCAGAGAGGATTTGGTTGTTCCGGGAGGTGAGAGGAGAGGGAGTTGCAGCTGAGATTTGGTGGGGAGGCTTAGAGCTTTCTAATAGGGATTTTTGTGGAATTTTGGAGACTTCCAACAACAGGATTTACAAGAGGATTGACTTACCCAGTATTACAGCGAGCCAAGCCCAAGAGGGCCAATTTTCAAGATTAAGCTTTATTGGGTTTTTCTAGGTTTATTGAGGATAAGCCAAGATTAATTTGGTAGAATTTTCTGGGCAAATTTGAGGTATCAAACAGAGATCCTAACTCAACCAACAACGAGAGGAGCTAGGGGAAATTGGGCGGAAATTTCGGGGTCAACATTTGGCCAATTCCTTCGTGGGTTTCTTGAGTAGAGTTTGGGGTTAAAGTCTCAAGATTTTCTGAGCAGTGTAGCAGGCCCTAGCGACATTTCTTCGGGAGCAACATCAACATTTCTCGCAGATTGCAGTGCAGAGCTATAGCCATACAACGTACCATTAGTGGGGGATTTCAACGTTGATTCAGAGGCCTTCTCTAGCTTGCCTTGAGCAAGCCCAGGTGCCTTCATTCCAACACCTCCATTGTACTCATTTCTAGCAAATTAATAAAATGGCTCAGTAGTATTTTGTGGTTCTGTTGGTGTTTTGATATCAGTTTTTGTTTTAATGTCTCCTTAATATATTTTAGCTTGTTATTACTGTTATTTTCCCATTTTGTATATTACAAAGGTATTAGAGCTTCGTTCTTGGCTCAGCTGTGGGGAAGGAATAGTGGGGGGTCTAACATGCAGAGTTCAGAGTTGCAACGTACCATTGGGAGGACACCTTTTCCCACGTATGATGGATCCACTTATTGCACAGCTCAGGATCCGGTGGAAAAGTTGGATACCTCTCTCCAGCTTGACTGAATAACAGAGGGGGAAGCCATCAAAATGGCTACCTCACACTTGGAGGGTGAGGGCACGCAAGATTGTGGGGAGATTGTAGATACACCTAGTGTGACACAACACTCACCCTTGTTGGAGACTTCCTTGATCATGTCGGTTGACATCTTAGTGGACAGAGTAGAGCCTACCCCAGTAGAGCTATCCATTGAGGTGATGACCTGAGTCGTGTCTGATTTTTTAGGTGACAACCGCACTCATTAGATGGGTGAGGTGCCAGGAGATGTATCTGCCTTTGATGAGGCACTAAGAGATACAAAGGTAGAGCAGGAGGACATTCCTTCTGTATATCAGGATTTGGACTCTTCTTTGGATGAGTCCATGGGGTCATATGAGGATGGTTCTGGGGAGCATGAGCGGTCATGCAGAGTTGATGACAGTAGGCCAGTTTCGTATTCCAGTGTGCATGTGGGATCAGGGGACTCTATGGGAGATATTTAGGATGATGAGTCACTTGTGATGATTCAGCTGCAGCAACTTATGGTACAACTAGAGGGCACATTGGAGTGTCGGAGCAGCCCCCTTCAGGCATACATAGATGGGGCTAGCAACACGGATGGGTCACCTTAGGCCATTAGAGAGAGAGAGATGGAGCTACCTAGTCAGATCTCATGCGTTGACTTGGATAGTGGGATGAGACAACCTGAGTTGCATAGGGTGCAACATTTGCATGTCAGGGTTGCTCTAGGTGCAGGGTTCACACATTCGATCCCTCTTTTGGGGTTGGATGGTGAGAGATTATGAGTTGGTACCTGGGGGAGTGGGTTATAGAGATGGGTGATGCATCGAGGCGTAGCTCAACAGGAGCTTCTAGGCACTAGGGTTACTAGAAGCTCGGACTGGCATTGGGATCAGGGCACGACTATCTGTCACTTCCCAGGTATGCCGATTGACTACAACTTGGAGGGTACAATTGACCTAGCAGTTGAACATGCACATTCACTAGGGGAGTTTCAGCCAACACTAATGTCCAACTAGTTTAGGTACAGACTTCTTGATTTGTCTTGGTACGAGGATTGTACACAGGATCACTGGATGATCAATATACTCTGGTAAGAGTTTGACAGAGGAGGGGGCATTGGTAGGCCACCAGACAGTGTCTTGTATGGAGTTGGGGATTCTTCGCATTTGTGTGGGGCATGGAGGGCACAGAGGAGCAGAGCAGGTTGGCATCGCTACTGGTACCTAAGGAGATTCACTTCTTGGGTTCCTCAGGGAGGATTTGGAAGGGAGATCCATTCATTAGAGAGTATGGTGATGCGATAGTGGAGGTGATGGTACCGATCGAGTATGGGCCAACACATATGGATATAGCCTTCGGCCATCACACCCTGGGATGTGTAGGAGTAACCATCATTGGGCATTGGTCTGTAGATGGGCATGGAGATTCATGGGGGTGTGTTGTAGTATGTCGAACTGCGTTGTGGAGTAGGAGTGCTTCCCATCGCATTGAGTACATGCAGGGAGTGACAGGTGCGATGACGCAGGATGGACACATGATGGTACAGAATGATATACCTGTTGCCGAGGGTATCGATTTGTGTACAGGGGCAGGTTGCGACATACAATGGCAGGTCGAGGAGTGCGGTGATACTTGGTGATATGTAGTGACACATGATGCAGAGCAGTGGGCTCTTGGAGCGTTGCCTCCAAAGAGACATATGGACAGGAGTAGTAGGTGTACCATGGGATGCAACTCACCTAGGATCGATGAGGATCTTGTTGAGCATCTGGAGATGTTACGTTTAGCGGAGACAGGGCTATGAGGGTGTTTTTAGCAGATCCGAGGCAGAGAGTGTCATCTGGAGGATTACTCTTGAGCATTCAGGTAAACTCTTGGTCACACCCTTTGGGACATACCTACCCATCATCCTCCAGTGTTTCTTATGGTCGCGGAGTGTTTGGATGGTGCCCCTTGACACTCCATTCAGGCAATAGGGCATGGGGGGCTCACCCTAGACAGTTGGATGAGATACCGCGTGTCATGAGCCAGGAGGAGACTCTCCAGTTGAGACACTCGGTAGCTGCACGAGTTGACGGGTCTAGGCTTAGGGATGACAGGGTTGATTGCCAAGGTAGCATATGTTCCACCTCTGGGCTCACATTTGTGGGACGGTGGATGGTAGATTTCGCCTATAGGAGGGTACCTAGATTTCGAGCAGTATCCAGGTGTATCAGCAGGAGTTGGGATAGCGGATATCGCGACGTGGTTTGGCAGGAGCAGGGCAGGCACGCATGCGTGGGACAGACTGTTGATACTTGGGGTCCACCCAAGGGATACATACAAGGGTCAGAGATGAGGGCCATATGGGTTCTAGTAGGTAGCAGCGCTAGGCAGCGACATCCTGCGGGGAGTAGGAGTTGTGAGCTCCCAATATGGTTGAGGGATCCAGGGGTCTATTAGGCAGGTGGATCACTCCACTTTGTGATGAGCAGGGACAGAGCAAACAGTGATCCAGTCCACCTTCGTTTGACACGTGGGGGTGCACTGAGACCTCCATTGCATGGCGAGGCAGACCTATCATGTTGCTGGTCAGGGTCATGATCGGCAATGGAGGGGTAGATATCAGCATCATGGAGATGCTTGAGCAGGATGAGCTTTTTCTTCACAAATTTTTCGCCACAAGGTCCCAAGAGAGAGGGATACAGTCTGCGCACAATGGGGGGTATATCATAGTTAGAGTGGCGTAGCAACAACATGGTGGCACCTCTACGAGATTAGCAGGGGACCTGAGCATTACAGCTCTACACAACTCGATAACCTCTAGGGGTGAGTTGTATACTACATGGGGAGAACATGTAGATCTTCCATTGGGCTTTGGTGAGTCACTGATGGAGTGGAGGACTTCATTAGTAAGGTAGGTTGGTCAGCGGGATGATAGCAGGAGGGGCTCATGTGAGCGAGATGCTATCTCTGCAGGGATTAGGTGGTATCTTCGAGAGTTTACTCTTGGAGTGCATGGGATGGACTACTTGGTAGGGAAACTTCATGAGTAGTTGGGCATAGTGCCACATTATCATGATTCCCTACTCACTGATGATGTTTAGAGAGATTCTGCTACTTGTTCCTAGCAGGATGGTGAGTGGAGCATGGGGAGCTTCATGCTAGACATGATGGCTTGGGATCTGGGTATTGAGGGATCCCTTCATATCTGGGGGATGTAGAGGTCAGGGATGATTCAGTGGCGCATTTGGGACCTTGGCACAACTTCGCAGTGACAGTGGGGAGTGTCAACTAGAGAGGATGCTTGTTCAGCCATTTCTTGAGGACAAGCAATTTTTGGCAGGGAGGACTATAATATCCCCAAATTAGCAGTCAGCTAATTGGGATATTAATTTTGATTAATTTTGGCAAATCCTAATGTTGGGTTGAAATAAAGTGGGTAGGGGACCCACAATTAATAATTAGGCCAAATAAAGTCTTTTCCTAAAGTCCCAAGGGAAAATTGAGGCTCTAGCGGTGGGGTCGAGTTGGCCTTAGGTGGCAGCGTAGAAGAGGCACGAAAAGGACAGCGTGAGATTGGCTAGAGGAAGGCAGCGCATGATTGGCCAAGGAGAGACAACGCCGGTCAAGGTGGGACCCAAGGCATACGTTGGGCCTCAATAGATAAAAGGAAGAAGGGAAGGCTCATTCGACATTCATTCATTCAACTATTTTCTTCTTGTCATTTTGACAGAGCACGCTTGAGTCAGAGAACCAAGTCTGCAGTGTTGTTTAGCTCACGAGATCTCAACCTCTACCTCGGGGGATTTCGAGTGCTCGCAAAGGAGAGGAGTTCCACACCTTGTGAGGATAATTTCCATCAACAACATCAGGAGGAAGCGTAGCCAGTTTTGGACTGCGTAGAGGAGGAGACTGTGTAGGGGAGGACTCAATGCAGAGAGGATTTGGTTGTTCCGGGGGGTGAGAAGAGAGGGTGTTGCAGTTGAGATTTCGTGGGGAGGCTTGGAGCTTCCTGACAGGGATTTTTGTGGCATTTTGGAGACATCCAGCAACAAGATTTATAGGAGGATTGATTTACCCAACAGTGCAGTGAACCAAGCCCAAGAGGGCCAATTTTCGGGGTCAAGCTTTGGGCGAACCCTTTCTGGGTTTTTTTGGGTTTATCGAGGGGAAGCCAAGATTAATTTGGCAGAATTTTTTGGGTAGATTTGAGGTGTCAAAAAAAGATCCTAACTGAGTTAGTAGCTAGAGGAGCTATGGGAAATTGGGCTGAAATTTCGGGGTCAACATTTGGCCAATTCCTTCGTGGGTTTTTGTAGGTTTCTTGAGTAGAGTCCAAGTTAAAGTCTCGGAATTTTCTGAGTAGTGTAGCAGGCCCTAGCGGCATTTCTTTGGGAGCAACAACAACGTTTCTAGCAGATTGCAGCGTAGAGCTATAGCCATACAACGTACCATTAGTGGGGGATTTCAACATTGATTCAGAGGGCTTCTCTAGCTTGCCTTGAGCAAGCCCAGGTGCCTTCATTCCAACAACTCCATGGTACTCATTTCTAGCAAATAATAAAATGGCTCAGTAGAATTTTGTTTCTCCGTTGGTGTTTTGATATTAGTTTTTGTTGTAATGTCTCCTTAATATCTTTTAGCCTTTTATTACTGTTATTTTCCCATTTGGGATATGACACATGAGTTCAAAGCATTGGTGGAGAACCAAACAAGAAAGAAGGTCAAAGCGATAAGATCAAATAACGAAGAGGAGTATATCTCCAATGCCTTTTATGGATTTGTGTGCCAAGGAGGGCATTAAGAAGGAGCTCACAACACCATATAATCCTTAATTGAACGAGGTGACAGAGTGCAAGAACAAGAGCATTGTTGGTGAAGCCAAGGCCATGTTGCATGACCAGGGACTACGATTTTTTCATTGGGCAGAGGCATGCAACAATACAGTGTATCTACAGAACATGAGTCCACATAAGGTGCTTGGACAATTTACACCAGAGGAGGCATTCACCAACAAAAACCCTGATGTTTCTCACTTCTGGATTTTTGGCAATTTGGTTTATTGCCATGTGCCTTCAGAGAGCCGAAAGAAGCTGGAGCTTACAATAGAAAAGGGCATTTTCGTGGGCTACAGTGAGACTTCTAAAGCGTACAGGGTGTACGTACCGACATTGAGGAATGTTGATATTTTGTATAGTTAGTGTAGCATCGGGTGTGCTCTAGCCCTGAAATTTTGTGGAGGGGCTAGGACACACTTGATCTCCAAAACCCAGAAAGTGTTTTGAGAAATTTCAGTTGGTGTTCAAGTTATTCAAATAATTAATTATTATAATGGATTTCCTAAGTCTAAACTTAGGAAGATTAAATAATTAAAGTGAACTAATTAACAGATGTGCTGAAATTGTCTCAAGTCACATGGATTAAGCAGTCTTTTAATCTCAGCCATTGATGAATGTTTTAATCTTGGCCGTTGATGAGATGAATGAAAAAGTATAAGAGAAAGGCTTGAGGGTCAGTTGGAGGAGACACACAGTTGCAGAGCTGAGGAATAGATCTTGAATTCTAGGGTGGGTTTGCTAAGAATTTCTAAAGGAACTTCCTGCAGCGAGGAGTAGTATTGACTAAGGGGGAGATCTGATCCTAGAGCCAAGAGTCAGTAAGAGGCAGAGGAGCAGCAACAAGGACAACGCAGAGAAGTAGAGCAACAGCTACGCAGGTGCTGTGCAACCGCTATGGAGGTGCTAAGCAGGACAACACAGAGGCTCTAGGGGCTGCAAAAGTTACGCAGAGGGTCTTCGAGCCAGTGTAAGGCCCGCGTCACCCTTCCAGGGGTTACATAGTCCCTCTCTGGGTAGCGCAGTGGCATTCTGAGGCTAGTAGAGCTGACACTTGGGCTTTAGGGGCAGCGCTGAGATCCGGGCTGAGTTCTGTAAATCCCGTTTGAGGGTGTGGATTAGTCAGATATTTGGCACTAGAACATCAGGTTAGCTGTAGATTTGATTTCTTTTATTCTTTGTCGGGTTTTCCAGATCTGGAACCTAGATTTACTGTACTTAGGAACTACTTAATAAAATAGTTCTCATATCTGCTGCACTGGTTTTCCCGCTTTGGGTTTTTTTGGGGATTTATGTTCAAAAATCCATGTGTCACTTTGTTGTATGAGCATATTATTCAGTAAATGATATGCATGTGTAGGCTATAGTTGTGTTTATTTCAATATTTTATGAATCTAATTTCTAAAAATAACTTGTATTAATCTAAATCAAGTAGGAGAAATAAATCAAGATACTACAGTATAATTTTCACAAGGAAGACATATGCAAGTCCTTAGATCGTGAGTAGGCTACAACACAGGTGGAGGAGCTGCAGGCTCCTAAGCAGAAGGCTCAGCCAGCCCCTCAGGCCACGACACAACCAGTTTTTGTGTATTGTACCGACATTTCGACAAGAAATTAGAGTGCTCAATTTCTAATTTCTTTAAGAAAATATTTAAAAGCCTCTTTGACACCTTTCTTCAGATAGTTTGTATGCAATCATGGAAAATTTAATTCCCACACATAGCATAGAAATCTATCAACAATTTGCATGTAAACTGGAACCAAGCGAATATTGAGGTAAGCGAATTTTTATTGAGAGAAAATCATAGTATTACAGTGCCATTTGTCTTGAAAACTCTTGAATCAAGAGTTGGAAAGAAAAACCTGTTGAGATTTTGTGTATTTGGGGTAGTATTAGTTGTGCTCTAGCTCCCAAATTTTGTGGAGGGACTAGAGTACACTTGATCTACAAGACCCATAAATTGATTTGGGAAATTTCATCTAGTTTAGGAGATATTAAATTAATTAATTATTTTAATGTATTTCTTAAGTTAAAACCTAGGGAACTTAAATAATTAAAGTGAATTTAATTAAATATGTGATGAAATTGTCTTAAGTCACACGGGTGAAGCTTTGTTTTAATCGTAGCCATTGATTCAAGATCTAATCATGGTCGTTGGTTTCCCAATGAGAAAAGTATAAAGGAAAGGCTTGGGGTCATTTGTAAAGACACAAAGAGGCAGAGCACTGAAGCTAAGCTGAGATTCTAGGGCGGGTTTGCTAAGAATTCTCAGAAGTGTTTCAGTTGTAGAGGGGAATTTAGGCCAAGGGGATGATCTGATCCCAGGGTCTAGAATCAGCAAGAGGCAGAGATCAGCTCTGAGAAGCAGTGCAGAGAAGCACAAGGGCAACAATAGGAGGGCAGCAACTTGTGCTACGTAGTCTCTCAAGGACAACGTAATTGCTACAGGAAATCCTCAGGGGTTACGCAAAGACCCTAAGGGGCAGCGTATAGCCTGCGTCACCTAGTCTGGGGTAACGCAGACCTTTCCGGAGCAATGCTGAGGGTCAGAGGGGCTTCAGAGGCTGACACAGAGGCTTCAGGGGCAGCGCTCGGGTTTCTAGGCCCTAATTTTGGCTGAGTTCTGTAAATCCCGCTTGAGGGTGTGGATCAATCATTATTTTCGCCCTAGATTAGCTAGTGAGTTGTAGATCTAATATTTCTCTGTCGAGTTTTCCAGATCTAGAACCCAGGCTTGTTGTATTCAAAAAATTCTTAATAATAAAACCCTCGAGCAGCCAGAACACCGGTTTTCCTGCATTGGGTTTTTCCGGGGACTATTTGTGCAGAAATAACTGTGTCACTTTGTCTATGTGTGCATGAACTTGTTCTAGATCTGGATTGGTGGAGATCTGTTATGTGTTTTGCTTCGATTTTTAACTTGAATTTATTCAGTGAATAACTTGTCTGAGTAGGAGCATAACCAGATTAATAGTAAATAATTTCTGCATAAAGTGTAATGATTCAGAAATTTCCACGTGGTATCAGAGCAATTGCAAATCTAGGAGGGTCACCAACAAGAATCTGAAGGTTCTAGCTGCAGGAAGCAACTTGAAAAGTAGCAGAAACACAGATATGAAGGGACAACACAGTTTTCAGAGGCAGATTCACGCAGAGGAAAGGGTGACACAGTCTAAAGCTGTCTCTTAGCAAGCCCACACAATTACTGCGCAGATGCAACTCAGAAACAACGCTGGAATAGTCTGAAACAAGACAGTGTGATGCAGATCTGAATCTGTTAGATCCAGAAAACACTGAAGAAAAGCTACAGAAATTCAGAAGGTGCTGATGGGGTTAAATTTATGAAGATTTCAGATTTTTAGACTTAGCACAATTGACAAGGAGCGGGAGGAGATCAGCTTCTCAGAGAGTTTCTAGCCAAAGAAACTTGCAGTTTGATCAGAGGATCAAAGAGAGCTGAATCATAGTTGATTTGGCAGATTTCCAAGGAGGGAAATCAGTTGTCAGAGGGAGCAGTGGGTGCCTATTTCACCAAGGGCCTTTGATCCATTTCTCTAGCAAAGAGAAAAGGAAGTTCCGACACATTCTAAGCAGATGGCTCTTCATGGACTGCGTGATCAGGACAGGCTGGATGGCCTCCCAAACTTTTCAGTTTGAAAGGCAAGGATCCTGATTGTCCTTGAGGCATACAATCTTAGAGACCATGCATAGCAAACTCTGGCCACATCGATGGATCTGGATCTCCTTCGGAAGCATAAGGAAGATGCTGGGCATGCCAAGCGACTGATTATGGACGAAATTAAGGACCATATTGTACCCCACTTAGCTGAGAAAAAGACAGCTAATGAGATGTGGAAGGGCTTAATCTCCCTATATGAGGGAAAATCTATCTAAAGGAAGATGTTGTTGGAGACACAGATGAGGTCATTCATGATGACCAAGGGAGAAGACATGGAGCATTTCCTCTTCAGATTGCAGTCGATCAGAGATCAGTGGACTGCAACTGGTGCTAAGGTGGAAGACGATGTGATGGTTAGGACTGCGCTCAATGCAGTCATAGATGAGTGGGAAACCTTTGTCCAAAGTATCTTGGGTAGAGCAGACATCCCAGGTTGGGACAACTTGTGGTTAGTTCTGCGTCAAGAAGAACTCCGCAGATTCACCAAGAAGCAGTATAGCTCTAGATTGTGCAAAGTGAAGAAGAAAGATGAGGAAGATGCAGCTTTGGCATCGAAGAAGCAGCCAAAGAAGAAGAAGGATCTCTCAAAGATCAAGTGCTTCTTGTGTGGTGAAATGGGAGATTTTGCCAGCAATTGTCCTCAGAAGAAAAAGGACAAGGAAGCATCTTCTTCCAAAGCATTTGTGGCATTTGATGGGTCAGAAGATGATGCAACCATGAGTCATGAACCACAGAGGTGGGGTGACATGGATATGTAGAGGAGCTACATAGAAGTAAGGCAGGATCCTTGAGTATCTCATCTCTTGGATCACATGCGAGCTACGACAACCTTAAGACAGTAGCGTGACAAGTGGAGCAGTGGGTGCATAGATCACAGATGAAGCAGAGGCAGATTTGAAGACTGGGAGGAGCGGCGTAGAGCAGAGTAACAACAGAAGCGCAGAGGCTGATGTGACTTCAGTAGCGCAGAGCAAAGCTGCTTATGCAGTGCAGAGCTGCAACAATGCGGAAGGCTTCAAAGGGACATCGCAATGCAGTAGCAACGTGAGAGATTTCAGCACAAGGGATTGGTGTGACTTCAACAGTGCAGAGGGAGTTTGCTTATGCAATGCAGAGCTGTAGCTGTGCATCATCCCTGAGATGCCAGCACAGATCAGTAGCCTATGGAGCTTCAGTGATGAGGATGCAACCCAACTGACTTGTCTGTCAAAGATTGGTCAGGAGATTCAGTTGTTTCTCTCAACAACTGAAGTTGTAGTGCAACAGATCAACAGTGGCAGTGCTATGAGCAACACAGATGCAACAAATTGAGAGGGAGTTGTAGTACAGATGTTGCAGTGGCAGTGGCAGAGTCATGGGCAACAGTACAAAATGGCAACAACAGTGCAGAGTTGAGTGGCAGCAGGCCAAGCATCAACAACACAGAACCAATGCCCAAAATCATGTAATGCATAGTGTGATGTATTGCTATAGCACACCCTTGATGCTAAGAGGGAGTGTTGAGATTTTGTGTATTTGGGGTAGCATCAATTGTGCTCTAGCTCCCAAATTTGGCTAGAGTACACTTGATCTACTAGACCTAGAAATTGATTTGGAAAATTTCATCTGGTTTATGAGATTAAATTAATTAATTATTTTAATGTATTTCCTAAGTTAAAACTTAGGGAACTTAAATAATTAAAGTGAATTTAATTAAATATGTGATGAAATTGTCTTAAGTCACACAGATCAAGCTTTCTTTTAATCTTAGCCATTGATTCAAGATCTGATCCTGGTTGTTGGTTTCCCAACGAGAAAAGTATAAAGGAAAGGCTTGGGGTCATTTGTAAAGACACACAGAGGTAGAGCACTGAAGCTAAGCTGAGATTCTAGGGTGGGTTTGCTAAGAATTCTCAGAAGTGTTTCAGCTGTAGAGAGGGGAATTTAGGCCAAGGGGATGATCTAATCCCAAGGTCTAGAATCAACAAGAGGCAGCGCAAAGAAGTAAAAAGGCAGCAACAGGAGGGCAACAACTTGTGTTGCACAGTCCCTCAAGGACAATGTAATTGCTGCAGGAAACCCTCAAGGGTTACACAGAGACCCTAAGGGGCAATGTAAGGCATGCGTCACCCAGTCTGGGGTAACGCAGACCTTTCTAGAGCAGCACTGAGGGTCAAAAGGGCTTCAGAGGCGGACGCAGATGCTTCAGGGGCAACACTGGGGTTCTAGGCCCTAATTTTGGCTGAGTTCTGTAAATCCCATTTGAGGGTGTGGATCAGTCATTATTTTGGCCCTAGATCAGCTAGTGAGCTGTAGATCTAATATTTCTCTGTCGTGTTTTCCAGATTTGGAACCCAGGCTTGTTGTATTCAGAAAATTCTTAATAATAAAGCCGTCCAGCAGCCAGAAGACCGGTTTTCCCACATTGGGTTTTTCCGGGGACTATTTGTGCATAAATAACTGTGTCACTTTGTTTATGTGTGCATGAACTTGTTCTAGATTTGGATTGGTGGAGATCTATTATGTGTTTTGCTTCGATTTTAACTTGAATTTATTCAGTTAATAACTTGTCTAAGTAGGAGTATAACCAGATTAACAGTAAATAATTTCTGCATAAAGTGTAAAGATTCAGAAATTTCCACAAAACCAACACGCCTCCTTCTAAGAAACTGCTACAGATTCAAACCAATTCGCTCTGCCTTTGATTTGTCTGCTATAGGTGTCTCATCAATGAGGCTGCTACAGGCTTTAGAAATACATACGTCTCCTTTTAAGAAACTACTACAAATTCATATCAACTCGTTTCTCCTTTGAATAGTATGCAACAAGTGTTTTATCAATGAGGCTATTATAGGCATTAGAAATGTTCTTTCGATTTTGTCTTTATATCTGGAGCAACAACTTGATGTTTATCACAACACCTCCAATAAGTCGGCCTCTATGAATATCACTACATATGAATATTGGGAGCAACCTGCTACAGGACTAGAATGCGGCCCACCAATGAAAAAAAAATCACAACAATTATGGTCACATACCAGTCAACTTCCTATACCAATTCGATGTCATAAGCGCGACCTTGCTAACACAACTGGGTAGAGAAAGGTGTTAGCACTCCACCGGATCTCTGAAGGTTGAGAAGGAGACCAACAAAGGTAACCACAAACCACTTTGACCTAGTAGCTAGCCCTACTAGGCTGAGAGGGCTCTCTCAATGAGATTCACAGCCAATATGACTGTATCATGGAGATTTTAGGCTAGATATGTAGATTAGTGTTTGGTTGATTTGGATTTTTGTGCTGGATGAAATTGTACCTTTAGAAACTAGGCTTTGAAAACTCTGGTAGGGTTACAAGAGAAAAAATTGCAGGGGAATAAAGGGGCAAGGTAGGCAAGCTTGAGTGACCCTTTAGGCTGTATGCTTATGGTGTAGGATGAAAAGGGAGATCAGGAACAAGCATATAAGTATGAATTCATTCCTTAAGAACAAAATAAACACAACATCATCATCTTATCAAAATAGGGCATGTATTCCTCATGAATTCTGCTTAAAATCTTTAAAGACAATGAGTGAAAGTAGTATATATGTAACGGAAAGAGAAAGCATTCAATGGCGTGACTTACAAAAGAGAAACATAGCCATACAAGCTCACCACATGAATCCCTAAATTTAAGCTGCAACTTTTCTTTTTATTCACTGTATTACTTGATCAAAATGAAATACACTAATTCAATGTCCAATGTTCCAACATCTATTACTTCAAATGATGAAGTATTTATACAATTTCTAAACTAAAATATCTTGAAAAAAATATCAAGATTTATTACAAATATCTCTAGCTGTGTTACACAAATAGAACTAAAATATAGAACATTCAAAACTAATGAATCTACTTGGCACTAACTTTGTTGATTGCTGTTGTCAAAGAAGAGCAATTCAAATTTGATAGCAACTCTTATTAGATGAGGTGGCCTCCAAGTCACTAACAGTCTTTGAGCTTTTTCCTCTTGAATTTCTGAAAAATAGGGTCCAGTTATCCCTTTGAATACAACCCTTCGAATATCTCAATTCGAGATAGATATGTAAAAATTGAAAGAGGTTATTTGTAGATGAAGATGTTTTTGAGATAAACCTTTCTCCGTTTCCCAAAATTGTGCTCCAATTGTTCACAATATTCTCTGCAAAAAGATGTCTAAAACCGGACTTTGCATAGGCAGAAAAATAGGCTGTGAAGATGTGAATGTATCTCTCATTCTGTAATACTTGTGTAAAAGGTGAGATAGGTTTTTGTAGTTTGGAATCTTAGGAACATAAACCTCCTCCAGTTTCTCAATATTCATCTTTGATGGGCCACAATCTGCTCTGCAAAAAGATGACTATACATGACATTTCTAGAAAATGTGCCTTCAAAGATTATTTCAAATTTCCCAAACCATAATGTCTGTCTAAAAACGGAGATAGGTTTTTGTACATACATATGTTAGCAACAAAAACCTCTTTCATGTTTTGAAAATTCATTTCCACCTGTGCGAAAACCATATTTGAAAATACTGGCCAAAAACAAGAAAAATTGGGAAAATATGCATGCAAAGATTTCTCCGAATCTCTCAAACCATAACAACTGTTAGAAAACTGAGGGAGGTTTTTGTATATGAGGATGTTATCATCAAAAACCTCTTTCATTTTTTGAAAATTTGTTCTCAGTTGTTTGTAAACCATGTTTAAAATTACTGTGCTGTATAGGGAAAAACATAGTTTTAACTGACCATGAAACAAACATATGACATGGAGGCGGAGGGAGACATGGAGGTGGGAGATAATTGGAGATTTAACCATCATAATAATAATCCTGTGTAAAATCCTAAGAGCAAATGCAACCTTAAACAACAAAAAAAGTTTGCACATATAAATAATTTTTAACAAAAATTTATATGTGATAACAAAATGGACCCACAAACTATAAAGATGTTGACATTTGATCTGGAACCAAGATCACTATTAAACTCAATCTCCGTGCTCATTTCACTGGCGCAGATTCCCTTTATTGCCAAGGGAGCAAATCAATCCTCAAATGGGTATCACGTCCTCCTTTTGAAGTATAATGCAGCCTGAGGGTTTGACACTAGGTATTGGCCTTGTTATACGACCTTCCTCAGATAATTACGAACTTGGTCCCATTGTTTGCATTCGTCCCTCCTGAAAAAAGAAAATATCTCGGTCTTTTGTGGATAGAAGAATAGATTTGCAAATAACAACAATACCAAGACCCTTGCAAATGGAAATCTTGTTAAATCTTTAGAAAGTAATCGATGAGATGAGCTCCCCTAGTAACAACACTCAACCTCTTGGAATAGGAGAAATGATCCTACATCAATAAATCACAATACCAAATAATCTCCTGAAACAATTTCTCGTCAGATTATCAAAGGTAAGCACAAGAATGAATTTCCACTAGGGTGGCAAGATGTCCAGTGAAGATGGATGAGATTTAACTAGGGTGGTAAGGGATCCACCAAAGCTAGAATTAGGCTTCACTAGAAAACCCTCAAAAGCGAACCCACTCAAGCTCCTTTCCAATAAGAATTGATATGATGGAATAGCATGCCGATTCATTGAGTTCCCTTCTCCTTTTATAATCGCTTATTGAGACTTCTCCAAGCTTCTAGATCCTCCTCAAATATTATTTTATTGACGAAGTCTATTTTCCCTCCTAAATGATTTTTGCCCCTCTTTAAAATAAAATACTTTCTGCCTCTCCATTATTTATTATTTACCCTCTTTATTTAATAATAACAAAATTGGGGTAAATTTTCCATAGATCTCCTAAATAAATTTCTCTCCTCACTAGCCTATTAGCAAATAACTAGGAAAGCAGAGATCAAGTCTCCGTCTCATCGGTTAAAGGACATTACTTGTTGGGCAGGCCGTACAACAGTTACTTGAGGAGACAATGCAGGAGCAGGAGGAGAGAAAAGAGCGAGCAGGGCCCACTCCAACAATGACACGTAGCATAGGGAGAAGAAAGCCAAGGTGGGATGATCCGTTGATTCATGAGGCTTAGGACAGGGTTGGGGCACCAAACTCTACACTCAGGCAGAGCAAACAACAACAGAGATACACAGGTTATATGGCATTGATTTACCAGTGCTTTAGAATTAAAACGTTCTAGTTACAGGGACGCAGCCTCTCGGTAGGTTTGGCGTGATGTTATGGTGGAGGCATAATATTCAGAACCGGTCGGTTCATTAGCAAACTCCACCAGACTGGTAGAAAAAACCGGTTAGTCTGCCCTCCTCGTCGATTTTTTGGTCAAACCGGTTATAAATTGACTGATTTCTGATGAAACCTGTTGGTTTTCCCATAAACCGGCTGGTTCATTTCCAGGCCAGCCACGGACTTGCCAAAAAGTGGTTTTGTGAGTTTTGAGGTGGTTTTGAGGGAAACTTGGGTCTGTTTCCCTCCAAAAACAACTCCTCCAAGAAAAACATGTCCCCCATCTCATTTTCTTCACACATCTCAACCCTAGTAACGTTGGCAATTCATGGTAAACGTTATCCTTCATTTTCATCCTTTTACTTAAATTTTTAACATTACCATGAAATGACTCAGGATGTTTGAGAGTGGTTTCGACCTCATTGGATGTCATATGGAGAAACTAGAATTTTAGGTTTCACTCAAAATTCAACAAACTTAATGGTTTTTAGGATTTCATGGTTTGGGGTTTTGCAATGTTTCCATTTGATTCTATGATGCGTGAGGGTATTAGATTGGCATTTGTTCAAGTGCATGAATGCCTTTAAGAACCTTGATGTTGGTGGCACCGTGGCATTGATTGTTGAACTTTGTTGATGTTGGTGGTATTGATTGTTGAACTCCTCTACCATGGCCTTAACAAAATGTACCTTTCACTCAAAGGAAAATAATTGGTTAGGCATGCTAAGCTTTTTCTACCACATTATAAAGTTGAGGAGATGAACCCTTCACTCAAACCAAAATCATTGGTTAGGCATGTTAAACTTTTTCAATTTCTATCATATTATAAGGTTGAGCAATCCAAGTTTGAAGACTTTGAGCTAGATGATGTTTATGTATCTCTTGTTGATGATCCCATTTCTAGTAGCGTTGAATCAATGATGAGTTTCATGAGTGATCATGTTGCTCAGTGATTTGTAGTTTTGATGTCTAGTTTTGTTGCTACTACTACCACTGCTACCGAGGTTGCAAAGGAGTTTTAGGAGTCCTCAAACTCTAAGCCAAATTATTTATGTAACTCATGTTGATGATCCAATGTCTACTAGTGGTGATGAGTTTGATCATGATGAGGAGTGATCATGTTGATCACTGATATGTAGACTTGTCGTAGGCCAATGGCCCCATAGCTTGTAACACTGTTTTTGGACTCTAGAGGCCATTTAGAGATGCATTGATTATGTATTTTGTTGTTGATATGTATTGCACTCAATGCCATTTTGATATATTCACCTTTACATGGTGTATAGATGAGCAAAATTTGCATATTTTGTTTCTATTGGTTTGCAATCAAGGCTTTAAATCTTAAAAATAGTTTTTTTCATTAAAAAAAAATTATTTCATGTATTTTTAAAGATCAGTTCATTGAGATCTGACTAGTCCTAGTTTGAAACCCGATTTGATAGGTGGACCGGTCCAGTCACTGGTTCTGGTTTTGAATACTATGGGTGGAGGAGTACTCTTCCATCATGCAAAACGTCGTCTGGGAGATTGTGACAAGGCCAGAGGGCAGATCTGTGATTGGATCCAGGTGGGTCTACAAGATTAAATACGGAGCTGACAAGAGTGTAGAGAAGTACAAGGCTAGATTTGTGGCCAAAGGCCCTCATTCTCTTATGTGGAGGGCATTGAATACGTCGATACTTTTTCATCTGTGGCCTGCTATTTGTCTATTAAGACAATTATAACACTTGCAGCGTAGACAGGGTAGAAGATCCACCGAATGGATGTGAAGATTGCCTTCCTTAATAGAGTTGTTGCGGAAGAGATTTACGTAGAGTAGCCAGAGGGGTTTGAGGCACATAGCAGGGAGACACATATGTGCAAACTCAACAGAGCTCTTTATGGGCTCAAGCAGGTCCCGCGAGCTTGGTACTCTCGCCTTGACAACTATATTTTGGGATTGGACATCAGCAAGAATGAAGCTAATCCTAACATATACTACATTATGGTTGGGGGGCAACCTTTCGTTCTTGTGTTGTACATAGACGACCTCATATTGACAGGGGACGAGAAGCTCATCAATGACTGCAAGAAGGATCTTGTATCAAAGTTTGACATGGGGGATGGACATATTTTCTTGGGACAGGGAAAGTATGCTTTGGAGATTCTCAGGAGGTTCCGCATGCAGGATTGCAGGCCCTTGGCCACGTCTCTGGTGACAAACTGGTGAAGATAGATGCTAGCAGAGTAGAGAGAGTTGATGCCACTCCCTACAGTAGCTTATCAGGTCATTGATGTATTTGGTGAACACACGACCGGACATTTGCAATGCAGTGAACCGGTTAATTCAGTTCATGGTAGAGCCTACTAGAGTACACTGGGTTTCTACTAAACATATTATTAGATACCTTAGAGGCATAGCGGATTAGGGGTTGATGTATAAACGAGTTGATGGAGTGAAGCTGGAAGGCTTCACAGATGCAGATTAGGCAGGGGGTTCCACAGAAAAAAGAGTACTTTAGGTTGCTTCTTTAGTGTTGGGTCAACAACTCTTTCTTGGTTCAACAAGAAGCATAGATCAGTGGTGCTGAGCTCAACAAAGGTTGAATACATGTCTTCCAGCCTGGCAGCTTGTGAGGCCATCTGGTTGAGGAAGCTGCTTGTTGGGTTCTGTAGTCAGAGGTTGGAGCCTACAATCATACATTGTGATCATCAAATCTGCATTAATCTCTCTGAAAATCCAGTGTTCCATGACCGCTCCAAGCACATCGAGATTAGGTACCATCATATCAAAGACTGTAGTCAGAGGAGCAAGGTCAGACTTCAGTACATTCCTATAGTAGAGCAGACAACAAACGTATTGACCAAGGCTTTTCCTAGAGGTAGCTTTGTATATTTCAGGGACAATCTGAGTGTCGTTCAGAACACCTTCCTCTCTAAGAGGGAGTGTTAAATGAAGTTAGAGGAGGAATTGTTCAACCAAATTTAACTAGTGCACTAAATTTAGCAGAGGGACCCACAAGTGGGGCCAAGGCACAAATTTCACTTTTTCTATTGTTTTTGACTTAGGATAATTTGAAATTTCCTATAGTAAAAAATTAGATCGATCTCAGCCGTCCAAGGAGATTTAATCTGAGCCATTCGTGGTAGTGGTGGGCCCAGGTCAACCTCTAAGGGGCAAAAAAGGCACAGAAATTGGTCATGATGCACAAGAGAAACTTGGTGGCAGATGGCAATAAGAAGAGAACACTTCAGGCTAGGGTTTAAACGAACCATGGCTTTATATCAACACAGATACTGGCGGAAAGAGAGGTTGTTACAACTTCAGATCTTTTCTAGCTAGTATATACTTCAGCCAGGCCGCATTCAATGTGCAGAAGAGGCCGTGTTTAGACCATACGAAACTGTACGAGTTTGTACAATGTGCAGTTTAACTGGGCCAAAAGGCTGAGAGAGGGTGTATCAGTTTGTTGAGGAATTTGCAATTTTGCAGAGATAAGGGAAGTTTTCCCTTCATTGTAATTTTTTTTTGAACAATATTTTGCTGAAACAGCGTAGTAGAAGCCACCAAGTTTGTACGTTTTCCCTAGTTGGGGTTTCTTGGGTAAATTTGTTGTGCACAACAATTTTATGGTGTGTTTGTCTTCATTTGTTCCTTATTTCTGCTGCATGGTAGTTAGTAAACTCAGTATATTTGTGGGTTTAAGTAAAGTTTAGTTTTCAGTTGTTTGCTTAGTAAATTTACAGATTAGATAGTTGAGTTTTAAGAAAGCTAACATCTTATTGGTAGTCTTGGTATAACTCATACAACCTTTAATTTCAAAATTTACGAATGAACTTCAAAATTTACCAAATGTAGAAATACAATAGATGAGTGTTAGAAAATTCAATTTGGAAACGGATAATTTGATCATGGATGTTGTTATAGTAATTGTATAAATTGATGATTAATTGTGCATAATAAAAACAACTCAAATATATCTTGATATTTTATTTTATATCTAATATTTAAGGTAGGGTTTCCTCTGTTGGGATTCTGTGGGAACCCTGACATCCTCTATGACATCTTTTGAAATTTTGCTTTCACAAAGATCATTAACATAATAGTTAGGCTAGTTCTCTATGGAGTAATGGAAGTCACTTTCATCACCAACTTATAGCCTTACATGTGTAACATAAGTCAAAATATACTAGCACTAGTGTAACATAAAAGTAAGGAGGCTACCTTATAGAGCTCTGATACCAAAGATAATGCATTATGCACTAAATGCTTATGTAGAATGAGGGGAATGAGAATCATGAGAAAATCAAACAAATGGGTGCTATATTTAGTACTTCCTTAGGTTGAGATGCTCTCCTTGTTAACATAACATCATTTAAGATCACAAACTCTATTAGTTTTCTTCCAATATGGGGTTGCCATATCTAACGTCCTCTATGGGGCATTACTGATGCTAGATTTCCTTAAATCCCAATAAACTGATTCACAATTTTCCAAGTGTAAAACCCATAAACACAAATAATCAATATTCTACAAACTTAAATCACAAAGACACTGTTTTTTCTAACTTAACATGCACAATGGAAAATAAATTAGAAGACAAACACATCAACACATAAAACAGAAGATATACCCAGGAAATCCCAACTCCGGGAAAAACCTGCAATGCTGTGTGTCTTTATTATTTTCTTCAGCAAAGGATTTTCTTTTGAGAATTACAACAAGGGAGAAACTTCCCTTTTATCACAAGAACAACTGATCAATCCTCCAAGATGAATTGATCCCCCTTGCCTATGCACTATTTTTGCAAAATCCCTGTGCAGACTAGCTAAACTGCGCACACGTGCAAGCACAAATCATCTCTCTTGCTGCACATATGAATGGTATGACTGCACTGGGGCTGTAAGAGCTTGGCCCTAGCCCTAGCTTAATTTCTTCTCTGATCCTGTATCATTGCGATTTGTTGAAACACTTGACTCTTCCTTTGCTGATTTGGCACACACTGCTTGTGCTCAACTGACTTACCACTAAGACTTACCACTAAGTAGCCCCATCTCCCCTTATAATTTCGATCTCAACCCTAATCTTCCTCTCAAAGACTGAGATTAAATCGTGATCAATGGATGAGATTAAATCACAAGTTAACCTAGGAATTTTTAATTTTTCCTAAGCCTAATTTTAGGAAATAGTTAAATAAAGTAATATTCTGCTAAAGTGGCAACCTTCTGGGTTCTTCAGCGAATCTTAGCACTTAGAAAAGCAAAATCCTTACTTCTCTACTCTAGTCAACGACTGATGTAGAGGCTAGTGCCCAAGTGAGGGGCATCTATGTTATCATTGTGGCTTCTCTTGTCTCATATGATTGAGTTGACTAGTATTGTGCGTAAAACAAAATTAGCACTCTATTCATTATCACTATGTTTGTTTTATGGATGGTAACTTGTTTGATAGCATTTCCTGTCCCAAAAAAGAAGTCATTTCCCTCAAGGCCAACTTCTCTCATTCAAGTAACGAATTTCCATATCACTTGTTTAAGAGGTTTATTGGACCATTTTATGAGATATTATTTTATTTGTCCATTTCTCAATTTCCTAAACCTCTCATCCATAATTCTAATTGAAATATATAATTCCTATTTTACTTCTTGTTGAATTAGATACCAAGTTAATGTTTTATCAAATCTAGATAGTTTTTTCAAATAACTACCTCACAAAATAGGATGCTAATTGAAATGATGAGGTCACTATAGTTTATAAGCCAAACTATCTACTTCTTCAAAACCAATGGATGATTCACGTTTCCTTGGTGACAACTTGGTGCTTCTTTCTATAGACAAGGAGATATCGACTTGATTATCAAAGAAACCTTTTTCTTGTAATGATGGTAATCTTCACATGGTTTTTTATTGTTAATTTCCCTCTTTATTTTATATTTTATATATTTGAATTGATCGGCCTAGTTATCTGGGCCCATAATTCTCTCTTCAAGGGACATTTCAATTGAGTTTTGTATAAATCAGTGTTGCGAACATCTCGATAACATCCTGATTTTATCTCAAAAGTACGATTTTTTGGCCTAGCCGATGTTTGCTCATTTTTATCGATATTTTGATGGTATCTTAATTTTGCCGATTTTTACCGATATTTTCCCTATTTCTACAATTTTTTGGATTTCCAGACCCTTGTCGATTTTATCCTGATGTCGATGTTCGCAACATTGGTATAAATACATGGCATAGGTTCTCATTTGTATTATCTCATGTTAGGTCCCTATATTACTCCCTTATTGTTGTTAGTGTAACCCCATTATTGTTATTATTGTACCCTTGTAACCCCCATTTTATTATTATTGTGCCCTTAAATTATTATTGTTAGGTCGGCTAGGATTACATTGTGGCCCACTAGGATTGCATTATGGCCCCATGGACTCCTATATATAAAAAGGAGGTTTTGTAAATTGGATCATCCAAGAATTGTTCATTTATGTAATGTATTGGAGGTTGCCCCCTCGAAGTGGCTTATTTCTAAGGCGTTGATATCTCTTTTCTTCTATTTTTGGAGCTGGTTACACAACATTTGGTATCGAGCTTTGGATTCTAGGGTTTCGCTGCTCCAAACACGTCATCGTGACATTTTCGCTATAACTTTTTTTCGAAGAAGTTTCAGAAGCTGAAATTTTTAGGGTGCGAAGCCGAAATCCTGAGGAAGATTGTCTAAAAATTTCAGAGCTTGGTTCGCAATATTTTCGGAGATATGATCTGTGGAAGTTAGGTCTTTTTTCAGGTTCCTAAACAGGTCATCGGGGCATTTGCGCTATAAATTTTTTTCTACGAAGGTTCAGAATCTGAAATTCGTATGGTGCGAAGCTGAAATCTTGAGGAAATTCGTCGAAAAATTTCAAATCTTGGTTCGCAATATTTTTGGAGATATGATCTGTGAAAGGTAATGCTTTTTTAGGCTCCTGAATTTCATCTCAAAGAGGTGATTGTGGGAAAAGTTCAATAACTCTCTCTATGGGCATCGGATTGGAGTGCCGTAAAAAGTGGTTGCAAGTACACGGACTTTAGTTTCTTGGCTATCAATTTCAGAGAAAAAGGACAAAACAGTGAGACGTGGCAAGTCGTACAAGTTCGCTCTATTGAACAAGTCCATAATTAGGACATTGTGGGAGATTGGACACAACTTTGTCTTGGAGAATCCAAATCAGGTTAGACCTGTGGCATTCGAAAGATAATTCAGAGGGCTACGTCGGTACCGAAATTCAGATATTGAAGTGCTGTAATCACACAGATAATCCAATTTCAATATCGAGCTCCTCAAAAGCAAGAAAAATGTGTGTATTTTTTTTTCCGAATTGCATAAGTTTTGTTTGAAGAATCAATTTGAATTGATTCCAAGGGCACATTGTAGAATAGATATCAGTATTGGGTTCTAAAAGATGCTCCGTAAAAATAATTCAACACCCATTAAGCCTTCAGAAGGGTCTACTATGACTCATGAAGATGAAGAATTGCAACACGATCTATCCAAATTACAAGAGCAAGTGCAACAAATTTCACTCTCGCAAAGAGCAACAAAAAATGAAATGGAAGTTTTGAAGAAAGACATGGAAGAGAAGATGGATGGTTTGAAGAAAGGCGTGGAAGCTAAGATGGATGGCATGGAAGCTAAGATGGATGACATGAAAGACAACATGGAAAACAACATGAAAAACATGAAGAATGATCTAAAAGCAGACATCGAAGATTTGACCAAGTTGATACAAGAAATGTTTCCTAATGGTGAAAAGATAGTGAAAGAACCTCATGATGAGAACAAAATAAATGTTAATCGCGATTTCATAAACTCTAATGTTGGCGGGAAGAACCACCATATTCCAAAAATGGATATGAGGAAGTTTGATGGGAAGGATCCTGTAACATGGATACTACAGATGGAGCAATATTTTGATCTCCATAATGTACAAAACACACAAAAGGTATGCATTGCAACTTTACATTTAGAACAAAATACATTTGTATGGTATCAATGGCTTTGCTCCCGTAAAAAAATTGTCACTTGGTCAATTTTTACGGAGGAAATGATAGCACATTATGAGGATACAAAGAGCAACACCTTCTTTAGTCAATTGATAAATCTCAAACAAAAAGGTTTAGTGGGGCAGCACATTGAGGACTTCCAAAAATTGAATATAAGGGTAACTGATATTCCAGAGGAACACAGGATTGATCTCTTCATAGGCACTTTAAAGGATAACATCCAACATGAAGTTCGCGTTCTGGAACCTGATTCATTGGAGAAGGCATTCGGGTTGGCAAGAAAAGTTGAATGTAAAGTTATGGCGACAAGGAAGCCTACCACTCAATTCTATAAAGAAGGAAGTGTTGCTACATCTAGATTTCCACAACCTACAAGGTTGACACCACAACAATTGGAAGAAAAAAGAGCAAAAGGGCTTTGTTACAATTGTGATAGCAAATACACTAAAGGTCATAAGTGTGCTGAGAAGAAATTATTTTACATAGATTGTGAAGAGGAAGAAGAAAATGAACAAGAAGAGGATATACACCGGGAACCAACCCTAGAAGAGGAAGAAATGAATCCGACCATATCGTGTAATGCACTGGCAGGAATTACCACTCCTCAAACTCTCAAGATACAAGGACAAATCAAGAAGAAAAAGGTAATAGTGTTGATTGATTCGGGTAGCACCCATAATTTTATTCATTGTAAGGTAGCCAAGGAATTAAATTGTTTCCTATACCCAGCACCAGAATGTCAAGTGATGGTTGCAAATGGAGGAACTATAAATTGCTATGGAAAATGCCATAACATCAAGCTAACCATGGGGGAATATGTGCTGACTAGTCCAATGCTTTCCATTCCTATAGGAGGTGCTGATGTTGTACTAGGAGTACAATGGTTACAATCTTTGGGGACGGTAGCTTTTAATTTTCAAGAACTTTTCTTGAAATTTTTTTCAGAAGGAAAGGAAGTCGAATTACGGGGTATTGAAGGGAATTTGGGAAGGATAATAAGCTCTAATGTCATGACAAAGCTTCTAAAGAAAGAACAACGAGGCGTAATTGCACAATTATGCTCACTAGAAGTTCAGACATCAAAATCATCTATTTCTACAGATCTCCAACAAGTCTTGGACAATCATTCCAAGGTGTTTGAAACTCCCAAAGGACTCCCACCTATTCGTGATCATGATCATGCTATTCATTTGATTCCTGGAAGTGTTCCTCCAAACATCAGGCCTTATAGATATCCTTACTTCCAAAAGAGCGAAATTGAACGTATGATTGCAGAAATGTTAGAGGCGGGTATAATTCAACCTAGTCAAAGTTATTTCTTTGCTCCTGTAGTATTGGTACACAAGAAGGATGGATCATGGCGAATGTGTCCGGATTATAGGGAGCTTAATAAGCTCACCATTAAAGATAAATTTCCCATTCCTGTGATTGATGAATTGTTGGATGAATTACATGGAGCAATTTATTTTACCAAGTTGGATCTTCGTTCAGGATATCATCAAATTAGAATGAAGACTGAAGATATTCCAAAAACGACATTTTGAACTCATGAGGGTCATTATGAATTTTTGGTCATGCCTTTCGGCCTTACCAATGCACCTTCTACATTTCAAGGGTTGATGAATTCCATTTTCAAACCCTTCCTTAGAAAATTTGTGCTAGTATTTTTTGATGATATACTAATCTACAATAGGTCTTGGAAGGATCATGTTGAACATGTTGACGGGGTGCTCAAACTATTGCAGGAGAAACAATTATATGCAAAAAATCCAAATGTTTCTTTGGAGTACAAGAGGTGGAATATCTGGGTCATATTGTATCTCACGAGGGTGTTAAAGTAGACCCTAACAAAATTAAAGCCATTAAGGAATGGAAAGTCCCCACAACCATGAAGAAGTTGCGAGGATTTCTCGGGTTAACGGGGTATTATCGCAAGTTTGTTAAGAATTATGGGAGAATAGCAGCACCTCTAACAACATTATTGAAGAAAGATGCATTTTCATGGACTCCTGAAGCAACTAAGGCCTTTGAATGTCTTAAAGAGGCAATGTGCCTAGCACCGGTCTTAGCTATGCCAGACTTCACAAAAATCTTTATTGTGGAATGTGATGCCTCAGGAAATGGAATTGGTGCGGTTTTAATGCAGGAAGGAAGACCCATTGCTTTTGAAAGTCGTCCAATCAAAGGAAAGTATTTATGGAAACCTATTTATGAGAAGGAAATGTTAGCAATACTGCATGCACTAAAGAAATGGCGAACTTACCTAATGGGAAGACACTTCAAGGTAAAAACTGATCATGATAGTCTTAAACACTTTTTGGAACAAAGACTATCTTCAGAAGAGCAGCAAAAATGGGTCACAAAGATGTTGGGTTATGACTTTGAAATAATCTACAAAAAGGGAAGCTAAATGTTGTTGCAGATGCACTCTCAAGAAAGAATGAAGAGGTGGAAACATTGCTTTGTGCCATTTCTATTATCCAACCAGATTGGATAACCGAAGCAAGGGATGAATGGAAGAAGGACGAAGAAGTGTGGACACTCATTCAAAAGTTGCGGCAAGATCCTAGTACATCTGATACATTTAGTTGGAAAAATGATTCCTTATGGTACAAAGATCGCTTATATCTTTGTAAGAATTCCCAACTAAAACAAAAGATTCTTATGGAATTGCACACTTCTCCTTTAGGAGGACACTCAGGATTTTTAAAAACTTACCACGGGGTGAAGAAAGAATTTTTTTGGGATGGCCTTAAATCTGATATTCAAAAGTTTGTGGCGGAATGTTTGGTTTGCCAGCAGAATAAAGTGGAAACAATTAAGACCCTGGGACTTCTACAACCTTTATCCATTCCAAGTCAACGTTGGGAGGAGATTTCAATGGATTTTATCACAAGTTCACCTAAGTCCAAAGGAAAGAGTGTCATCATGGTGGTAGTTGATAGACTTACGAAGTATGCACACTTTTGTGCATTATCTCATCCATTTAAAGCAAGTACAGTGGCTACTACATTTATGGACAGAATTCAAAAGCTACATGGAAGCCCAAGGGTTATTGTGAGCGACAGAGATCCCATTTTTACTGGAAATTTTTGGACGGAGTTATTTTCTTGTTTGGGTACTCAATTAGCTCATAGCTCATCTTATCATCCTCAATCCAATGGTCAAACTGAGATAGTAAATAAATGTTTGGAAGGATATCTTCGTTGTTTTGTATCTGATAAACAAACACAATGGGTCAAGTGGTTACCTCTTGCTGAATGGTGGTATAACACTTCCTTCCATACTACAGCAAAAATGACCCCATTTATGGTACTTTATGGATATCATCCACCATCCATCACATCATATTTAAGGGAAAATTCTAAAGTTCAAGCAGTGGAAGATCACATCGAGCATCAGCAAGAAGTTCTCCAACTCTTAAAGGATAACCTGAATTTGGCACAAAATCGAATGAAACAACAGGCAGATCAACATCGCGGCGAGAGAAGTTTTGATGTAGGAGATTGGGTATTTTTACGGCTACAACCATACAAACAAATGTCCCTCAAGCAAGCTAAGAAGGATAATAAATTATCACCAAAGTACTATGGTCCTTACAAGGTGTTGCAAAAGATTGGTACTATGGCATACAAATTGGAGCTTCCTACTTCTTCGCGGGTACATCCAGTTTTCCATGTTTCATGCTTAAAGAAGGTTATAGGTGAAAATCTTCCAGTTCAAACAATATTGCCAGAACTTGATGAGGAAGGAAAAATCATATTGGAACCTGAAGCGGTCATAGAAACAAGAACTCGACAGCTACGGAATCGATCAATTTCAGAGTATCTCATCAAGTGGAAGAACTTACCCACTAAAGATTCTACATGGGAGGATGAGAATTTTATACAGAAGCACCCAGAGCTACTCAAGCGTTGAGGACAACACTTTTTTGAAGGAGGGGCATGTTAGGTCCCTATATTACTAGTATAGTCCCTTATTGTTGTTAGTGTAACCCCCTTATTGTTATTATTGTACCCTTGTAACCCCCATTTTGTTATTATTGTGCCCTTAAATTATTATTGTTAGGTCGGCTAGGATTACATTGTGGCCCACTAGGATTACATCATGGCCCCATGGACTCCTATATATAGAAAGGAGGTTTTGTAAATTGGATCATCCAAGAATTGTTCATTTATGTAATGTATTGGAGGTTGCCCCCTCAAAGTGGCTTATTTCTAAGGCGTTGATATCTCTTTTCTTCTATTTTTGGAGCTGGTTACACAACATCTCATCATATTGGTTCATAGTGATTGAACCTTTAGCCTACAAGCATGATTCTTTAGCTTGTTGGCACCATATCTTGTGTCTCTCTTTGTTCATGGGTTCATCCTCTCTTTTGTTTATGATATGCTTATGGTTCATTCTGATTTACTTTTTGTTGGTGGTTCCATTCTATTGTCCTTTCTCTCTTGTCATCTCAACATGTTATCAGAGAAGGTATAAACTTCCTCTTCCTTATTCAACCTATTTTATGCTTGGCTTTTCTGTCATTGTGATTGTCCATTTCTCTTTTGTGTGCATTAATGGTAGGACTGATTTTTTCCTTTCGCAATGCACTCATGCTAGGGTTCATTATGGCCATACATGCTTGTTTTTCACCCAGAGTCTTATATCAGCCGCTCATTTGAAGCTGATACATAGTTGTGGCAGGCAAAAGTTGCACAGGGGCTGGTTTTTGGTCTGAAACTACGGTTTCAGTGTGTTTTTAGGGCTATTCTAGGTCTGAAAATAAGGGTTTTCAACATTTTTTGGGACAGTGCACAAATTCTAGTGTTTTTACCTTCTATTTTACTAGTACCCTCCGACGACACTTTCTTGGTCCTTTTAGCAGATTCAAGGAGACTTTTTGCATATATTTTCTGTTTTTTATGGCTGCACACTCCGCTTTTGCCCCCTTTCAGCACAAAATCTGTAGTTTTTTTAAAGAGAAGTGCTGGTTCTATTCATCTTAATGATTGCCCGGTAGTGAGATTTTCTAGATTGTTGTTGTTGTAGGGTTTCAAATCCCATCCTAGCCCCTTTAGTAGGTTACCTTAAGGTCTTCATGAGAACTTTTCTTTCTACACTGGATGATCTGCTTCTTTATTACACACATGGTGTTGTAATTTGCAGATCGGGTTGTATTGGATTCAGAGGATAATACTTGTGGTTTTAACTTAACCTTATTTGGAGATATCCTTCATCTTCTAAGGATTGGCATTTTTATATTGGATATTGTAGTTAGTGACACAAGGTCTACTCCTTAGCTTACTATGGTGATTCATGGCGACTCTAACAACCTTGCGGCTGTTTATTTGTGGAAGGAGACCCCTCTCAATTCCTTTGATGTAGTTTTTGCTTAGAGGTCCATAGGATTTTCTTGACTCTACTTTACCGATGATTTTATGGATGATTCTCAACTTATTTCAATGAATCAGTTTGATTTTGTACGTCTTTGGCCTTTACACTATGATGTTTATCATCTTTATCCTTGACATTATGATGTTTGTCCTTGCAGGACATCCTATAGGCAACACACTTCAGTGTCTACTTTTAGATCTTTGCGGTAGACCTCCTTTGATTGGTTTTGTAACTGTAATGGTATTGGTACTATTATCACTGACTAACCCACACCTTGGGTGACGTGGAGGAAGTCTTCAATCCACTGGGTGTGGCCTTGGGGGTGAGTCTCGAGTTGAGTTTACCGTCACTCTATCTTGACTCCTCTATCTAGGCTAACTCCTAGCAATGCCAAGGGGGGGTAGTCCCTAAAAAATAACTGAGGCTGATTAAAATATAGTGAAACAAGAAATTATTCTAGGAGTTTATTTGATTATGCAAAAGCACATTAACCAGCAACATATAATTTATATAATTGACAATCATATAATATGACAAATTTAAATAAAAAGATAGAGCAATGCCAAAAGTAAATTTTTATGTTGTTGAAAAAGGAACCCGAGCATTTGTAATCGTGGCCTAATGAAGTATGTTGTCAAATGTTTTCGACAAATGCTCTTGGTAATTTTTATTGTGGTTGAGTTCACTTGGAATTATTAAAGTGAGTGCAAAATGGAGAGGCAGAATATGTTGATCCACATGTGATTGCAAGAAAAGTAAGTTAATCTATGGTTTGCTGCCGTTGTGGCTTTTATCTTTCGAATGAAAACAAATGAGTCACTTGGAGATCCAATGGGAAGAAACTTGGTTTCATGGCATTCCCGTGATTTCACTAGTCAACAACAAGTGTTTCCACACTCACAATAAAAGTTGAAAGGTTTTCCGTAATTAAACTATCCAACACAACTCAAGTTCCTCTCTGAATCATGCCAAAGGTCAAGCTTTTGCTCGCGATGGCCGAGGGCATAATAGGAACTTGGAGGAGAAAGTTCATTACTTTATTTGTAGAATATAAATCTATCTAAAAAATTGAAATCTAATCTACATCTTGAATGAAATATAACTAAGAAAATGAATGTTTTGCGGTGTTTTTTTTTTTTATAAATGAATTTTAATCGAATTAGAGCAAAACTAAACAAGCAAACCACAAAATGAGATAGAACACAAATCCCCTTGGGGTAGGGGGGATGGGATGCCTAGGGGACTCCCAATAGCTCCCTCAAGGTTACAATGTTTGCTTAGGAAGGTTTGCAGCCCTTTGAAATAAAGGGAAAGGTTTGCTGTCCCTTTTTCAACAGAAGGGAAGAATATGGGTACTTTTCGGGGTCCCGGATAGTCCGAATCACCAAAATTTGGGCTGCAATTCCCCTTGTCTGTTCAATAAACCTGCAAAATCAGCAAGCTATTAATGGTAAAAAATTCCCCAAATGAGTTTGGTAACATCCAAAAGATTGTCTAAAAAGAATCCAAGTGAAAATTTATTGAAAAACTAGTCTAAACAAGCAAGAAAGAGCTAACTCAAACTAGTTTTTTCTTGATTGTCTTTTATCTGTTGTTTATGCAGCAAATAAGTGGCAATCAAATCTGCCAAATAAATCAATTGATAGCTCAAAATAAAGTAACCAGAAAGATTTAAAATTTTCCTTTTAAAGCAAGAGAAGAAGAGAGCTTGTAAATGGAATCCTTGGGCAATGGAGTATTTTTGGAGCACGTTGGGATTTTGCATCTAGCCAAAGTGATCCACGTCTTCAAATCGAGGTGCCTGCAAAGCTTAAAAAATCTTGCTAATAAACTCTGTTAAATATAGGTGCTTCCTACATAAGAAACCTGGAAAATATGCCAATCACCAAGCAGTACGTATAATCTTCGATTTCTAAATTCAAGAAAACAAATAGATTTCACCACAATCAAATTGAGAGATCTACTCCTACTGGGTAACAATACCCCTTCAAATACCTGTAAACAAAGCTTGACAGCAAATTAAAACAAAACAAGGCTACCTCATGCATTAAAATCAAGCATCCACATAAAGTTTGTCCACCATTATTTGCCTCCAAAGCCCTTTTTTATTGCAAGGATGAGTATAATACAAATGCAAACAAGGCTCCCTTCAAGGTAATCATGATACTCATAAATACTTTTTGGAATAAAGATTATCTTTAGAAGAGCAACAAAAATGGGTCACAAAGATGTTGGGTTATGACTTTTAAATTATCTACAAAAAAGGGAAGCTAAATGTTGTTGTAGATGCACTCTCAAGAAAGGATGAGGATGTGGAAGCATTGCTTTGTGCCATTTCTATTATCCAACTAGATTGGATAACCAAAGCAAGGGAAGAATGGAAGAATGACGAAGAAGTGTGGACACTCATTCAAAAGTTCCAGCAAGATCTCTGCACATCTGATACATTTAGCTGGAAAAATGGTTCATTATGGTACAAAGATCACTTATATCTTTGTAAGAATTCCCAACTAAAACAAAAGATTCTTTTTGAATTGCACGCCTATCCCTTAGGAGGACACTCAGGAATCTAAAAAACTTACCACAGGGTCAAGAAGGAATTTTTTTGGGATGGCCCTAAATCTGATATTCAAAAGTTTGTGGTGGAATGTTTGGTCTACCAACAAAATAAAGTTGAGACAACTAAGACCTCGGGTCTGCTACAACCTTTATCCATTCCAAGTCAATGTTGGGATGAGATTTCAATAGATTTTATCACAGGTTTACCCAAGTCCGAAGGAAGGAGTGTCATTATGGTGGTAGTTGATAGGCTTAACAAGTATGCACACTTTGTGCATTATCTCATCCATTTAAAGCCAGTACAATTGCTAATGCATTTATGGAAACAATTCAAAACTAGATGGAAACCCAAAGATTATTGTAAGCGACAAAGATCCCATTTTCCCTGGAAAGTTTTGGACAAAATTATTTTCCTGTCTGGGTACTCAACTAGCTCATAGCTCATCTTATCATCCTCAATCTGACGGGAAAACTGAGATAGTGAACAAATGTTCGGAAGGATGTCTTCGTTGCTTTGTATCTGATAAACAAACACAATGTGTCAAATGGTTACCTTTGGCTGAATGGTGATATAACACTTCCTTCCACACTACGGAAAAAATGACCCCATTTATGGCACTTTATGGATATCATCCACCGTCCATCACATCATCTTTAAGAGAAAATTGTGAGGTTCAAGTAGTGGAAGATTACATCGAGCATCAACAACTTCTCCAACTCTTAAAGGATAACCTCACTTTGGCGCAGTTGCGAATGAAACAACAAGCAGATCAACATCGCAGTGAAAAAAGTTTTAATGTAGGCTACTGGGTATTTTTACGGCTACAACCATACAAACAAATGTCCCTCAAGCAAGCTAAGAAGGATAATAAATTATCGCCAAAGTACTATGGTCCTTACAAGGTGTTGCAAAAGATTGGTACTATGGCATACAAATTGGAGCTTCCTGCATCTTCCTGAGTGCACCCAATTTTCCATGTTTCATGCTTAAAGAAGGTTATAGGTGACAAGCTCCTAGCTTAAACAATATTGCCAGAACTTGACGAGGAAGGAAAAATCATATTGGAACCTGAAGCATTCACGGAAACAAGAACTCGACAGCTACAAAATCGATCAATTTCAGAGTATCTCATCAATTGGAAGAACTTATCCGTTGAAGGATCCACATGAGAGGATGATAATTTTATACAAAAGCATCTAGAACTATTCAAGCGTTGAGGAAAACACTTTTTTGAGGAGAGGGGCATGTTAGATCCTTATAATACTAGTGTAGCCCCTTATTGTTAGTGTTAGTGTAGCCCTTTTATTGTTATTGTTGTGCCCTATGTAGTCTCCATATTGTTATTAATGTGCCCCATAGAAGCCCACTATTGTTATTGTTGTGCCCTTACATTATTATTGTTATGTAGGCTTTGATTATATTGTGACCTCTTAGACTCCTATATATAGAAAAATGGTTTTGTCATTTGAATCATCCAGAATTGTTCATTCATGTAATGTAAAGGAAGTTGCACCCTCGAAGAGGCTGATTTCTTAGTCGTTGATCTATCTTTTCTTCTATTTTGTGAGTTGGTTGCATAACATAGGTGGCATGTGATATAATGATGGAATGGAGTTGGGATCAGGAGAAGGCTCCAAGCCACATGCCATGGTCCACGGGTAGCTATAATAGGGGAAACCCACACTTGGGTATTTGAGTGTAGGAGGGAGCAATCGTGGTACATGAGTTACCCCGACCTTTGTTTTTCCACCCTTCTTCATATGCCTTTTGCTTTTCACTAATTTTTCTTCATAACTGCTCAGGGCTCCAGGGGATGAGAGCACGGTGTGTAGAAATAACAATAGATAGGGCAGTTCATTGCCCATTAGGGGTTGGAACAATCATGGGTTCCTTAATGTGGAGGAGGTTCATCTAGGGCCCATAGGAACCAGGGTGATGGCCATAGATAAGAGTTAGAGCTCATGTTTGGCTTTAGCCCACGTGCTAAATTTGTATGTCCTGATGATGTTTTGCATTTTGTGGCATATTTCTTGTTGAGAGTGGCGAAATTATGCTTTTTTTCTTTCTTTTTTGCTGCATCAACCTCCGGAGCATCATTCTAGGCTCGACCCAAAGTGTGGATCAGGGGAGGGGGAGGCTAAGCCGTCATGGACCTAGTGGACAAATGTGGACGCAGATGGGAAACCTGATAAATGGGTTTAAAATGAGCGGAGGGGAGTGATGTATATGATGACTGGAAGCGGGACCACACAACCAAAATCAAGATTTCCCATGTAGTGTCAGCCCTAAAGCTAATAACCTGTAAAGGAGATCCCACAAGACTAGGATACAAGGCTAACCACTAAATCAAGTAGAGGAGACAACAGTACAAACCTAGCCCACTCTTTCCGCTGAATCCCCCCACCAATTCATGACCAAATGTGTCCATGATAAAGAAGCAAAATTACTCAGCTATACCAATGAAAAGCCATACCTTTGGGGTTGGGAGGCCCACCTTCAAACATACGATCATAACAGATGAGCGAGGGACCACATGGCTGGCTCAGGTGGCAGAGATAGTGGCACATTGAGCTATCTGGTGGCTGCAAGGGGCTATTGGATGTTGGTTGAGGACCATGTAGGAGAAAATTTTCTCCTATGGATACTACCCACAAATGGTGGGTAACATCTTGCTTCAACTGGATAGTGCACGAATGTACTCGAACTGGAGGTCATGAGAACACCAACAATCTCTTGGGACCAAAAAACTGTTAACTGCACATATCAAAGACCAAGCACATGAGACAACATGTTTTCTTGGTTTCTTATGATCACCAATGCTTAATATTTGACCATAAAATCAACAAGAAATAAAATTTTAATCTAAATGCAATTCTAATGTAAATGCATCTAATCTAGCATGATAATATCATATGATGTTAGTTCTAATGCAAAAAAAATATGCAATGCATCCTACCATAACATGCATATTATCTCAAACAAATTCTAAGTGTAATCATAAAGTCAATGCAACAAACATACCATTAGATGAACATAAATATAGCTGCGTATATGATTACTCATGCGGAAGACCCCAAATCCAACATAGATACAATCATATGTGAGGGATGATGTGGGCGGGAGGGGTGAAATATATTATCCTAGAAGAAGGAAAATAAGTCAATCTAGGAGTGCAGAGCTTTCCTTCTAAGCACAGGATGGAAGAATGAATGATCAAACTCAAGAACTCGCTATTACAACCATTTTTCATAATGTTATACCTCATGGATGCCGCATGGTTATGATGGGAAGGAAAGGAGGATTTGGGACATGGAAGGGCACAACAGATTGGTTTCTCAATGGAGAACTCGCATTCACAATCCTGAGGGTATGAGGGGGAAGGAGGGATACATCTATTGGATAGTTCTTCCTCAACATCATACCTAGGAGGGGAAAAGGGATCACCAATAATGGTGATAATGTGCGAATGAGCAGGGTGAGGGCTTGTGGATAATGTAGCTATACTATTGGGATCTTGGAGAGGGCATGGGAAAACAAGGCCTTTGTCAGTGTCATCATCAGTGTCATAAATAGGGCCATTGTCAAAATGATGGCTGCCCATATCCCATTTTCCGTTATTAATGCACAAGAAATCGGAAATTTCACAGGGAGCTACAATACTCATATCTTCAAACGACCTTTCTTGAATGAAGATCCCCACTTCATCGTGTTCATCCTCATGGACTTTAATAGGGCCTTCACTCATGCCATGCACATTCTCAATCCTTAAATTTGCATCCTGAAGGTCATCATCACGATCTTCTTTAGATTGATTCCATTTGTCCATATATTCCTAACTTTCATGATGATCCTCCTCACTTCAATTTTCTTTAAGGTCACCCTAATCACTCAACCGATTACATTTTGTGGGGCTTTGTGATCGATTGTAATATTTTTCATTGATAATGTTAATCAGAATATTAAAAGCACAGGTTTGGCTTGCAAATTCAAAGAGATGACTAGGATCCTTCTCATAGGCACACATTATTATGTAGAGTTGTTTTTGTGATATTCCATGAACCCTGAACATGAATTCTTTATCCATGTTCTCCAACAAAACTTCACAAAACTCAACATATTGGTCCACAATTTCTTGTATTTTTTGAAGTTCTTGATCATTGAGTTTTGCAAATGGAGAGCCATGGGTACTCTCTTCTTGACAACAATCCATTTTTCATGATTTTGCATATTAGTATTAAAATGGAGTCGCCAGGGTGAATTAAAATGCCTCGATAGATGCCTGCTTCACCCTACAAGCATTATCTTTGAAGTTCAATGAAGAACTAGGGCTTAGTTATTCCAATGGAGTTGCCAAATGATATATCGATAATGTCGTATGAGGAAAACGACACGTCTCGTGTCCCCTGCAATGATGCCAAAAATGTTACTGCTTAAACTAGCATGGGTCCTAGGAGGGGATCCTATGGAGCAACTACTAGGTTGAAGGGTAATAATTGAGCGATAGCCCACTACTTCGGCTAAGGCTCCCTGCTCTCTACGGACTTTCATCGATGAGAGGAGACATGATATAAGGGGAATCACTAGATAAATGGATCAATAAGAGGATAAGGAGTGATTCCTAAGGCCTATTGTAAATTTTTGTAGATGATCTATGCTTGATGCAACTTTACTTTTATCCCCAATATCAAACAACAATCACATAAACAAGAAAGTAAAATGCTGATAGAACATACTAGTAGATCGATCGAAGACAAGCCAAAAATACACTTAACTTGATCAACAAAATAAATGTGTTGTGGTGCGTTACGGCAGTCAACAGGATGCTTCAACCAACAAAGTCTCAATACGGTCAGCCAACTAGAAGTGTCACACAACCCTCTCAGACAACTATATCAGTGAACTCAAAGTCAATGCTGTCCCAGTCAACGGTCAATGCAAAACAACAATAGCAAAAAGTCAACGCAACTCGATCAACCTCGATTTCTGTGCCAATAAATGCAGACTTCAGAAATCGAAATTTTGAGCAAGTTTGGGGCCAGTTTGACCATGCATTGACGAAAGTCAACGCTGGTCAAATCTGTGCTGAAACCCTAGTTCAAAACAGAAATCTTCCTTCGCTGAAATTTCCCACGTGTGAGAGAAGAAGAGCTTCCAAGGTGATCGAACCAATTAGATGATGAGAGAGAATGTGTGATGGTGTGACGAGTGAAAATGACCTCCAATGTTGATCTATATATATCCATCAGTGAGGGTGTGTGACACGTCTGCTGGGGCTTCATGCCTACATTTCAATTATGGCCGACCTTGCACATAAGTAGAATTAATTCAAAATAAATGTTCTGCTCATTGGATCAAGATGATCTTTAGATCGATCTTGCACCTCTCCGAAGGAGGAATCCAATAAAAATATTGGCATCTTCATCTGAGTATCACAACATGGAGTTTGGACCTAGTTGTCTAAAATTAACACTCCCTCTCAACTAGGGAGAACTCCATCTACCTATGCCATCCAAACATCGTGTGTCATCCCGCCATAACTTGCTTTGGTGGCTTCTTTATTTCAGAACAAAAGAGGGTTAGTCACAAAGACATCATTCCCGGCTGACTAATTCAGCCCAAAGGTCCGAAACCTCTATAGGACTCAAAAGAGTCACATACCAACCCGAAGTCAGTTGGAGGTCCGAAACCTCACTAGACTTGATCCCAGATCAAGTGGTTGGACACGTGCCATCCTAGACATAGAGAGTACGACAATCTCCGATGCATCCATCGGTCTTTGCTACTGGTCTTTAGCTTTTCCCACCTCACTGGCCAAATGAGAGGTACTTCCCATGAGTACAGGACTCAATGGGTAGGATGCATACGGGGCACAAATCATGAGAGGTGAACCAAATCAATATCATAATGGTGGGGCAGAAGCACACGAACAAGGTTCGGCAAGCCTAGCCCTGTGGTTGCTTATAGCTCGGAGAAGCTATCCCCAAAGCTCCCAGAGCTCATCGTCCAACAGGATGCTCAGCATAGGGTCGTTCCACGATTCCAAGATTCTCACAGAAGGTTAGGAACTTGACCTTCCCCAAGGGCTTTGTGAGAATGTCCGCGACCCGCTCATCAGTTCCTATGTGATCGAGCCTTACGGCGCCTCGCTGTACCATATCCCGGATAAAGTGATACCTGATATCAATATGCTTGGATCGATCGTGGAACACGGGATTCTCGGACAACCGAATCCCACTTTGGTCATCATAGAGTATCACGGTGGTATCTAGCACATGCTCGAACAACTCACTGAAGAGCTTTCACAACCAAACGGCTTCACAACAGGCCATACTTGCTGCAATGTATTCGGCCTCCACGGTGCTCAAAGCCACCGACTTTTGCTCCCTGCTCATGCATGATATCAAAGAAGACCCAAGTGTGAAGAAGCATCTAGATGTGCTCTTGCGATCCACTACACTTCCAGCGCAATCGACATTAGTATATCATGGAGTGTCACGCTCTTGGTAGTGTATCTCAGCCCATGGTTTACCGTGCCTCGAAGATATCTCAACAGATTCTTGGTACCAACCTAGTGAATGTGATGAGGTTCAAACATATGTTGACTAAAATTGTTCACTGCAAAACATATGTCCGGACAGGTGTTCACTAAGAACATCAGGGCCCCTACGAGTTAACGATACTAAGTAGGATTTGCTAGCACGGGCCCAGCAGCGCTGCCGCTCAACTTCTTAAATTTGAGCTCCATCGGTGTCGACACGGACTTACAGTCCATTATTCCAAATCTTTCTAGAAGCTTCACAATATATTTTCCTTAATAAAGGAAAACCTCGTCAGGTCTCTGCCAGACCTCCATGCCTAGGAAGTAATGCATCAGTCCTAGGTCCTTCATCTCGAACTTAGCGACGAGCTCCCTCTTCCACTGATGAATGAGAGGGCCAACACTTGTTAGGAAGAGGTCGTCCACATACAACACCAGAATGAGAGGCTTTTCTCTATCAACCCTGAAGTAAAGGTTCAAATCAACATTACTACGAGTGAAGCCCAGCTTCATTAGGTAGCGATCTATCCTCTCGTACCAAGCTCTGGGTGCTTGCTTCAACCCATAGAGGGATTTCTTCAACCTGCAAACATGGTTGTCCTGATCTTGGACTTCGAACCCCAGAGGTTTCTGCACATACACCTCTTCCTTTATCGCACCATGCAGAAATGCGGTTTTCACATCCATCTGATGAAGATTCCATCCTTGCATAGCAGCAAGGGCTATGATAGATCTAATGGTGGTATATCGGGCCACAGGTGCAAATATGTCATCATAGTCTACGTCTTCCTTTTGAGAGAAGCCACGGGCAACGAATCTTGCCTTGAACTTTTCAGCACTACCATCAGATCCATGCTTGATCTTATAGAGCCATTTCGAGGTGACAACTGCTTTGATCTCTAGTCTCGGAACCACATCCCAGACATCATTCTTCATAATGGACTCATATTCTTCGTGCATAGCATCCTTCCAGACTTGATGCTTTACGACTTCTTCAAAAGATCCAGGCTTAGATTGTACGATTGTACTCATGGCTGCTAGATACCCTTGGTATCTATTCGACTTCTTGCTTTCACGAAATGTCCCCCTAAGGGCCATACGATTGTCGACATCCTCGAGAGTGTCCCTGAGCCATGATGGTCTTTTCCTCATTGAAAGAGGTGGATCAATAGGGTCCATCGGTCCTTCAACATTGGGCATCGTCTCATCCTTCGGTTCTTCTTGATTTCCAGGCCTTGCTTCATGATCTTCCTCAAATCTCGGAAGATTGATTACTTTTCTCAGGGAAGCATCTTCGTCAAAGGTAACATCGTGGCATATCTCCACTTCCCTTTGACTAGGCACATAGACTCTATAGGCCTTCAAAGTTTCGCTATAGCCCATAAACATTCCCTTCTTTCCAGAAGCATCCATCTTGCTCCTCTTCTCCTTCGGTACATGAAAATAAACAGGACATCCAAAAACTCTAAAGTGTGAGACATCTAGTGAGAAAACCTCTTCGGGAGTTTTGGAGTCTAGAGCGGAATGCGGGCATTGGTTTTGTATGTACACAACACTGTTCGCAGCTTCTCCCCACAGAAATTTCGGAAGACCTTGGTCACATAGCATGGCACGAGCAACTTCCACAATGGTCCTGTTCTTTCTTTCAACAACGCCATTTTGCTCAGGAGTATAGACAGTTGTGGTCTCCCTCTTGATGCCAGCTTCTCTACAAAAGTTCTTGAACTCACTTGTCCCATATTCAGTGCCATTATCAGTCCTCAATATCTTGATCTTCTTCCCTACTAGATTTTCCACCAAGGCTTTGAAGGTATGGAACCACATGAAAGCCTCATCCTTCTTCTTCAAGAAGTATATCCAGGTCTTGCGAGAGAAGTCATCTATGAACATCATATAATAAGAACATCCTCCCAAGGATGTCATGGGCAACATACCAGACAAATCAAAATGTATCAGTTGTAAGACATCAGATGCCTTTGTGACACTTGAGGGGAAAGGTCCCCTTGTACGCTTTCCTTCAACACAACCCTGACATACACCTTCATGATCATTTGTGAACTCAGGCATCCCTGTCACCACCTTCCTTGCTTCGGGAAGGGCTTTGTAGTGAAGGTGTCCAAACCTCCGGTGCCATAGTTCAGTCTGTCGGATAGTATCACATGTCATCGCTCCTAGTGGACTTCCTCCAACCTGGTAGAGTGTATCAACTCTAAATCCAATCGTGATAGCTTCCTTGAAACTCTTCTTCCGGATGCGCACCTTCCCATCAACGAATGCCACATTGAAACCTTTGTCTTCCATGGCCGAAATAGACACAAGGTTCTTTTTCAAATGAGGTACATATAGTACATCTTGCAAGCGGAGGACTTTACCTTGAGACAAGTGAAGGGTCACAGTCCCTGTCCCTTTCACGAGATATGTGGCATTATCTCCAAGGATAATTTTCAAATTAACATCCTTCTCAACCATATCAGAAAGTGCTTCTTTGAACCTAGTGATGTGCCTTGAGGCACCACTATCTATCAACCAGACATCCATAGTGTCGGGTGGAGATGCAACAGAGAGGCCAGATACAAGAATGAATTCATTTCTTTTATCATCAACAACATTAAATTCCTCATACCTGGAATTTCTCGACCTTTTGAAAGGTTGGCCATTTCCAGCAGAGGGAGCCTTTCTCTTCCCTTTGAACCTGTTGTTCCTTTGATTGCCATTCCTCTAGTTGTTGTTGTTATCATCATCATCAGGAGAATCCTTCTTGAAAGGGCATTCTCTAGCATAGTGGCCGGTCTTGTGACATGTGTAACATTTGCCTTTCTTTCCTTGGGTCCCTGCTCTTCCTTTGTTCCTCGGACCACTATTGTTCTTCTTCTTAGCACGAGCAGTGAAGGCATAATTTCCTTCATTTTCATATTCCTTCATCCTTGTCTCTTCTTCGTCAAAATCAGGTATCACATTGTTATTGAGAATGGTTCTATTGAATACATGCCATTTGGAGGCGAGACCTCTAAGTGCGGTGAGAACCATTTCTCGATCAACTATCGTCTCCCCAACGATCAGAAGATTATTTATGATCTCAATCAATTTTAGAAAATATGATTGAACGGATTCATCCCTGCCTTTCTTCAGATTCTTTAGTTGGTTCTTGAAGAAAAGGACTTGATTTGCATTGTTGGCCTTGAACATGTTGACCAACTTATCATACATCTCCTTGGATGTGTGTAGCTCAGATATGTAGGCTACTAGACTCTTGTGAATTGAATCCCGGATCATCAACTTTGCTTTAATTTCCCCCTTCTTATACTTTGACTTGGTGGCAGCGGGTGCAGAGGATGGAGGCTCTTGGATTTTACCCTGCACATAGTCCATGACATCTTGGTCTTCCAACATAAGATCCAAATTCATCTTCCAGGCATGGAAGTCTTCCTTCCAGTCAATTTGTCATCAACTTTAAAGCCATTATAGTTTGAGGTACCCATGCTCTTCTTCGGTGATTGCTACACACTTGGGCTTTGTCTTCACCTCAGCTCTGATACCATGTAAATTTTTGTAGATGTTCTATGCCTGATGCAACTTTACTTTTATCCCCAATATCAAACAACAATCCCATAAACAAGAAAGTAAAATGTTGACAGAACATACCAGTAGATCGACAGAAGACGAGCCAAAAATACACTTAACTTTATCAGCAAAATATGTGTTGTGGTGCGTTATGGCGGTCAACAGGATGCTTCAACTGACAAAGTTTCAATACGGTCAGCCAACCAGAAGTGTCACACAACCCTCTCGGACAGCTATATTAGTCAACCCAAAGTCAACGAAAGTCAACGCTGTCCCAGTCAATGGTCGACGCAAAACAACAGCAACAAAAAGTCAATGCAGCTCGGCAAAAGTCACCTGTCAACCTCAATTTCTGTGCCAATAAATGCAAACTTCAGAAATCAAAATTTTGAGCAAGTTTGGGGTCAGTTTGACCATGGGTTGACCAAAGTCAACGCTGGTCAAATCTACGCTGAAACCCTAGGTCAAAACATAAATCTTCCTTCGCTGAAATTTCCCACGTGTGAGAGAAGAAGAGCCTCCAAGGTGATCAAACCAATCAGATGTTGAGAGAGAATGTGTGATGATGTGATGAGTGAAAATGACCTCCAACGTTGACCTATATATATCCATCAGTGAGGGTGTGTGACACATCTACTGGGGCTTCAAGCCTACATTTCAATTCTGACTGACCTTGCACATAAGTGGAACTAATTCAAAATAAATGTTCTGCTCATCAGGTCAAGATAATCTTTAGATCGATCTTGCACCTCTCCGAAAGAGGAATCCAATAAAAATATTGGCATCTTCATCTGAGCATCACAACATGGAGTTTGGACCTATTTGTCCAAAATTAACACTATTCACGAGATAGGTTCAATTAAATAGCTTGCTTGCTTTGAAGGCAAGGTGATGGGCTCTCTAGGAAGGGCTAAGAGAATTCTTGAGCCTAGGTTTGGAAGATATGCCTTAACAAGGGGATTCCTAGACCTAAAGATCCTTGAAGGGAATTGGTCTTTATGTGATCTTTATGGAATTGGAGTTTTAAATTTGCGAGACCACAAAGGACCAAGTGGACCCAAAATTAGGTCAAGGGTATGGAGTTGATCAAGCAAGGAGGGGCTCGACCTAATTATGGAAGAGAAGAGGATCGAAGGATACATTTTCTTTTGAGGATTGAATATAATGATCCAAATGAGGGCATTAGCGTAGGGAAACCTAGCACAATAAATGGTCTATGAGCTAGGGCTTGCTATATCTTGGGGTCCCTCCGTCGGGATTACTTCAAATTTAGGGCCTCTAGAGGAAACCCTAGCGCATTTATGGACCAAAAATCGAGGTGTTTTGATGGCCACAATGGGATTTATGTGATGCCCTAGGTGACCTATTAGGGATATGCCTAGAAAGAGAAAGAGGAGGCAAGAAAAATAAGTGTTCAGGTGACCACAAGTGGATGGATTAGCGCCTTTCCTTTGGGAGAGATGGAGTCAAGGTGAACTTGTGATTTGGGGAGACTATTCTCAATCAAGGAGGCCTTTAGGCAACTTTGCATGGCAATTAGGGCATGAAAGAAGCTACCCAAGGACTCATACTTCGATGTGCATTGATTGATGACTTATCAAAATGTATTCAACAAAAATAATCTCTAGGAACATTCACCCATTCATACATGACACATGCAATGATGCAACGCTTCAAAAAATCAAAATTTCCACAATTTCGCATAGAATGGCAGTAAATTTCAAACCTAGTCAGCTAAAATCCCAACAACATTCATGTGACAAAGTAAATAACAAGAATAAACATGAAAAAGATAACTTACATGTAGAAATGAGTATATCCAATCATCAAATTATGCCAATAATGAAGCTCCAAGACCAAGATGATAAAATCCAAACATCAAAATTCATTCATGAAACCAAACTCATCCTCCAAAAGGGAATGCAAAATTCTCCAAGTAGCTACTAAGCCCAAATCCAAGTGATGATGAGAAGAATGAATGATCCTCTCATCTATTTATATCCTTCCTAAACAGTCGATTTTCCTAATTGGCCTAATTAAGCCCCAAATAGTAAAATAATGTGCAATAATAACATCCTTTGGTGACAAGCCCACCAAGATAGCTCAATAACATAAAAATAAGTCTCTCAAGAGGGAAAAATGATCAATATAATGAGTCATTGGGCCATTGAGAAGGCCTAGTGAAGTCTGAAGTGTGCCATGGTGAGAGAATGGACTCCAAACATAGTGGACAAGGGCTTGGCCCCTTGTTTTCCAAGCAAGTCACTATGGTGCTCCTAGGTGGGTATGGCAGCACAAGGACATCCTCATGGGTCTCCAAGTGGATCGGAAATGTCTGTAAAACATTTGTAAGGGATAAGATGATGACATAAGCCCTCCCTTTGTTTCTTGCAGTGAGACACATCCTCATCTGGACCTTGGAACATCTGCCAAGTGTATGGTGCAAGTGTGGAGCCAATTGGCATGGTGAACCAGGTGCATCATCCTCATCCAAAAGGTGGAACACAAGCAATCAATGAGTTGTGCTGGGGATCCATGAAGTACTCTCTCCTATGGTGGAGGCCCATGGTTCTCTATGCTCGCCTTGCAAGTGCCAATGTGGCTCTTTGGAGGGCTTGAACCCCGTATACGGAGACCAAACCCAAAATGGAGACCCACTTGCAATCATGCATAGGATCCAATGCGTCCAATTTCCCTCCAATACAACAAATCATTAGAGTAATCAAGTAAAAAAGCTTACAAATCATGGAATCAAATGGACTCTTCATGGTGGCATGCCCTTCCTTCGTGAGCTTTGGCATGTACAGGTGTCTCCAAGCTCAATAAGGGGGTTAACCAAGGACCCTATTAGGTGGTTTCAACTTTTAAAGGGGGTGACATATCCATGGTGCTGCCATCAAATGGTAGGTGGCATGCGATATAATGATGGAATGGATTGGGGATTAAGGGAATGTTCCAAGCCACATGCCATGGTACAAGGGTAGCTATAATAGGGGAAGCCCACACTTGGGTATATGAGTGTAGGAGGGAGCAATCATGGTACATGAGTTAGCTCGACCTTTGTTTTCCACCCTTCTTCATATGCCTTTTGCCTTTGACTGTTTTTTCTTCATAACTGCTCGAGACTCCAGGGAATGAGAGCATGATGTATAGGATATAGCAGTAGATACCCCCCTTTGAGGTAGGGAAGTTCATTGTCCACTAGGGGTTGGAACAAACATGGGTTCCTTAATGTGGAGGGGGCTCATCAAAGGCCCATAGGAATCAGGGTGATGGCCATATATATGGGTTAGAGCTCATGTTTGGCTTTTGCCGATGTGCTAAATTTGTATATCCCGACCATCTTTTGCATTTTGCAATACATTTCCTGTTGAGAGTGGCCAAATTATGCTTTTATTTCGTTCTTTTTAGCTGCATCAACCTTTGGGGCATCGTTCCAGGCCCGACCCAAAGTGTGTACAAGGGGAGGGGGAGGGGGAGGCTAAGCCTTCGTGGACCTAGTGGACAAATGTGGACCCAGATGGGAAAAGTGATAAATGGGGTTAAAATGAGCGGAGGGGAGTGATGTATATGGTGACGGGAAGCGGGACCACACAACCAAAATTAGGATTTCACATGTAGTGCCAGCCCTAAAGCTAACAAACAATAAAGGAGATCCCACGGGACTAGGATACTAGGCTAACCACCAAATCAGGCAGAGGAGACAAGAGTATAGACCTAGCCCACTCTTTCCACTGAATCCCCCCGCTAATCCATGCCCAAAAGTGTTGATGATAAGTAAGCAAAATTACTCAAGTATTCCAGTGAAAAACCATACTTTTGGGGTCAGGAGGCCCACCTTCAAACATATGATCATAAAAGATGGGCGAGGGACCACATGGCTGGCTCAGGTGGTGGAGATAGTGGCACATTGTGCTATCTGGTGGCTGCAAGGGGCTATTGGCTGTTGGATGAGAACCATCTAGGAGAAAATTTTCTCCCATGGATACTAACCACATGTTGTGGGTCACAAGCCCTAACCATTAGGATGTACTCCAACTTTGGAGGTACGAGTGAAAAAACTTACGGATTATTAATCGCTAAAAAGCAAAAAAATAATTAACCAAGTAAAAAAAAACACTCTAGCGTAACTTCCCTAATAACTAAGTCCTAGGGAGCTAAGTATTTTACATAAGTTTATCATGCTAACATCATTTATTACAATTCTCCCATTAGTGTACGAAAGCTGCATAGAGAAGTAAACCAAAAGAAAAGGCAAAATACTCTTGTAAGGCATTTTGAACTTGAAATTGGAACAAGTGTCTTGTTCAACCTTGGTGGTTCACTGCAAGTCTTGCAAGGTACATCTGGGGACGTAACATACACTATGGTGCTTTGGGGAGGTTCTTTCTTTATATGGCTCGTTCAACATCATTGGGGGAAGGTCTTAATGCTGTCTCTCATTGACCTCTTGTCCATCTTTTGAGATAATGTTGTGCACAAAGTTGACCCTATGGTTATATGGGTATTCATTAACCCTCTCACTTGTTTGTTTTAGCTAGGAAAACGTCTTTTTGAGTTGGTTATGCACACACCAACTCTTAGTTGTATTTTAACCGTCTATATTCTATGCTTCAGCCATGGTCACTCTTTTTGTGAAGATCTATAAACTCACTCTCATTTTATAGTTGAGCTTGTTTCTAAGCTCTCAACATAGAGTTGACCCTATGTTGAGATTAGTACCCATTAGCCCTCTCACTTCTTTATTTCAGCTATAAACAACCATTTTTTTGAGTTGGTTATGCACACACCAATCCTCACTTGTATTTCAGCTGCATATAATCTATATTTTGGCCACAACCACTCTTTGTGTGGATTAAGGTTTTCATAAAGTCACTCTGATTTTATATTTGAGCTTCCTTCTAGGCTCTCTCTCAGGTACTCTTGTGCTATATATCCATAAATCCCCACACCTATTGTATCTCCTCTCATTTACACGATGTTTCTTCCAACAACTCTTCATAACTATATATTAGTACCACCCTCCTATTAAATGCAAAGTATGGTAGGATATCTCTTCTTGCCCTCCTTCATTCGATGAACAAGTTAGTGATAGTTGTTTCTCGTAAATGAGTTGATCAATTGCTGAATTCATCATTCCTACATAAAATGTCTCTTTCGACATTTCTTACAGATAACACACCCTCAATCAGGATTTACAGATAACGAGCCCTTTCTGGCCCACTAGAACCCTCAGTGCTGCATCTGCGTTAGCGCTCACTGGCCAGCGTCCCCACTGCATCACCCTCATTGGTGCTGCGCTATCCTGGCTGGGCTTGCATCACCCTAACTGGTGCTGCACTGCCCCTACGCTGCGCTGGTTGGCTTTGCGTTACCCTAGCTAGGCTTACGCAGCCTCTGCGTAGTCCTTTGCATGGTGCTGGCTGAATTGCGTCCTCCTGGCTGGCTCTGTGCTGTCTGGTACTCACTGTCTCTCTACTGCTGTATTCTTGGCCTTGGATCAGATCATCCCTTGCCGATCTCTGCCCCTCATTGCACTGCAAACTCGTTTCGAATTCCTCAACAAACCTTGCCCCGAAATTCGACTTAGCTTCAGTGCTCTGCTTGTGTGCTTGTCCTCCAACTGACCCCAAGCCTTTCCTTTATACTTTTCTCATTGGGAAACCAACAATCGTGATCTAATCTCTAATTGACAACTCAGATTAAAAGACTGCTTGATCCACGTCACTTAGAACATTACATCACATGTGTTTAATTAATTCACTTTAATTTTTCTAATGTCCTAAGTTAGACTTAGGGTCCTCATTAAAATATTAATTATTTGAATAACTTCAACACCAGATGAAATTTCTCCAAACACTTTCTGGGTTTTGGAGATCTCGTGTGTCTTAGCCCCTCCACAAAAATTCGGAGCTAGAGCACACCTGATGCTACCCAAAATCTCAGCACTCCCTCTCAGCGAGGAGTGTGCTCTAGCAATACACCCACACTGAAGTATTGCCTGATTTCGGCATCGGTCTCTGTGCTGCTAATGCTTTGATTACTGCCCTCCATCCACTGCGGTGTTGCCATTGTACTACTGCCCATGTCATTACCACTGACACTGCTGCATCCTTACTGCAGCTCCCTCTCAAATTGCTGCATTGTGCTGCATTGCAACTCATTTGCTGAGAAGTAAGCAACTGAAGGACCCTGCCCAATCACTGACACACAAGTCAGTCGGGCTGCATCTCATCGCTGAAGCATCCTTGGCTGCTGTGCTGCGCTGTCTCTCTAAAGCCACTGAGTTGCTGCTGCTCTGCACTGCGTAAGCACTGCCCCTCTGCGCTGCTACCTCTGCACTGCGCTGCTGCAACCTACAATGTCTCAGAGTTGCCCTCTGCTTCACTGTGATCTTCTGCACCCACTACTCCAGTCATCCTCGCTACTATCTTAAGGCTCCAGTAGCAAGTATGTGATCTAAGAGTCTGGGCACCTCGAGGATCCTGCCTCTCCATCTGTAGCTGCTCTATAGATCAATGTCACCCCACCTCTTCTTTCAAGGCGCATGAGCGCTCATAGCCACATCATCCTCAATACCACTGTCCCCTGTAGCTGCTGCTGCCTTGGAATCAGAAGATCCCTTGTCTCTCTTCTTAGGACAAGTGCTGACGAAGTGTCCAAGTTCGCCACAATTAAAGCATCGGACCTTTGATAGGTCCCTCTTCTTCTTCGCTTGCTGCCGTCGTTCCTTTGATGCAAGAACTGTGCCCACTTCCTCCTTCTTCACTTTGCTACTTCCAGTGCTGAATTCCTTCTTGGTCATCCACCGGATCTCCTCATGTCAAAGGATGGCCCACATGTCACCCCAATTGGGGAGTTGTGCTCTGCCCAAAATACTTTGGACAAAGGTTTCCCGCTCGTCAGTGACAACATTCAGGGCTGTCCTTATTAAGAGTCTCTCATCGAGAGTTGACCCCATGGCAATTAGCTGATCCCGGATAGTCTCCAGTCTAGAAAGGAATGGATCGATCTATTCCCCTTTGTGCATCTGGAACATCCTAATCTGGTTCTCCATAAGCATCTTACATTGGACGGAAAACCCTTGACACGACGTGGTCAGAGATGTCCACACCTCATTTTTCGTATTCTTTTCGACAATGTGTGGTACCATGTGATCCTTCACCCCATCCATGATCAAGTGCTTTGTCCGCGCCTGATTCTCGTTAAACTTCTTCAAAGCGTCCGCATCGGTCGACACACTAAGACATTTTTCGCGTGGTCTCTGATGCCGTACTCCTCTAGGATTGACAGGATTTTGGCTTTCTAGATCGCGAAGTTGGACACACCGTCTCTCTGATGCCGTACTCCTCTAGGACTGAAAGGATTTTGGCTTTCTAGATCGCAAAGTTGGACACACCTCTAACCTATCCTGATCACACAGTCCGTATGGGGCCATCTAGCTCAAGTCTGTCGAAATATGTACTCCTCTCCCTCTTCCTGCTGCAACACTCAACAGAAAACTGGATCTGGGGTTCTTGGCAATAGAAACCCTCTATAATAGCTGCTCCCTCTGATAACTGATTTCCCTCCCGGAAATCCTTTGCCAAAACAACTGAATCAATCCTCTACGATCACCCTCCTGATCAAATCTCAGATCTGTTTGGCACAAATTTGCTGAGTGACTGTTCTCCTCTCGCTCTTGTCACCTCTGCTAGGCACTATTATGCACCGACAACACCTATGCCACACCAGCAACTTCTGAAGATCAAAAGCTCTGCTTTTAGACTTTGGTAAACTGCACAACAATCTCCACACGGACTGCGTCCCTCTGGATGGCCTCTGCGTGAGCAGACTGGCTCAGCGCAACAACTACGTAGCGCAAGTTGCTCCTGCGCCACTCTGGAAGGCTCTGCGCTGCCTCTGCTTCACTCAGATGACTCTGCGTTAGCCTTTGCGTGGCTTCTGCGTGGCCTCTGCGCCAGCCTGGCTGGGCTGCGTCCCTCTTGGTGCTGCGTTGCCCTCTTCTGGATCTCTGCTGCTTCAGCTGCCCTCTCCGCAACAATTATCTTCAGTCGCTCTGCTAGTGGATCAACTTGATCTGCAATGCTCTGATACCATCTGAAAGTTTCAAAATAGAAACCTTACTGCGGTGTCTAGATCTACTTCGCCTACTTTTTTAATAAACTTAACAAGTTATTTAACTGAAGTATTCAGAAAAATATTAAAGCAGACACAAACTACAACCTACACATCTACATTTCATTTACTGAACAATACGCACATATGACAAGATTACACAGATTTTTCAGACAAATGTCCCCGAAAAATCCCAATGCGGGAAAATTGGTGCAACAGCTCTAATGGGTTTTATTATTATGCAGAATCTGAATACAACATTCTAGGCACCATAAATGGTTGGCCCTACAGAGAAATTACATGGCAGTTTGTACCTTTCACTTGGAGACAAAAAAATATGGCAGAATCACACCCTCAATCGAGATTTACAGATAACGAGCCCTTTTTGGCCACTAGAACCCTCAACGTTACTTTTGCAACCTCTGCGTCAGCCCTCACTGGCCAACGTCCCCACTACATCACCCTCACTAGTGCTGTGCTGCCTCTGCGCTGCCCTGGCTGGGCTTGCGTCACCCTAGCTGGTGCTGCGCTGCCCCTGCGTTGCGCTGGTTGGGTTTGCGTCACCCTGGCTGGGCTTACGCAACCTCTGCATAGTCCTCTACGTGGTGCTGGTTGAATTGCGTCCTCCTGGCTGGCTCTGTGCTGTCTGGTACTCACTGCCTCTCTGCTGTTGTATTCTCGGCCTTGGATCAGATCATCCCTCGCCAATCTCTGCCCCTCATTGCATTGCAAACTCGTTTTGAATTCCTTAGCAAACCCCGCCCCAGAAATTCGACTTAGCTTCAGTGCTCTGCATGTGTGCTTGTCCTCCAACTGACCCCAAGTCCTTCCTTTATACTTTTCTCGTTGGGAAAGCAACGACCGTGATCTAATCTCTAATCGATGGCTCAGATTAAAACACTGCTTGATCCACGTCACTTAGAACATTTCATCACGTGTTTAATTAATTCACTTTAATTTTTCTAATTTCCTAAGTTAGACTTAGGCTCTTCATTAAAAAAATTAATTATTTGAATAACTTCAACACCAGATGAAATTTACCCAAACACTTTCCAGGTTTTGGAGATCTTGTGTGTCTTAGCCCCTCCACAAAATTTTGGAGCTATAGCACACCCGATGCTACCCAAAATCTCAACATTGAGTAGCAAACATATAAGAAAAAAATTGAAAGCTCGAAAATTGAAACAAATTTTACTTGTAGCTTGCCTGGCATCCAAGTGGCCTCATGTTGGTAATCCATATCATACTCAAATGTCTCAGCACTCAACTTATAGATCTCAATTTTTTTGGAAATCTCCAAGCATCCAGTGGAAGTCAACACCATCCTTTGAACACATTGGAAAAATCCATCCATAACCTCTGCATCAAGCCTAAATGCACATGCATAAGAGTATGCAGGGTTGAGGTAGATCCTGATCGCATGAATTAGATGATGGAGAGTGTTTTTCCATCACTCACTAATTACATCCCATATCTTGTTTCGTCTATATGGTTCCATCCTCCCTTCTGTTCATGATACTACTGGATAGATTCCTTGGTCGTATCCATGGCCTCATACAAGTATCCCATTTTGGTTTTCTCACTATCAACCATGTGAAGAACCTTTACCAAGGTTCACTGATATCGCACAACTCCTCCATTCTGCTCCAAAAACTTTGATTGTGTCTCATAAGCTAGGTTTTGGCTTGCCAATCCACTTTAGTACTATAGACACAAGTAGTCCACTCATTTAAGAGAAACATCCTTTGCAACTCCAACATAGAATTGTGGATAGGAGAATTGAAGCTAGTCATGAATGCATTATGTTAGGATGGATCAACTCCTTTCCTCCTGTGAATTGTCTGAGGAGTGTCAGAACATGTATGATTGTATATATATTTTGTAACACTCTTGGTTGAGTCAACAACTTTCTTGATCCAAGGAATTTTGTCCATGTCCTCTAGCATCAAATCAATGCAATGGGTGGCACAAGGAGTCCAATATAAGCTTAGATACCTCTCCATGAGCAACTTGCTAGCAACACCATAATTAGCAACATTGTCTCTAATGACTTGGACAACATACTGTAGACCTATTTCCTGGATGAAGCAATCCAAAAACTCATGTAATAATTGTGCATCTTTAACATATGTAGATGCATCAATAGATTTGATAAACATTGTCCCCCTGGTGTTGAATTTTGCTAGGGCATTATTAGAGCAATTTTTCTTACACATATAACAACTTCAAACAGTCATGATTAGAATTAACATTTTACATCATCAATAATTATCAGTAAATTTATTCATAAGCATGAAAGAACATTAAGAAAAATCATGTACAAACAACAAGAAATCATGAGATAAGAGACACAACAGTTAGGCCTGCGGTTAGGGAAAAACCCACAATAGGAAAACCCATAAATATTTCCTTATGCGAGAGAGAGAGTTCCAGATACATCAATACATTGGAATTAACTATACCAAGATAATAACCAAACCATCAACCAAGAACATGATCAAGTTGTTGGAGAATGTAACTAGTTTCAGTCTTCATAATTGTCATTTGACTGATATCATGATGTAATTTTTATGTACCTATCAAAAGAAGAAAGAAAATGATGTAAAGAACAAAAGAAAATTATTTTTAAAGTATGGGCTTCATGGTCAAGTCATTTCTCACTAGGTCAAGCATTCATTTAATGCTTCTAGTGTTTACATGAGTCAAAGAGTCCCTGTCTTATTATAAAAGACCCTTTCCGACACTTGTATCAAAAAGAGAAAAAATATTTTGTATTTTTGAAATGTCTAGAAGGCTCCCAAGACCAAGTTGGCTAACCTATGTGAAGTTGGCCTAGAGAGGGCTAATGGAGCTTCATGGAAGGGCTATAAATAGGTGGAGCTTCAACCTATGAGGACACACATCAAGCACATTACATCTTGTCTTTGGTCTGTGGTTGGGAAAGAAGAGCGAAGGTCATAGAGGGCTAGATCAAGCCTAGCGAAGAAGGAAAAATACCCCAGATCAATTCAGAGGTTTGAAATTTGCCTTCTACTATTCACATATGCGATAACCCTATGATTTTTAGGGTCACCTGAGGTCCGAAATTGCAGGTGGTGTTGCAAACTGTTTTAGTGAGGATGAAATGCTAGAAGAGCCATCATCTTGAAGAGAGTTTGCTTCGTTGCCCTTGGAGACTTTGTCTTGCATTGAAGAAGGAAGATTGGCTGGATGGCTTGGTTCTTGGTGGTAGCCCTAGTTTCGGTTTTGGTCTTGGAAGTCGCCTTTAAATTGATTCTATCAAAAGAGAAGTTCCTTCTGGACTTTCCCCTTGGAGGGGTTTTCCCCTAGCTTGGAGCCTATATCCTGTGTTCATCTTTTTGTTTGTGATATTCATGTTTTTGGAATTTATTTGACGATGAGAACTTAAGAATAATCAACAAAAATATAATTTCAAAAATAAATGTCAAGTAGGGAGAAATCAAATTAAAATTTGCCCTAATGCTACCCTAATGGATTTCTCAACATAAGTACCATGACAAAATACAAATTCTTGAAATTTTGGCCCTTTCTAAAATTTCAACCACCTCTTGAAATTTCAACCCTCCTATGATTTCGTTGGATCAGAGATAGATGAGATAAGTTCATGTGCAAATGAGGATAGATAATCTCCTTTATATAGCCTTCAAAAGGGGGTCGAAAGGGTGCCTCTCAGGAGCCCAACCGGCTTAATAAATTTGGAGGAAAATTTTAAAAATTCAAATTTACATTTCTTTTTCAAGATGAAAATACCGACCATGGCTACCATATTTTCCAAGACTCCCTCTTAGCTAGGGAGGTACTTTTCATTCTCTCTCTCGAGATTAATCTTCCCGACCAATCATAGGTCTCATAATATGATGCTATGTAATTAGTGCTTCATCTTTAAGGGGATTCTCGATTATTCCAGTTTCATCACATAAACGTCAGCAACCAGTTCATCATAAAAAATGTAGCCATGGTGGATCTCAAATATTTTAACAAACAACATTCAACTTGTTCATTCAGCTTCAGTTGGGTCTCTCAAAAGCACACATCAATAACTAATGATAGACTTCAGCAGTGGCTTCTCATAGAAGCAATCATCAACAACCATAGTAGAGTCCAACAGACAATAAGTGACTTATCACAGAAGTGAATATCAATATCCATAGTTGAATCTAACAGATAAAAAGTGGCTTCTCATAGAAGCGAATATCAGTGTCCATAGTAGAATCTAGCAGACAATAAGTGGCTTCTCCAGAAGTGAATATCAATATCCATAGTCGAATCCAACATACAATAAATGGCTTCGCTTAGAAGTAGGCACCAACAGACCATAATCGAATCCAACAAATAATAAGTGGCTTCTCACACAAGCAGGCATCAACAACCATAGTAGAATCCAACATACCATAATCTAATCCAGCAAATAATAAGTGGCTTCTCACAGAAGCAAGTATCAATAACTATAATAGAATGCAACAAACCATTATCATATTCAACAAATAATAAGTGGCTTCTCACAGAAGCAGGTATCAACAACCATCGCAGAATCCAACAGACCATTATCGAATCCACCATATAACAATAGACTTCAGCAGAAACAAACATCATCAGATAGATCAACGAACCAATTAGAGAATTAACCAAGTCAATATTAGAGTCTTGCAGCTTCTTTAAATCATTCATTAGGGAGATGTCGATGTACCTATAATCCATTGTGCTACATATATCACCAGTCTCGTGCCTTTACAAAAGAAACTCCCTCTTACACAAAAGTCCTCTACATAGGAAAAAATTCATGGGTCCATCTTTAGCATATCTAGATCAACATCGGTCTTCAAAACTTCTAGCCTCCCTCATAGATCAGGAATGTGCCTCAATCAGGCTGATCTTGTCTGCCTCCTCGGAGTACAAAGCTCGTCCAATCGCGATTCTTCTTGTCACATTGTTCTTTCATCCAAATATTTTGCCACACCTTGGCAGTCTTCATTATGTACCTGTAACCCTCACTAGGAGGCCAGGGAAGAACAAATACAACCAAGCAGGACATACACATGAAGGAGGCTCATAATGAAATAATCAATAGAAACAATCAAGATAACACTTATCTTTTGAGAGTGTGTTAGCTCCCTCTTGTTCTTAGCCTTCTTAGAGTGAGTCAATCTCATAAGATCTTCAAGGAGTTTACATTATCACCGAGTCCATATCATCATCATTATCTACATCATTAACAAGTCCATATCTTCATCATTAACGAGTCCATATCTTCATCATCATCAAGTAGTCTACATCATCACCGAGTCCATATCATCATCAAGAAGTTGACCACATCATCACCATTTCATCTTCAAGAAGTTGGCCTCATCCATATCACCAAAGAGTTCATATAAGCAATACATATTATCTATATTATCAAGGAGTCCATATCATCATTGAAAAATTTATTCATAGAGTCCAATCCATATCATCATCAAGGAGTCCATAACAAGAAGTCCACTTAATCATCATTAAGGAGTCCATGTCAACATCCTCAAGGAGTTCACATCATCATCAAGCCAACATCATCATCACCAATATCATCAACGAGTCCACATTATTAATGAGTCCACATCATCAACAAATCCACATCATTATCATCATATATCATTATTAAGCCCATATTATTATCATCAAGGAGATCATATTATCAACGAGTCATCTAGTCCATATTATTAAGAAGTCTATATCGTCAACAACAAGGAGTCATATATCAATATCATCAGAAGAATCCACATCATCAAGGTGTCCATGTCATTAAGGAGTCCAAATTAATAGCAACAAGGAGTTCACATCATCAAGGAGTCATTTTATTATCAATATCATTAAAGTTTTAGTGTTTCTTTTATCAATCAGACGTATTGGTCCATAATCATCTGATTTCCTTCTCCAAACCCTACCTAGGGTTCATGAACAATCCAATGTCAGTAATAATTAAAACAATAAAAGAGATACAAGGTACTTATCTTTTTCCAATTAAGACAACTCCCTCTTTATCCATGAATTTCATGCATTCACTTTGACTACTTCATCCTGCAATCAACCCTTTCTAGAAAAACGAACTCCTCTTGCTACATGATAATTTTTTGTTATGAATAAAATATATATAGATAATATAAATAAAAAATAATGATTAATTAACTAATAATTGGGATTGAAGAGGCATGTCTCTAAGGACATGACCATTCATAAAAGGGTACCTGCCTAGGTATATATTTGGGACTCTCAGTTGTAATAAAATCATCATCTCATCTCTTCTGTACATTTCTATATAAATATTACTATCCTATAATGGATCTTTACATATACCAGATATTCTGGGTATTTTGTTGCGTATACAAACTTTGTTTGTAACATTTTTCCACAGCAGCCATGCCCAAGCACTAGGGCTTCTTTCAACTGTAATGACCAGACTTAGGATTAGGGTTTCCTCATTCATCCTTTTGCAATGGTCAATATCCAACTGCCCAGAAACTGCCAATCTATCACAATTGCAAGTTCTACAAGAATGCATAAGATAGTTATAAATTTTAATAATTACTGACCATATGCCTTCTATGGAGCGTTACCAATGTCTTAGTTCACATGAGAGGGTGCTCCTATTTCTTCAATGCAATCTTTCAGACCCTAATGTTCCAACAGCTCCAGAACATTGTAATCACGAGCATATATCCAAGTAGCGAAACCTTAATAACAATTCATGCCTATATCTTAAAAAATGAAAAACGAAACATATACCTTGTTAACTTTATTAGTCCATACTTACAGTCCTTTTCTTCAGCAGATGTAAGTCATCTTTCTCCATCAAAGAAGCCTTCAGACTTTTAACCAATGAGCCATAGAAATTCCTTCAAGCTGCTAGCAACATTCTTCTACCTGGTTCACCTGGATTGAACGTATAGAGTCATAGCAAGATGATTTTCCAAAAATCACAGGACTGTCTTTTATTGTAACGTGGTTAGCTTCAGACCATAATGGGTAGCAAACCTTCCTGTATTACAAGTAGTAACGTGCCACAGTTTCTCACATTCATTGTGTCTTTAGGGTTTGCATTGTCACATAATATGAAACTTTCAATTTTGCACCATGATGAAATCTTGAATCTTTTTTAATCAATAGGTCTGACAAATGAGAGGAGCACAACCTGTTATAAGTTATAATACATCTTTCTCATCAGATGCCAACAATGTTGTTTAATGGAGCAAAGGCCATAGTCTCATTTATTGATCTCTCTTGTATGACAGAGATTAGAAAGTAGTAATACAATCTTACTTGACCTACATTTCTAATGCCAGATCATAATTTCTTTAAGCTGTTTAGATGAAATTTCAGGTTGACCTTAGGGCTTGTTAAAGAGATATGTGCTCAATAGAGAGATTTTCCTATGGTTGACAGTGATTTCCCTCAAGTCAACAGGTCATGCTTTAAAAACAAGTTTTGAAATATATACGATCCTTATTATACTTCAAATCATCTTGAATAATTTTAGGAGATCTAACAATTTGTCCTATACAGGTCGGCTTAAATGCATATCAACCATTATATCTACACATAAGGCTTCAATCATAAATATAAAGAAATAGATCTCAGAGCCTGTGAAGGAGAAGGCTTATCAAGGTGACATGGGTAATACACGACGTACCAGTTGTGTCATTACTTTGGCCTGATCATACCTCAGAAACAGTCTCCGCCTAGCACAAATATCCATCTAACTCATCTACAACATTTGATTATGATTTTATCACTGAAGAAACTTAGGACTCCATAATTTTATCTCTACCCAAGATGAGCATCACATGACAAGCTTTGAGATATCTCACATAGGATAAATCTCTTGAAAACAGTGTTTCTCATCACCACTAGATTTCAGCCTCAGATCAATTCATATGAATTCCCTAGAGAGAAGATGCGTAGGCAACCAAAGACAAAACCAAAGAGCTTAGATGCCACAGACCAAACATTTAGGGAGGAAATACTGCACGGATCTTTTGATCAAATTTCCAGTGTGTGATGAGCCTTCTCAAGATCACATGAATTCCATAGCGTATTAAGGAAATTCACGAAAGTGCTAAACAGACCTTTCCATCACAGAGGTAAGGTGCCTCAAATTAGAAGAGTTTTAATGCCTTAAGACCACAAACCTCTTCATAAATTTGGTGCTAAGGAACAGAGGTATGATGCCACAAAATTCGGTCTAGATTGCGCCCCCCCACTGTTGGATTCATATGATATTTATCTTCACTTCAGATTTGGATGATAAATCTCAGAATTAATCCTCTTTACACACAGAAATCTTTCGGCCTTGTATCACAGAGAACCTTGTGCAACATACAAGAGTTCAGATCTTTGATTCAAGGGATCATTATTGGTGCAATCCTTTGTAGATAAACGATTCCTGGTGATTTGTAGTTGAAAGGAGTGCGAGTTGGGTCAAGAAGATAGAGGAAGGAAAAATCGAAGTTTTGGTGGTGGTCTCTCTGCATTTCGTGCCCTCTCTTGGGAGATCAAATCCTTTTAGTGTTCGCTGCTGCCAGAACTGTTGCCTAGTCAAAGTTGCTACTGCTGCTAGGTTGAAGATCTGGAAGGCTGAATTGGTGTGGAGGGAAGGTTTGGTCTATGTCTAGGGTGAAGAGTCTCAAAGAATACTATTGAAGGAAGATAATTTTGACTGGGTTTTCCCCTAAGAGAGGGGTTTTTCCCTGGCACAGTTCCTACATGTTGTCTCTTGTGTTATTGTGGTCTTTGTGCATACACACTTTGGTAATTGCTTGATGAAAGATATTCTAATAAAGAAATAAAGGAAGCTAACATAATTCACTAGTAATTATCAATAAAGAGAAATCAAACCCTTATCTACTTGCTTTTATTTCTCAACAACCCATGCTACAATATTAATTTTTTATTTATTTTACGTTATACGAGAATCAAAAGTACATTTCATATTTATGAAGACTGAACCTAGTTACACATTTTTCAATAGGTATGTGATCGGCATTTGATCAAGAGCATCGATCCCTATATGTACCCTAGTGTTAGTGGTGTTGATTGTTGAACTTCTTTGTCATAGCCTTAGCAAAAATGTGTCCTTCACTCAAACCAAAAGCATTGATCATACATATTAAGCTTTTTCTTCCATATTTTAAGGTTTGGATTAAACAGCTTCATCAAAATTGGGTGGTGTTGATTAATGTCCCTCGAGGATCGAGGTAGAGGAAAATGCTATACAAGAGGAAAAGAATGAAGGATGATACTAATGATGAAGATCCCGATATCAGTGATGGTGAAACATTGGTTGTCAGGGGGTGGTGGAACATGCATGGTGGTGCCACCCTACAAGTACAACATTTGGCAACATATGTGCTTTCACAATTGGTGAGAGCTTCTTTTGTAGAGAAGTGTTTAGCAACTAGCTCAATTTATTGTTTTGTACATTTTAGTCTTCATATTTCGGTGTTCAATGGCCTAACAGTTGTAAACATAACTATTAGGTCATGTTATTTTTTTTTTTTGTGACTAGAGGAATGAACAAGTGGGCTGATTTCTTACTTGCGTTACATGGGCCCATTTTCAACTGCTACCACTCTAACCCCTAGGTGCCTACATAGGCCCCTTTTGCAAACATAGGTAAGGCGGGGGGATTTGAACCTCGAATCTCTTGGTATGTAACAATTTATTTTCACGGCACTTGCCAATTGAGCTGCCCCCTGGGTGCTTTTGGTCGTGTTATTGTTGATAGCTGCTAGATAACCTATTTCATTCCATATTTCATTCCATAGGTTAATAATCTACTTTCCATTATATGGCATAAAAATTTGTATCTTGTTTTGTAATTGATAGAATATAAATTTTAGATTGTTGATGTTTGAATGATTAATCATTAATGTACTATGGATGCCTTTCCTATCTTCATTGATGTACAAATATGCATATTTCGATATATTCTGCAACTAATTTGGCATTCTAGCTGTTTTTTATGAATATAAATGCTATATATATATATATATATTATTTTTATTTATTTATTTATTTTTCTAAGGGATATCATCCTCTCTCTCAGCCGAGGGCGAAAGTGAGGGTCAATACAACAATATTCATAGGCATGTAGCCATTAGAACAATATTTCTCATCATCAATATCATTGGTAGGGAATTGAACCTATGTGAGGGAGATAACAACCATTCTGCCCAGCCATCTGAGATAACCCCAATTGACAACCATCAGTGTTACCAGACTCGGCGAGCACTCGCAAGTCCAAGTAGGCTCAACATGCAAAAGACCTGATTCGAATCTGGGCAAGTCAAATTCGTGTTGATCGGGTTCTATGTAACAGGGTTTGTCGAATTCAAAGGTTGAGGTTTGAAATTTGGCGAACTTCAAAAATATTTGTTCAAAATTGTTGTGGTTCGGTCAGGTTTGTGTAGGCCAAACTGCCACTCTTCTAAATTTCACTCTTGGAGTTCGAAATGACGCCCACATTCACATAGGAGCCACGTAAATTCGACAAATTGCAACTAGTACATCTGCCAATCAACCTAGCTTCCATTTAAAATTGGCTTTCAATCTGTGTTTCAGTCGCTGCGAAAGGAGACATCAAGGAATGTGTAAAAGCTGGCAGTAGCTCAAATGGTTTGTTTCTACTATCTAGTCGCATTGTTAGAAGCCCTTTCATTGCATATGGTGAATGTGCTGCACCGCTAGTGCCTTGTATTTGCATATATGGCCACTGAATAATCCACCAGCGGTGGCATCGTACAGGCCCTTTGTTTACATATATTGTAGTCCAAGTGTTAACATGTATGCCGTTTAGTGGAGGAATGACATAGCATATGTTGTGGTCGAAGTGTTCGGTGGAGGAATGATGTAGCATATATTGTGGTCGAAGTGTCCGGTGGAGGAATGACATAGCAGTTTCATGTTTTATTATACACATGCACTAAATTGATAATTTAATATATTAACTTTTAGTTTTGATGCATAATTAATTAAATATATAACATATGTTATATAATTGTTTATTATGTAATATGAGTTTAAATATTGTTTTATAAATATAATATTTTCCATATAAGAAATTTTACACAAATTTTACACAGCAAAAAAATATTTGACTTAGAAAATTTATAAATTAATTTCTATAAAAGTTATATATGTTCAATTAATATATATGAAATATTAGAGTAAAAAAATATTTGAATTATATATATATATATATATATATAGTCGAATTTAATGATGAACCTAATTTGAGTTTCATTGGAAAATTCGAATTCGAATTGAACATAATTGTTGTCGAATTCGAAACTGAACCATGTGACATAGACCGAGTTTGACTGATTAGTATGTAGTATTTTGTAAACTTTTAGAAGCAGATGCTTCTAGTTCTGTGTAGTCACTGGTTAGAAGTCAAGACTCATCACTTTGTATCATGTTGGATCAATATATGTCCAAAATATCATGCATAACATATATGAAATACTTATTCATTCATGATATATTGGACATCTATTGATATTATGTATTGTTTGGACATGGCTTTATTGAATATCAATGAAAACTGTTTTTTTTTTAAAGTTCAATATATGTGCATATCTTTATTTATTGTATTCACGGATTTTTTCCTGATTGTTTCCCGGTCTGATTAAAACTCTTCACTCTTTTGCCTCACCAATTTATTGCTAATTCCGAGTCGGGTAACACACACACACACACACACACACATATATATGTGTGTGTGTGTGTGCGCGCGCTCTTGAGATGCTTCGCTTCTGACACTCCCGCTCTCAAAAACTCTCCCACTTCAGTCCTGCTCCATACAACTTTGGTTCTGTAGGTGTTGAACTTGGCTGAGTTGGCACATGGTGAAATACAGGATTTCTGTAGGTTGGATTACCTTACAAGACTAATGGAGATTGTGGAAATTTTGTTTCACAGAGTGGTAGAATAACTCATGGGGGGAAACATAGGAATGGGGAAATGCACATGAGGGACACGTGGGAGACACTACTAAAGGGAGACGCTACTAAATTTCAGAAAAAATTATTGAGGCAGGGGTACATACTGGTCCCTGTCTCTAAAATTATAAAAATAATAATGATAAAATCTCAACAATAACATCTCATACCATGCAATTTCATTTTTGTGCAATGTAAATACTAAATATTAAATAGTAAATAAAAATATTAAATTTAAATTTGTAAATGATACAAACATGATTCAGATTTAGATTTAGAAATGAAATACATTGATTCATGAATATTGTATGCATTGATTTAGATTCATCAGTCATCATGTATCATTCAGAGTAGATTAAAGTTCATTCAGAGTTCTTATTTCTGAGTTTGGATTGCCTTAGACTTGTTCTATGACTTTTCCAGTTACTTGTTTGAATTTACCAGTGCCCATGTCAGGTAGTGAAGCTCCTTTTATGTAGCAAATCATGGTAAGTGCTGATTGAAGCCATTTCAAGGTCATTTACATTGCTGGACTTCTAAACTGCCACTTTTTTACATGATATCTATTGTCAATTAAGAAATTGTTATTGTTAATTTATGAATGTGCCTATGATTTAAACTCTCTGCCTTTGTCTTGTACCATAATTCTACATTCTACAATCAGCAGGGCTGTATTCATTCTGTATTCTGAGTGTGGTGGTCTACTATGCTTTCTCCTTTGGGTTTTTAGGGAATTTAATCTCCATATATAATTGTTTGTGCGACAGGTATATGAAGAGGAAACATTTGGTTGATGTAACAGAAATATTCAACTTGCTAAATGCTGAGAAGAAATACCGTATGATTAAGCTTGCATATTATCTCATCCTTTTCTTCATTGTTATTTACAGGTTTGTCTTCTCCCAATCTTAGTGAATTTGAAGTGTTTGTGAATGACTTTTCTTTTTCTTTTGTATGCATTTTGCATGGTTTATAAAAGGCATGCAACCTAAGTCACCTGATACGGGGATACCGGGATTCGAAGAATCGGATACGGGTACGGTGACCCCGGAACAGGATACTTTTGGGATACGATACGTTATATATTATTTTATTAAAATATATATATATTTTAAAAATATATATGTATTAATATATTAAAAATTAGATATTTTTTACACAAATTCATACTTAATTCATTGATTTAAACATAGATTTATCTATCATCTTAGATAGTCAAGGTTTTGTTTGAGTGATGGGTACATTTTTAGTAGGGTCATGATAGAGGAGTTTGACAACCAATGTCACTAGCATCAAGGTACATAGAGGGATTGGTGCTCTTGATTAAATACGAGTTCCATACCCCAATACATGACAAAATTTGATGGAAACATTGCAATAACCCAATCCTGAAATCCTGAAAAACTGATAAGTCTGCTGGATTTTGAATGAGATCTAAAATTCTACTTTCTCCATATGAAATCCAATGAGGTCGGAACCACTCTCAAACATCCTGAGTCATTTCATGGTAACGTTAAAAATTTAAGTAAAAGGAAACTTTTACTTTAAGAATTTAACATTACCATGAATCACATATAAATATTAGGGCCATAGGCTTGATGCCCTCTCCTGAAAAATCCTCCTCAATTGGTGAAAAACAATGAAATTGGTGAAAAACAATGAGCAAAAGCCCCCCTTTATAAAAAAAAAAAACAACCCTTTTTTGAACACACGGGCCCGGCCGTATCCGGTTTTACGGGATATGGCGTATCCGAACGGGGTACGGTCGGGATATGCCGTACCCCGTTCGGATACGTTGTATCCGTTGAATTGGGGAAGAATCCCGTACGTATACGTACCCGATACGGGGATTCGAGATTCGTTGCCCTTTTAGGTGAATCTGGTGACTTAGCATGCAACAAATTGATAAAATATTGTGCCCTCCTGTAATGTTTGTGGAGTATTGACGATGGATAGAGGTATAGAATGGCTTGCTTTTATCTACGTACGAAGTTCTAGGTTATATACCTGCTTAGTTTGCTACTAAATAGTCCAAGCAAAAGTATTTACGATGTAAGACATATAACTTAATTGAATATGTACTGTTCCACTGGTTTGTATGCTGGCATGTGATCTTTGCTTCCTTGACTAGCTAAGTGTAGTAATAGGTAACTGATAGTAGCATGTGACTGACGAGTCTGGTTGATTTTATGCAAATACTCAGGGATGTAGTCCTTGCAGAGTCGTCGTGAGTTGTCAAGTAGACAGCTTTTTGTTTGGTGCATTTGACTATTTTTGAAGGATTTATTATCTCTTGTAGTTTATGACACTGCTCTCTATATTTTCTGCCTCCCTCCCTCTATAGTACTATTTCTTGGGTATTGTACTCCCTTTTTTTAACACTAACAATTATTTTTCTGATATTATAAATCTGTGCCTGGGGACCCAGCGATACACATCAGTACATTTGTAGCAGGATTAGCCCATTTATTACAAACATTTCCTGCTCCTCGAGCCAGAAATCATACCAAAAGTTTATGCTGGGCACTACTATACCACAGATTCTATATGTGTGAACTTTACAAAACACACCTAAATACAAACAACACTTAGCTTGCAGAAAAACTATAGTAATTAAATACTGTCACTGGCCTTTGGAGCTTTCCCATGTTCAGTGTTGACTGTTACATTGAGATCAGGAACCCAAAATTAACTTCACTCACAGAGTTTCCTGAGGGAAAGGATCCCTGTGCTATCTCTTGCTGTAGTTCTTCAATTCGCCTTCTCATACTTCCCATTTGTCCTTCATCCTTTGCATGTGAGACTGCTGGTCAATTGAGATTTCCATTGTGGATGCCAGAGTTGAGGCATCCTGACTGTATCTCAGCTGTAACTGTAGACGTTCCTCCTTTCTCAAATGAGTGCCTTTTCCCTCGCTGTTATGCATGTTGTTCACTTCCGCTAGAAACCAACAAAAGTCCTTATCTGGAAATAGAAGAGAGTCCCTTATCCAATGACTAATACCCCACTATCCCACATCTAACGGGTTTAGGGTTGTTATCTTTCAGCCTGTCATCTCTACTCAGCATTCAAAAAGTATGCCATTGGAACTGAAATACACCGCCCCTGTTTACTCCATACACATTCATACCATGGCCAAACATACCCAATTCCACACCCCTTTCCCCCTTTTCCTCCCCTGAGATGAAGCTACCATATTCAACCTCTAGCGGCAACATCAACAGGGGCCGGATGAGAAAGGAGAAGTTTCTAACAAGTATATCACTTAAATTCTCAGTGCAGAAGAAGAGTGAATAGACAGACTGATAAATACTTGAGTCCTTCCACGCACACTGAAATACAGAGTTGAACAAGAGCAGCCAGCACCGGTATAGGAATAATCCCCTCCCCACTCCGAAACCTGGCATTCCAATCCAACATCATTCACAACAACCATTCAATGCGATGACTGTACAGTCTTTGCCAAAAATGAAAATCGGCCTTCACACAGATTAACATTGAACACACCTGATGCAAGGTACAGTGCATAAACCAAATTATTAAATCCATATCCTCCCCACCCACAGGAGAAAATCTCTCTGGTCTCTGTTGCTGTCACCCATAACTTGGCCTGATTGTATTACTTCATGCCACACCCGATCTACACAGAAATGTCTGTTCAAGCTCCATCACCCAACTAGACAGATTGAATGATCTGACATATTCATAATTCCCCATAGTCCAGAGCACGAGCCAGAGGCTAACTTGGGCTCCCATCTGCCCACAATGAATAGCATTCCAGGTCCTTTCTAGTACATGCACTCTGACGCATGGCTTAGATGCATGCAATTGCCCCTGCCCTTGAGTTGACATAATTAGGGGATTATGTAATTTCCTTCCCTTCCATTGATATGGAGGGAACCCTGAGCAAGATAGTTCCTTTATTAGCCAGGTGGTCCAGCCTCCTCATTATTATGATGCAACACATGGTATGTAGAATAACTTATTAATTCAACCAACATGTACTTGATTCTCTTGGGGAGAATTGCCAGTTTCATGTCCTTTGAAAAGATCCTATTTTGAGATGTTGAATTAGGATACGGGAGTCTCCCACAATTATTATTCTCCTAAGATTAATCCTTGTAAGATGCCATAGGCTTCGGCCTGATTGTTGGAAGCAGTTCTTACTCCCAAGAGAAGGAGAGTTCTAGTTGTCCTTTGGGGGGATAAATCACCACCCCCGCTCCTGCCACCACTGGGTTTTATACTCCTTATGTACTGAATAGGGATAGATTTTAGTGTGGATATTTAATATTTGATTTGTTCATCTATTCACTGAAGCATTTGTGTATTTGAAAATTTGTTATTCATTGTAGTTGCTAGTTAGGTCTGGTGTTTCTTTTGATATTTACAAGAGGGAAGTTATGACTGGAAACTTAATTTCTAACCTTTTTAATTTTATGAAAATGGTTTTCAAGGTACTTCTTTCCATTGGCACATCCCGAACACACTCCATCATGATTAGGTTGAACCTCAGGCATTCTAGAAACCATCCTCCTTTCTTTAGGCAAGGCTTCTTAATGTAGATGAGCAAACCTTCTTTGCCATAACTCACTTTGATGATTGCTATCATATACCATTGCTCGCGTCGGTCTTCCATTGAATCTATAGTCCTTCAATTTTAGATCTCAAGGTGAATGCATCCCTAATGCGAGATTCCATAGGCTTGGTGAGGGCCTTTCCTCTTATGAAGACAACTCTCATCCCTTTGTCTTCCAATGAAAATATAGATACAAGGTTCTTCTGCAATCCCAAAACAACATGATATCATGAAGAAGTATGGTTTTCCCATAATCCAAATGAAATGTAATAGAACTAAAACACTTTATCAGATAAGTAGAGTTGTCCCCAAGACTGATCTTCAAATTAGTCTCGCTCTCAACCGGGTTTGAGAGGACTTCACGATACCCATAGAAGTGTCTAGAGGCCCCACTATCAACCAACCAACTATCAACTGAATCCGGAGGAGAGGAACTAGAAAGGGTAGAAATAAGAATATATTCAGATTGAGTAGCAACTGCACTATTTACATACCTTGAGTTCCTTGATCTCTTTTGAGGACAATGGCTTTCTTCACGATCATTAGGAGCATCTCTTCTTGTTGTTGTAGCCACGATTGTAGTTAGACCTTAGAGCATCTTTCTTTTACGGATAGGCTCGGGCATAGTGACCATGCTTTTGGAAATTGAAGCATTCAATTCTCCTCCCTCTTCTATTGGATTCTTTTGATTCAAGGGCAGGCTTTCTCGAACTAGATGGTCTTCCCTTTCCTTTCCTCTTCTTATCCTATGCAACAAATGCAGAGGGATCTCCTTCTTCATGCTTTTGAATTCTTCCTCTAGATATCATCTTGGTTTCTTCTTGAGTGCACTTGCCAACGAGTTCATCAATTGACGAGAACTTGTCATTGTTTCTAATAGTTGTAATGAATGTCTCCCAAATTGGAGGAAGGCCTTGGAGTGTAACGAGTACCAACTCTCTATCATGCATAAATTCTCCAAAAGTTAGCATTTGATCCCTTAGTTGTGATAATCTCATGAAGTATGTCTGCACAGTCTCTCCCTTGTTCATCTTGATGTCCTTGATTTGATTTTAAAAGGAGAGAATGTGATTCAAATTGTTGACCTCGTACATCCCAACCAGCTTATCATAGATATCCTTGGACTTCTTCAACTTTCCAATGTAAGTAAGCAAATGATCTTTCAAAGAATCAATAACTATTTTCTTGGCTTTGATCTCACCTTTCTTATACTTGGCCTTGGCAGTAGCAAGAGCATTCTTTGGAGGCTTAGGTACCTTTCCTTCTACATATTCCAAGACATCATTTTCATCCAATGTTACTTCCAAGTTCCAAATTGATCTTCCAAGCAACAAAATTAGATGAGTCATTCAACTTCTCTGCATCCTTGAAATATGAAGTAGACATCTTGACCAAGTAGCTTCTTCCAAATAGATTCCTTCAAAGTTGATTGCTTTTGTCTCTTATTTCCTTGGGCTTGTCTTCACCTCAGCTGTGTTATGATGTTAATTTTCCAGTGTTCTATGCTTAACACAATCACTTACAACAATTATTCTTCAATTAGCAATCACTTTTCCAATAAATTCAATCTTCAAATGACAATAAGCAATTGTAGATAAACAATACTTCAAATGCAATAGAAGAGAACCAAGGACTAGAACAAGAGAGACACAAGATTTGGTCAAAGACCAGGGAAAAACCCCATAAGGTTGAAAATCCTTTCAAATTTTTTCTTCCATTAGATTGTCATCAAATATTCAATAGAGATAATGTTCCAATTCATCAACCATGAGTCGAAGGTCAACAACTTTGACTATCCAATTCAGCTAACCAATATCCAATGAGGGACGAGCTCAAAAGTCAAATATAATCCAAAGTCAAAATCTACAATTTTTGGTCAAAGTCAACACCAGTCAACAATTGTCAAAGATGTCCTAACCAGTCAACATTCAGTGGTCAAACCACCTCCAGATCAACTCGGTCAACAATCCAAGGATGTGGCCTTCTTTGCTAGTCAAACTCTAGTCAAAACAATTAACAAAAACTTGGTCAAAGGAGAGATAAAACCTGCAGTCAAACTTTAGTATTTCTGCGGTCAACTTTAGTCAAAATCTATGGTAAGCCATGGTCAAACTTCGTAGAAAACTTTGGCCTCTTGACCAATCAATTGGCCTAACAAAAAAAAGTTTTTCCCAAGTCAAATGAAGTCAAGCCAAGCTCCAAGATCAAGAAGTCAATGTTGGTCAAAGTCCCAAATCAAAAGATGAATTCGACCAATAGAAAAACCCTGTCTCTCCTTCGCACGCGTGAAGATAGACCTGCAATTTCAGAATTGTATGAACCAATCCAAGAGAAGACGATGTGTGTATTGATGCTCCAAAGTGATGTGACATATGCTCTATTTATATGTGACTTATGGGGTCGAACTAGCTTGCCCAGGCCGGCTTGTACTTTTGTGCACTTGTGGGTTTCACCTTAAAAATTATATTTTCCTTGACCAAATTAAATTTTTCCAAGGGCTAGGAGGGGTTTCTTTGGATGAGGAAGACTCTCCAATGGAGAGAATTTGTTCCTGAGCTGCCAAATTAACATCTCTTAGAATTGACAATGCCCTTTAATGTAGGTGACCCATCCTCCTATGCCACAACTGACACAAGTTGTCACTAAAGCTCAAATAGGTAATCCTGTAACCTATACAAATTGCCTTCTCTAACCCCAATAACATGAGCTGTGTCAGGGCTAGATCGTTCCAGTTTGATAAGTGTTTCCCCTTTTTGGACCTCCACGGAAAAACCTTTGACTTCCATGACCGATATTGAAAGCATGTTCTGTTGAAGAATGTAACGAGTTTCGGTCTTCATTATTATTGTCTTTGTCAAAATAATTTATTATTAGTATTAAATGACTTACTAAAGCATGGGTTCCATGCTTGGGTCATATTTTAGTTTAAGGTCCCAATTGCGGACTTCAAGGTTAGTCATTACAAATCTAAATTGATCCATCTTGAGCTTTTAAATCATGTAATATTAGGTTGGTCAAAGTGGCTCTTCCATCAACTCATCTTCTTCAAAGTCATGATCCTTCTGGCCTCTTCAAAATATTCAACTTATCCTCTTCAACTACAATCTTCAAGTTGGCCTAAACTAAGTCTTCTTTAAGTCGGCTCTACATAAAAGATCATATCGGCCTAAACAGGGACACAACTATTCATGATGCTAAGGTCAGCTCATTTCTATAGACAAACTACCATATATACCCAATTGCAGTTTCGCATTACAGCTTAGGAATTTCGGATCACACTGAAATTTTCAGATTATTTTACAGTAATACAGTTCGGTCTTTTCTTCAGAAGGTAGTCTTGGTGCTGGTATACTCCTGGTGTAATTACAACAATCTTGGTGAAGTGCAATATCAGTGGGAGAGTTGCAGGGCGAGAAGTTTGCAGAAGCAGAAGGAAGAGAGGGTCAGTGGTGATCGAGATCAGGGAGGGAGGGCAACAGTGAGTCACTGGAGGCAGCTTGAGGCTGCAGTGTAGAGAACCCACACAGTCTCCACGCAGACTCACGCAGTCCAACGCTGGGATTGCGCGGTGAATGACGCAGATAGACACAAGACCATGCAGGGGTTGTTCAGGGTGTCAGATAATTGTCTGAGTAAGCCAAAAATTCAGTCTCAGTTGTTTCAGAATTTATCTGCTGTTATATTTCCCTGTAAAGATAACATTTGCTAAAGAATTAATAAAACCCTGATCTGCTGCACCAGTTTTCCGGCATTGGGTTTTTCCGGGGACAATGGTCCAAAAATAAATGTGTACATGTGATTGATTCTTGTGCTTATGTTTCCTACTGTTTATTTCTCTGCATATATATTTGTGAATGTTGCAGTAGTATTCATTTCGATATTTGCCGGAAGATTTCTGAATAATAACTTATTGAACTAATAAGTAGGAGAAATAAATCTATCACTGCAACTGTTTGAGATTTTCACATTGCCTACATCTTGTGTCTTCTTCTATTTGTTTATTGGCATTACTCTAGATGATAAATAAATAACAAATACTAATAACTAAACATCACAAGATAATGTCATCATAAGAGAAATAATTAACTGCCATTTTCTCTAACATGTTCTTCTTGAGCTTTGGAATATGCAACATGTCCTTTACTACGAATGAGCTACCCAACTCCAGTTGAAACAAAATTTTCCCTATTATCCCAAAATCTAGGCATAGTGTAAAGCCTCACTAGGCAAACCAGGTCTTATGGAAACAAAGAGATTAGTCACCACTTCCATCGTAGTGGCCTTTCTCCAAATTTTAGTGGTGGATGTTATCCGCACAAGGGAGTCTTCCCTAAGAAATCACCATGCAAGGTCTTTAGCAAACAAGGGTTGAAGGGTGATATGAGGTCTAATGGTTATGGAGGAAGGTGTTGACAAGGCCTTGATGGCTATGATAAGAGATACATGCAATCAAGCACACTTTCCACCAATTCCATTAGACAAGAAGACTGTTATAAACTAAGGTTTTATTGATAGACAAGTTTACAACATGCAAAAGCATATAGCAGCCAAGAAATACTCTGTAAGAGATGGATTCAATAAAGTATCAAAGGCTATCAAGAGGTAAGCTAAGGAAAAGGATTTTTTTCGATTTTTTAATGGCTTAAGATGTGTAAAACAACAAACTATTCCTAGTCATCAATCCTAATTTGGGGATAAATATGCAATAAATGCTAGAGTTTTTCCTTGTAACTTGTTCAATGCAATTTTTATTAATAGAACAATGACACATAGATGCAAATTTACCATAATATGCTAGGTTACCATGAATTAAGAAAGAGATACAAGTTTAGGGATTATCACCACAACTATACTAGTGCCTTCTCTTAATTGGGAAATGGAGTCAATTAGGGAAAGGTCTATGATGGAGGGCCTTGGATGTGTAGGGTGGAAGGCTAATTTTCTTCTCTTAGAAACCCTGGCGACTTCTCTATATGAGATATTTAGGGTCAAAGGATACATAAACCAATTTCCCTCGAGGAAGATTTTGCTTGCGTATCAAGCACTGCTTCTTTTGATGTCTGGTATATTGACAGCGAAGCCTCTGCTCACATGACTGGAGTACGGGATTGTTTTTCCGCCTACCAAGAAGAGTAGATGAATTTCAAAATAACCATGGGTAATAAAGCAAAATGCACTCTCGTTGGGAGAGGTACCGTGTTTTTTAGACCGAGGCGGGAAATAGAATTCGGGCCAATAATGTGCTGCATGTGTCGGGTTTGGGGATGAATTTACTCTCAGTGTCTCAGCTTCAAAACCGAGGATATGACGTCTACTTTATTGGCAATAGAGTCTACGTCAAGCACCCTAGTTGGAAGAAGAAGGCACAGATCGGGGTAAGAAGCAACAAACTGTACAAGCTACAACTTGACACTCCAATGGCACTAGTTGGCAGCGCAGATGAAACGAACCTGAATGAGCTATGGCATAGAAGAATGGGGCATTTGCATCATAGGGCGTCGAGAACTCTCCAAAAGACTGTCACATGTGTTCCAGAACTGAGCACTAAACGAGATGATGTTTGCAAGGGGTGCATATTGGGAAGATATGCCAAAGCAACATATCAGAGAAGAAACAATAGGGCCAAGGGTGTATTGGATCTGATACACTCAGATATATGTGGGCCGATGTCAACTAGTGCTCTTAGCGGTGCCGAATATTTCGTCACCTTCATTGACGACCATTTCAGGAAAACCTAGATCTACTTCTTAAAGACCAAGGATGAAGTCTTCAGTCGATTCAAAGAGTTTAAGGCTTTGGTGGGAAATTTGACAAGCAAGAGGATCAAGGTGTTGCGATCAGATAATGGTGGTGAATAGATAGATAAATAATTCATTGAATTCTGTGCAAGGGAAGGCATCAAAAGAGAGTGGACAACTCCATACAATCCGAAGCAGAATGGTGTGGCAGAAAGAAAGAACCAGACTATTGTTGAAGTAACCAAAGCTATGCTGTATGACCAAGACATGCCCAAATCCCTGTGCGCTGAAGCGTGTAATATAGCTGTCTACATTTAGAACAAGACTCCTCACGCTGCAGTGGGAAAGATCATGCCAGAAAGTGTCTTCAGTGGTAGTAAGCTTGAAGTGAGTCACTTTAGGATCTTCGGCAGTATAACTTACTGTCATGTGCCTAGTGAGGTGGAAGAAGTTGGAGATGACTGCCGAAAAGGGGTATTTGGTAGGATACAACGACAATGCAAAGGCTTATCGCATCTACATTTCTGAGAGCAGGAAAGTGGTGGTGCGAAGGGATGTGAAGTTCATGGAGGAGAAGGCCTTCACAAGATCCCGTGAGCTACCTTCTGCTACGTAGTCTGAGGAAGAGCCTCTGGTCCAATGCCAACAACGAGCAACAGAAAATTCAGTTGCCTCTCCAAGGCAGAGTGATCCAAAGGATGTGTCTCCCGAGGATTTGCAAGAGGGAGAGCCGGTAGATCCGCCCACTACTAGTGCGAGAACGAGCGGGGAACTTCGATAGATTCTGAAGGATGCAAAGGAATTTGTCAGAATCCCTCGAAATGATAAGAGACAACATAGGTACCCTGAGAGGTATCAAGCTTTGGTTTCTCAAGTCGGAGAACCTTCCAGTTTTCGGGAAGCAGCTCAGCACCAGATGTGGGTTGATGCAATGGTGGAAGAGTACAGTTCCATCATGACGAATGATGTCTGGGAAGTAGTACCTAGACCTCAGGAGATATCAGTTGTAGGATCCAGGCGGATCTACAAAATCAAGTATGCTTCAGATAGTAGCATCGAGAAATTTAAAAGCAGGGTTGTGGCTAAGGGGTATGATCAGAAGGAAGGAATTGAATATGAAGAAACCTTCTCCACAGTAGCCAGGTAAACCTCTATCAGGTCTGTGATATCCCTTGCTGCACAGATGGGATGGGAAATTCACCAGATGGATGTCAAGACGACATTCTTGAATGAAGTGATAGAAGAAGAGGTGTATATAGAACAACTGGAGGGCTTTGAGACACATGATCAGAAAACTCATGTGTGCAGATTGAAGAAAGCGTTATATGGACCGAAGCAAGCTCTTAGAGCTTGGTATGGTCGAATTGACAACTACTTGCAGAAGATGGGATTCGTCAAGGGTGACACAAATCCCAATCTCTACTATCTAAGAGTAGGGAGTGAGCCTTTGATACTGGTTTTGTATGTAGATGATCTGTTCTTGACTGGATCATCAAGGCTCATCAGAGATTGCAAGAAGAACTTGGCTGAAGAATTTGACATGAAGGATCTAGGACGGATGCACTATTTTCTGGGGTTAGAGGTTTGGCAGTGAGATCTTCCTTGGTCAAGGAAGATATACTACAAAGATTCTGAAGAGATTTCAGATGGAGGATTGTAGACCCATGACAACTCCAATGATCACCAATTGGAAGAAAATCAACACGTTCGAAGATGATGAGGCTGATCCTCCGCTATATAGGCAACTCATACGGTCATTGATGTATCTGGTAAATACAGGGCCAGAAATCTGTTATGCTATAAATACCCTCAGTTAGTTTGTGGTGGAACCGAAGAGGGCACATTGGACAACAACCAAGCATGTTCTCAGGTACCTTCAAGGAACAGTCGAGCTTGGATTGAAGTATACCCATAGCAATGATGTCAGGTTGAGTGTTTTCACTGACGCAGATTGGGCTGGAAGTTCAGTTGATTGGAAGAGTACCAGTGGGTACTGTTTCAGTCTAGGATCAGGAATGACTTCCTGGTGCAGTAGGAAACAAAAGTCTGTAGCATTGAGTTCAGCAGAAGCAGAGTATATGGCAGCTTGCACAGCTTCGTGCGAAGCCATCTAGCTTAGGAAACTGCTAGTGAATCTACTCAAGTAGAAAATGGAAGCAACCAACATCTTATGTGATAATCAGAATTGCATAAAGCTCTCTGAGAATCCTGTGTTTCATGATAGGTCGAAACTTATTGACATCAGGTGTCACATCATCAGGGACTGTGTCCAGTGTGGAGCTGTTCAATTGCAGTACACTCCAACAGGAGAACAGGTGGCAAGCATCCTCACAAAGGCTGTAGGGAAGACAGTTTTACTTCAGAGAGAAGATGGGGATGATGAAGAGTCCCTTCCAGTAGGAATGGATAGACATAGTATTCAGAGGGAGATGTGGTACAGAGGCAACAGTGACAGTGGTAGTGTCAAAGGCAGCAGTACAGGAGGCAGCAGCATAATAGATGGGGGGGCAGAGTCCTAAGATCAACAACGCAGAGGGTGCTTCAAAATCAGAGCAGCATGCAACAGGCATATTGTTGGAACACCTTCCTCGCTAAGAGGGAGTGTTGATTATTTTGTAGCATTCGGAAGTGTTCTAAGTCTCAAACTTTGCAGGGAGGCTTGGACAACAACAATCCAAAGAACCCAGAAACAGTTTGTGGAAATTCTGCTCGGTTCATAACTTATTAAAATAATGAATTATTTTAATGAAGACTATAAGTCTAAACTTAGGGAAATGAAATAATTAAAGGGTAATAATAAGTTAGAGTGTGAATCTTCTAGAAAACATGGATCAAGTCAAATTTTAATCTTACCATCGATTAATCTTTTAATCTGGGCCGTTGGTTCTCCAACAGGAAGATTATAAAAGAAGGCTTTAGGGTCATTTGGAAAACAAGCCGGGCATACACTTAGTACCTAAAGGAGATCCATTCTGATGTAGAATTCGATTTCACTGGGAGAGTTGCAGGGCGAGAAGTTTGCAGAAGCAGAAGGAGGGGGTCAGTGGTGATCAAAATCAGGGACGAAGGGCAACAGTGGGTCACTAGAGGCAGCTTGAAACTGCAACACAGAGAATCCACACAGTCTCCACGCAGACTCACGCAGTCCAGTGCTGGGACTGCACAATGAATCACGTGAACAGACACATGACCATGCAGGGGTTGTTCAGGGTGTCAGAGAATTGTCCGAGTATGTAATATTCCGTGTAGAAATAAACAACAATATAAAGCAACATAAACATGAAACTACAACAAATAGAGAGACATCACACATAGAATGCAAAACATGGAGAACGCTGAGCCATTTTATTATATAACTGAAAGTGATAATAAGTACAAAGGTGATTAGAATGATGGCACCTTGGCTTGCACAAGGCAAGCTGGAAATACTCTCAGAAATGCTCAAAGAATGGCTGCTCTGTCAAGGACTGTGTAATATCCAAAGCTGTTGCTGCTACTGCCAGACTGTTTCTACTGTTGGAATGGGATGGCTCTTTGGGGTTGTTCCCTTGCTCAGAAAAATGTGAAACTCTGGGAATGAGCTCTTCTCCAAATACCTAGAAAAGCCCAGAAAGGAATTTTGGAATGGAGGACCTCGGAGTTTGACCTCCCTTAAGGAATAACACTATCCCAGTGAAACACGCTGGCCCTGAATGATCCTCTGCAAATAATGGCTTCCTCCTGTACCAAAATGATGAAACAGTGAAGGACTGATCCCTTAACACTATCTCGGGCTGAATCCCCTGATAAATCCTCACTTTCGGAACTGCCTCTACCACAAACTGCGTGATCTCCCTCAGAGACTGCGCTGCCCAAGAAAATGCGTAACTCCTGGTTGAAGATGTTATGGCTCCCTCCTGCAAAACAATGGATAGAACTCCTCACCCGAGCAGGCACTCGAAGTCCCTTGGGGCTGAGTTGGGATCTCTGCTTGGAGACACCCAGTGTGCTAAACAGCACTTGCAGACTTCGCTCAATAGCAAAAGCATGCTCAATGTTAAAAGACAGAAATCATAGATGCATAATGGAAATCCTGAACGAGGAGCCTCTTCCTCTCTTTATGCTTGGAGACCCTTGCTCTCACCTAGGCCCCACCGAAACTGCGCTGTCCCTGTTGGCCACGCTATCCCTCTCTATCTGCGTTGTCATGGGACCACGCTGTCCATGCTGCTACTTCGACCCCTAGGCCCCGCACTGTCAAATAATAATGTGCTCGAGTGACTTTAGGGAATGTTTATTTCCGAAGTGTAGGTTGAGTGTCTTCTCAACCACTTTATTAACTGACTTAACTTTATAAAAGTAAACTGGCCAAAGTTTAATATTGCCAATTAGCTGCTGCTAATTGAGAATATTACACATAACAAAACTTTAATATTCCAATTAGCTGCAAGCTAATTTAGGAATATTATAGTCCTCCCCTCCAAAATGTTGTTTGTCCTCAAGCAACTACAAGGATAATGCAAAACCTCCAATGGATATGGCTCCTCCCAAGTATACAAGTTAGCATTTGGTAGATAAACCAAATAGCTCTCATCATGAAGAAGTGGGAGATATATGGAAAAATTTATATGTTGTCCATTGGTCTCCTCAAGGCATGAGAGATGGTAAATGTTGGGTGCCTCAATCACAATGAGAAACTCCAATCTCCATGCTATCATCCAAGCAAAGTGAGCCATCCTTGGTAGCTCATAGAAAAACTCAACAATGTCCTGCTTCTGCAATGTGTAGGGGCTGTATGGCTGAAAATGAGAGATTCAATTGTTCCACTCATGCTGTCTCTCTCTCCATTTATGATAGATATGAAACTACTGATGTTGGGCTGCAATAATGTGGTCATTAAGAAGCCAAAATGGGCTTGGACTCTCATGATCCCACTCTTTGGTTCCAAGAATCACTCTTGCCCAATCCATCCCACATATAGTGGATAGAGTGTCTTCACCATATAGGATACAAAAGAAACATGAACTAAGTGTCATTTGACATACTAGATGGTGACAATAGTCCATCAAGTGAGACCAACACTATTCTGCTTCTTGTTGTCTCAAAACATGATATGATAAGTGGCCACCCAACCACTTGTTTGTAGCCATAAGCTTCTCAAAAGCTTGAAAATAGTAAAGGACATTAGGTGTTAACTGAATATGAGCCAAGCAAAACAAGTCTTGCCCAAAGTCCTCTAGAAAGTGGTCAATCCCATCACTGAACGTAGTCCCAAAAAGACCATGAAATCCAAAGAGAGGCTTGCTCCCTTGTGGAGCAATGTGTTGCAAATGTATGGCAAAGGAATGATCATACATGGTTAGTTGATCAATAAGCATCAAGACACAGTCCTTACCATATATTGTAGGCAAGTTGGTGAAGAGGTCCTTAGAGGAACCTTCCCATCTCTTCATCAAAAGGGGAAGCTACTGAAACAAACTTGCAAGGTGGTTGCTTTCCTCCTCATACATCAAACAAGCTACATATCTCTTGATATGTTGGTGCACATCTTCTTTGAGATTCTCCCAATAGAATCCTTCCACGATAGTATGATAAGACTCATTGAAGTCTACATGTCCTGAAAAGAGTGCCTCATATGTTGCATGTAGAATCTCCTCCTTGAGCTTGGAGTCTCTGGTCAAGTAGATTTGATCATGGAAATAAATGAGTCCATCAACCATTCTATACCTCCCATCTATCACTTGCCCATCAAGAACCTTACATGTTAACAGGCTCTTGGAATATTCCACCAATAGTTGGGACTCCCAATATGGGTCTATGCTCCCCAACAATGACATCGCTGTTGAAATATGAAATGAAGCACCTGTCACATCATAGCTCTCCTCTTTGACATGCTCAATGCCAAATCCACATGTTGGAGAATGGCTACCCCACTTTTGCTGCCTCCCTTGCAGCTGATCTTGCCCAAGACAAGATTGAAGTACATGGAGGTCAACCTCCTCTTGAAAGGTATTGCCCATCCAAAACTTCCATAGTTTGGCCAATGCATACAAGAGTGTCAATAATCTCTTGTCATATTTAGAAATATTCCTCATGTGTGGAAGTATCATTTGTTGCTCCAAGGCATTGGAGTAGCCCTTTGACACCATGCTTGTGCCTTCATAGATTCCTGAATCATCATCTTTCAGCGCAAATAGCTGAGTGGGAGATGACAATGTCCATATCAGAAAATTGCTCCTCCCTCCTTTGAACCCATCAAAGGTTCTCTGTGCTGTGCTAGCTCTTTTCAAAGCTCCTTCCTTAGCCAAATATATCAATGCTACACCATGTTGAGAGAACTCTCTGACCATCTCCCAATCAGGGGGTCTCCCTAGTGGAATGCCTCCATGTAATGAAACATCAAGGCCTAGAACAAGCTGTATATGTGAGTGGACTGTTTATCCCTGCCCTCATTGCGCAAATCATCCTCTTGCTTCTGTGCATAAATCTTTTGAAAAGGATGGGTGTGTATGTTCCCAATCACTTGATGCTGGTCATCCTTCTCATCTTCTCCTACCTTCTGCAAGATCTCATAGTCTAATGTGTTCTTTTCCAATGTAATCAACCCTTGCACACTGAAAGTCATATTGGTGTCATGAGTCTTAATCACAAAGAGGTGATCTATCATGGGGTATGTCCCCAAAACTGTGATCAATGTTAAAACACGCTTCCTCCATTGTTTTATCTCATTGCCTATCAACATAGACACATGCTGCTCCTGATCTTCATATGTGAGATCCTTTGGAACTTCTTGCAAGGATACAAGAGCTCCTTTACTTGAAGCAATGGTTTCATCTCCATCTCCAAATAGTGGTGGATCTCCTCCTTCTGTTACAGTGTTGGAGGCCCTTTCTAGCTCTTCCTTTTCTTCCTCCTCATCATAGGGGAACACCTCATCATTAAGAGATCCTTTGTCTTGATCCCCTCTTAAAGGAGAAATCCCCATGTCTTCCTCTTGAGAAGAAAGTTGTTGCTGAAGTGGGGATTTTGCCCTTGGCAAAGCATTCTGCAAATCTTTAACCCCCTCAACAATATTCTGAAATGGAGTTGGTTTCATGGATCCTCCCAACCTATGCAAAAGTTCTGATTTCTTGGGTTTGGCTATCTCACCCAATGAAGTTTCAGAATGTCTTTGATCAAATCTTTTCACTAACCTCCTAGTGAACATTGCATAAGTAGATATATTTGCATTATTCAATGAAGAAGATTCATAAAACCACTAGGCATAAGCCTTACCTTCAAGATGCAGCGCTGCTACTCTAATGGCTTCCTCTTCTGAAACTTGATGTTGCTGCAAATAGGTGTCTAGCTCCTTAACCTAAGCCTTAGCTATGCATTTAGGTCACTCATCAAAAGTAGGCAGAGAGAATCTACCCAAAGTATGCTGCACATCCCTGTCTTGTGTGTATCTGCATGGTGATACATACGCTGTCTCATGGTAAGGCACAATGCTGAACTCATAGCCATCCATTGTACATAGGATCATGCTCATCCCATCTTCTGAATATCTAAACTTCAACTCAAAGGGTTGAATGTAGCTCTATAATGATGAACTAGGATAGCTCTTCATCTCCTCCTTGATTAGATCAAGGGTCCTCTGCGCTGTGATATGTTGCTGCTTCAAATCAACATGTTGTTCTCATCCTTGGTCATGTAATAGCGCTGATGGCATGTTCCCATAAGTTTCAATAAGAGGTACTGAAACAATATGAGATGAAAGTGGATGCATACATTGGATCAATTGATATGTGGGAACCTCTTGCAAGACCACAAGAGTTCCTCCAACTAGGACAATGGTCTCTCCAAACGCTGGTAAGAGTGATGGCTGCTCTTCTATCAATGTACCAACGCTGGAATCTACCTCCTCTTCGTCATGCATCACCTGACTCATGCATGGGACTCTATATGTAAAGAGCTTAAGACTATCTTGCAAAGATGCAAGTGTCTCTCCCCCAGATACAAGTACTTTTGCAGCTGGTGGTGAACGTAGTGACTCTTTGTCCAGAGTTGACATCCTCTTTGGATTCCTTAGGAGATGTCTCTTTGTGACTTATCTCTGGTTTTCTCATATCAAACTTCTTTCTCAACTTGTGAAAGAAATCTGAATATTTAGTCACCTTTGCATGCTCCATGTGAGCAAACCACTGATCATTGGCTTCACCATGAAGATGAAGTGTTGAAATCTCAACAGCCTCTTTTTCAGCTACAAGATGCAACCTAAAAAATGCATCTAACTCTTTCCTCCAAGCCTTTACACTACTTGAGGAAGATCCATCAAATGTAGGAAAATATAATCTATTGTGCCTCTTTCTCCCGTCGTTGCTATAGGATCTTATTTCTTCTTTGAGTTTGAAGAATTGTTGGAGAGTTAGATTCTCCTTGAATGCTCTAGACTGTGCTTTGTACTCTTCAAGATATAAACTGAGAGTCTCATGAGTCTCCAGTTCCATGTTTCTTCTTTCTTCATCTCTATACTAGTCACCTTCTTCAAAGAAAGTGGGCATAGTAGGTCTTTGAGGAGATCTATGATTCTCCGGTCTTCTTTGCGGCTAATAAGAAGTACTGGGACCTTCTTCATCCTGAAACCTTCTTGAGGTTTCTCTTTGCCTTTCTTTCTTGATTTCATTGATCTCCTTGGAGAGATCCTTCATAGTTCTAAAGAATTATGCAGCAAAACTTAATCCCTCCATTATAAATCTCTACTATCTGCTTTTCATATGTTATCAATAATGTCCACAAGCTGAGCCAAAGATCATGCTCTCATACCACTGTAATATTCCGTGTAGAAATAAATAGCAATATAAAGCAACATAAACATGAAACCACAACAAATATAGAGACATCACACATAGAATGCAAAACATGGAGAACGCTGAGCCATTTTATTATATAACTGAAAGTGATAATAAGTACAAAGGTGATCAGAATGATGGCACCTTGGCTTGCACAAGGCAAGCTGGAAATATTCTCAGAAATGCTCAAAGAATGGTTGCTTTGTTAAGGACTGTGTAATCTCCAAAGCTGTTGTTGCTACTGCCGGGTTGCTACTACTGCTGGAATGGGATGACTCTTTGGGGCTGTTCCCCTGCTTAGAAAATATGAAACTCTGGGAATGTGCTCTCCTCCAAATACCCAGAAAAGCCCAGAAAGGAATTCCGGAATGGATGACCCTAGAATTTGACCTCCCTTAAAGGAATAATGCTATCCCAGTGAAACACGCTGGCCCTAAATGATCCTTTGCAAATAATGGCCTCCCCCTGTACCAAAATGATGAAATAGTGAATGGCTGATCCCTTCACACTATCTTGGGCTGAATCCCCTGATAAATCCTCACTCCCGGAACTGCCTCTACCACAAACTGCGTGATCTTCCCCAGACACTGCACTGCCCAAGCAAATGCGTAATTCCTTGTTGAAGATGCTATGGATCCCTCTTGCAAAACAACTGATAGAACTCCTCACCCGAGCAGGCACTCGAAGTCCCCTGTGGCTGAGGGTGGGATCTCCGCTCGGAGACACCCGGTTTGCTAAACAACACTTGCAGACTTCACTCAACAACAAAAGCATGCTCAATTTCAAAAGACAGAAATCATAGATGCATAATGGAAATCCTGAATGAGGAGCCTCTTCCTCTCTTTATGCTTGGAGAGCCTTGCTCTCACCTAGGCCCCATCGAAACTGCGCTGCCCTTCTTGGCCACACTGTCCCTCTCTCTCTGTGCTGTCATGGGCCCACGTTGCCCACGCTACCACTTCGAGCCTGGGCCCCACGCTGTTAAATAATATTGTGCTCAAGTGACTTTAGGGAATGTTTATTTTCTAAGTGTAGGTTGAGTGTCTTCTCACCCACTTTATTAACTGACTTAACTTTATAAAAGTAAACTGGCCAAAGTTTAATATTGCCAATTAGCTACTGCTAATTGGGAATATTACACATAACAAACAAATGTATGGCAAAGGAATGATCATACATGGTTAGTTGATCAATAAGCATCAAGACACAATCCTTACCATATATTGTAGACAAGTTGGTGAAGAGGTCCTTAGAGGAACCTTCCCATCTCTTCTTCAAAAGGGGAAGTTATTGAAACAACCTTGCAAGGTGGTTGCTTTCCTCCTCATACATCAAACAAGCTACATATCTCTTGATATGTTGGTGCACATCTTCTTTGAGATTCTCCCAATAGAATCCTTCCACGATAGTGTGATAAGTCTCATTGAAGTCTACATGTCCTGAAAACAGTGCCTCATATGTTGCATGCAGAATCTCCTCCTTGAGCTTGGAGTCTTTGGTCAAGTAGATTTGATCATGGAAATAAATGACTCCATCAAACACTCTATACCTCCCATCTATCACTTGCCCATCAAGAACCTTACATGTTAACAGGTTCTTGGAATATTCCACCAATAGTTGGGACTCCCAATATGGGTCTATGCTCCCCAACAATGAAAACGTTGTTGAAATCTGAAATGAAGCACTTATCACATCATAGCTCTCCTCTTTGACATGCTCAATGCCAAAGCCACATGTTGGAGAATGGCTACCCCACTTTTGCTGCCTCCCTTGCAGCTGATCTTGCCCAAGACAAGATTGAAGTACATGGAGGTCAACCTCCTCTTGAAAGGTATTGCCCATCCAAAACTTCCATAGTTTGGCCAATGCATACAAGAGTGTCAATAATCTCTTGTCATATTTAGAAATATTCCTCATGTGTGGAAGTATCATTTGCTGCTCCAAGGCATTGGAGTAGCCCTTTGACACCATGCTTGTGCCTCCATAGATTCCTGAATCATCATCTTTCAGTGCAAATAGCTGAGTGGGAGATGACAATGTCCATATCAGAAAATTGTTCCTCCCTCCTTTGAACCCATCAAAGGGTCTCTGTGTTGTGCTAGCTCCTCCCAAAGCTCCTTCCTTAGCCAAATATATCAATGCTACACCATGTTGAGAGAACTCTTTGACCATCTTCCAATCAGGGGGTCTTCGTGGTGGAATGCATCCATGTAATGTAACATCAAGGCCTAGAACAGGCTGTATATGTGAGTGGACTGTTTGTCCCTGCCCTCACTGCGGAAATCATCCTCCTGCTTCTGTGCATAAATCTCCTGAAAATGATGGGTGTGTATGTTCCCAATCACTTGATGTTGGTCATCCTTCTTATCTTCTCCTACCTTCTGCAAGATCTCACAGTCTAAGGTGTTCTTTTCCAATGTAATCAACCCATGCACACCGAAAGTCATATTGGTGTCATGAGTCTTAATCACAAAGAGGTGATCTATCATGGGGTATGTCCCCAAAATTGTGGTCAATGTTAAAACACGCTTCCTCCATTGTTTTGTCTCATTACCTATCAACATAGACACATGCTGCTCCTGATCTTCATATGTCATATCCTTTGGAACTTCTTGCAAGGCTACAAGAGCTCCTTTACTTGAAGCAATGGTTTCATCTCCATCTCCAAATAGTGGTGGATCTCCTCCTGCTGTTACAGTGCTGGAGGCCCTTTCTAGCTCTTCCTTTTCTTCCTCCTCATCATGGGGGAACACCTCATCATTAAGAGATCCTTTGTCTTGATCCCCTCTTAAAGGAGAAATCTCCATGTCTTCCTCTTGAGAAGAAAGTTGTTGCTGAAGTGGGGATTTTGCCCTTGGCAAAGCATTCTGCAAATCTTTAACCCCCTCAACAATATTTTGAAATGGAGTTGGTTTCATGGATCCTCCCAACCTATGCAAAAGTTCTGATTTCTTGGGTTTGGCTATCTCACCCAATGAAGTTTCAGAATGTCTTTGATCAAATCTTTTCACTAACCTCCTAGTGAACTTTGCATAAGTAGATATATTTGCATTATTCAATGAAGAAGATTCATAAAACCACCAAGCATAAGCCTTACCTTCAAGATGCAGTGCTGCTACTATAATGGCTTCCTCTTTTGAAACTTGGTGCTGCTGCAAATAGGTGTCTAGCTCCTTCACCTAAGCCTTAGCTATGCATTTAGGTGACTCATCAAAAGTAGGCAAAGAGAATCTACCCAAAGTATGCTGCACATCCCCGTCCTGTGTGTATTTGCATGGTGATACATACGTTGTCTCATGGTAAGGCACAGTGCTGAACTCATAGCCATCCATTGTACATAGGATCATGCTCATCCCATCTTCTGAATATCTAAACTTCAACTCAAAGGGTTGAATGTAGCTCTATAATGATGAACTAGGATAGCTCTTCATCTCCTCCTTGATTAGATCAAGGGTCCTCTGCGCTGTGATATGTTGCTGCTTCAAATCAGCGTGTTGTTCTCATCCTTGGTCATGTAATAGCGCTGATGGCATGTTCCCATAAGTTTCAATAAGAGGTACTGAAATAATATGAGATGAAAATGGATGCATACATTGGATCAATTGATATGTGGGAACCTCTTGCAAGACCACAAGAGTTCCTCCAACTAGGACAATGGTCTCTCCAAATGCTGGTAAGAGTGATGGCTGCTCTTCTATCAATGTACCAACGCTGGAATCTACCTCCTCTTCGTCATGCATCACCTGAATCATGCATGGGACTCTATATGTCAAGAGCTTAAGACTATCTTGCAAAGATGCAAGTGTCTCTCCCCCGGATACAAGTACTTTTGCAGCTGGTGGTGAACGTAGTGACTCTTTGTCCAGAGTTGACATCCTCTTTTGATTCCTTAGGAGATGTCTCTTTGTGACATATCTCTGGTTTTTTCATATCAAACTTCTTTCTCAACTTGTGAAAGAAATCTGAATATTTAGTCACCTTTGCATGCTCCATGTGAGCAAACCACCAATCATTGGCTTCACCATGAAGATGAAGTGTTGAAATCTCAACAGCCTCTTTTTCAGCTACAAGATGCAACCTAAAAAATGCATCTAACTCTTTCCTCCAAGCCTTTACACTACTTGAGGAAGATCCATCAAATGTAGGAAAATATAATCTGTTGTGCCTCTTTCTCCCGTCGTTGCTATAGGATCTTATTTCTTCTCTGAGTTTGAAGAATTGTTGAAGAGTTAGATTCTCCTTGAATGCTCTAGACTGTGCTTTGTACTCTTCAAGATATAAACTGAGAGTCTCATGAGTCTCCGGTTCCATGTTTCTTCTTTCTTCATCTCTATACCAGTCACCTTCTTCAAAGAAAGTGGGCATAGTAGGTCTTTGAGGAGATCTATGATTCTCCGGTCTTCTTTGCGGCTAATAAGAAGTACTGGGACCTTCTTCATCCTGAAACCTTCTTGAGGTTTCTCTTTGCCTTTCTTTCTTGATTTCATTGATCTCCTTGGAGAGATCCTTCATAGTTCTAAAGAAATATGCAGCAAAACTTAATCCCTCCATTATAGTAGATCTCTACTATCTGCTTTTCATATGTTATCAATAATGTCCACAAGCTGAGCCAAAGATCATGCTCTCATACCACTGTAATATTCCGTGTAGAAATAAATAGCAATATAAAGCAACATAAACATGAAACCACAACAAATATAGAGACATCACACATAGAATGCAAAACATGGAGAACGCTGAGCCATTTTATTATATAACTGAAAGTGATAATAAGTACAAAGGTGATCAGAATGATGGCACCTTGGCTTGCACAAGGCAAGCTGGAAATATTCTCAGAAATGCTCAAAGAATGGCTGCTTTGTTCAGGACTGTGTAATCTCCAAAGCTGTTGTTGCTACTGCTGGGTTGCTACTATTGCTGGAATGGGATGGCTCTTTGGGGCTGTTCCCCTGCTTAGAAAATATGAAACTCTGGGAATGAGCTCTCCTCCAAATACCCAGAAAAGCCCAGAAAGGAATTCCGGAATGGATGACCCTAGAATTTGACCTCCCTTAAAGGAATAATGCTATCCCAGTGAAACACGCTGGCCCTAAATGATCCTTTGCAAATAATGGCCTCCTCCTGTACCAAAATGATGAAATAGTGAATGGCTGATCCCTTCACACTATCTCGGGCTGAATTACCTGATAAATCCTCACTCCCGGAACTGCCTCTACCACAAACTGCGTGATCTCCCCCAGACACTGCACTGCCCAAGCAAATGCGTAATTCCTTGCTGAAGATGCTATGGATCCCTCTTGCGAAACAATGGATAGAACTCCTCACTCGAGCAGGCACTCGAAGTCCCCTGTGGCTGAGGGTGGGATCTCCGCTCGGAGACACCCGGTGTGCTAAACAACACTCGCAAACTTCACTCAACAACAAAAGCATGCTCAATTTCAAAAGACAGAAATCATAGATGCATAATGGAAATCATCAAGACACAATCCTTACCATATATTGTAGGCAAGTTGGTGAAGAGGTCCTTAGAGGAACCTTCCCATCTCTTCTTCAAAAGGGGAAGTTATTGAAACAACCTTGCAAGGTGGTTGCTTTCCTCCTCATACATCAAACAAGCTACATATCTCTTGATATGTTGGTGCACATCTTCTTTGAGATTCTCCCAATAGAATCCTTCCACGATAGTGTGATAAGACTCATTGAAGTCTACATGTCCTGAAAGGAGTGCCTCATATGTTGCATGCAGAATCTCCTCCTTGAGCTTGGAGTCTCTGGTCAAGTAGATTTGATCATGGAAATAAATGACTCCATCAACCACTCTATACCTCCCATCTATCACTTGCCCATCAAGAAACTTACATGTGAAGAGGTTCTTGGAATATTCCACCAATAGTTGGGACTCCCAATATGGGTCTATGCTCCCCAATAATGAAAACGCTGTTGAAATCTGAAATGAAGCACCTATCACATCATAGCTCTCCTCTTTAACATGCTCAATGCCAAAGCCACATGTTGGAGAATGGCTACCCCACTTTTGCTGCCTCCCTTGCAGCTGATCTTGCCCAAGACAAGATTGAAGTACATGGAGGTCAACCTCCTCTTGAAAGGTATTGCCCATCCAAAACTTCCATAGTTTGGCCAATGCATACAAGAGTGTCAATAATCTCTTGTCATATTTAGAAATATTCCTCATGTGTGGAAGTATCATTTGCTGCTCCAAGGCATTGGAGTAGCCCTTTGACACCATGCTTGTGCCTTCATAGATTCCTGAATCATCATCTTTCAGCGCAAATCGCTGAGTGGGAGATGACAATGTCCATATCAGAAAATTGTTCCTCCCTCCTTTGAACCCATCAAAGGTTCTCTGTGTTGTGCTAGCTCCTCACAAAGCTCCTTCCTTAGCCAAATATATCAATGCTACACCATATTTTGAGAACTCTTTGACCATCTTCCAATCAGGGGCTCTTCGTGGTGGAATGCCTCCATGTAATGAACATCAAGGCCTAGAACAGGCTGTATATGTGAGTGGATTGTTTGTCCCTGCCCTCACTGCGCAAATCATCCTCCTGCTTCTGTGCATAAATCTCCTGAAAATGATGGGTGTGTATGTTCCCAATCACTTGATGTTGGTCATCCTTCTTATCTTCTCCTACCTTCTGCAAGATCTCACAGTCTAAGGTGTTCTTTTCCAATGTAATCAACCCATGCACACCGAAAGTCATATTGGTGTCATGAGTCTTAATCACAAAGAGGTGATCTATCATGGGGTATGTCCCCAAAATTGTGGTCAATGTTAAAACACGCTTCCTCCATTGTTTTGTCTCATTACCTATCAACATAGACACATGTTGCTCCTGATCTTCATATGTGAGATCCTTTGGAACTTCTTGCAAGGATACAAGAGCTCCTTTACTTGAAGCAATGGTTTCATCTCCATCTCCAAATAGTGGTGGATCTCCTCCTGCTGTTACAGTGCTGGAGGCCCTTTCTAGCTCTTCCTTTTCTTCCTCCTCATCATGGGGGAACACCTCATCATTAAGAGATCCTTTGTCTTGATCCCCTCTTAAAGGAGAAATCTCCATGTCTTCCTCTTGAGAAGAAAGTTGTTGCTGAAGTGGGGATTTTTCCCTTGGCAAAGCATTCTGCAAATCTTTAACCGCCTCAACAATATTCTGAAATGGAGTTGGTTTCATGGATCCTCCCAACCTATGCAAAAGTTCTGATTTCTTGCGCTGTGATATGTTGTTGCTTCAAATCAGCGTGTTGTTCTCATCCTTTGTCATGCAATAGCGCTGATGGCATGTTCCCTCAAGTTTCAATAAGAGGTACTAAAACAATATGAGATGAAAGTGGATGCATACCTTGGATCAATTGATATGTGGGAACCTCTTGCATGACCACAAGAGTTCCAACAACTAGGACAATGTCTCTCCAACTACTGGTAAGAGTGATGGCTGCTCTTCTATGAATGTACCAGCGTTGGAATCTACCTTCTCTTCCTCATGCATCTCCTGAATCATGCATGGGACTCTATATGTCAAGAGCTTTAGACTATCTTGCAAAGATGCAAGTGTCTCTCCCCCAGATACAAGTACTTTTGCAGCTGGTGGTGAACGTAGTGACTCTTTGTCCAGAGTTGACATCCTCCTTTGATTCCTTAGGAGATGTCTCTTTGTAACATATCTCTGTTTTTCTCAGATCAAACTTCTTTCTCAACTTGTAAAAGAAATCTGAATATTTAGTCACCTTTGCATGCTCCATGTGAGCAAACCACCAATCATTGGCTTCACCATGAAGATGAAGTGTTGAAATCTAAACAACCTCTTTTTCAGCTACAAGATGCAGCCTAAAAAATGCATCTAACTCTTTCCTCCAAGCCTTTGCACTGCTTGAGGAAGATCCATCAAATGTAGGCAAAAATAATCTGTTGTGCCTCTTTCTCCTGTCGTTGCTATAGGATCTTATTTCTTCTTTGAGTTTGAAGAATTGTTGGAGAGTTAGATTCTCCTTGAATGCTCTAGACTGCGCTTTGTACTCTTCAAGATATAAATTGAGATTCTCATGAGTCTCCGGTTCCATGTTTCTTCTTTCTTCATCTCTATACCAGTGAACTTCTTCAAAGAAAGTGGGCATAGTAGGTCTTTGAGGAGATCTATGATTCTCCGGTCTTCTTTGCTGCTGATAAGAAGTACTGGGACCTTCTTCATCCTGAAACCTTCTTGAGGTTTCTTTTTGCCTTTCTTTCTTCATTTCATTGATCTCCTTGGAGAGATCCTTCATAGTTCTAAAGAAATATGCAGCAAAACTTAATCCCTCCATTATTGTAGATCTCTACTATCTGCTTTTCATATGTTATCAATAATGTCCGGAAGCTGAGCCAAAGTTCATGCTCTCATACCACTGTAATATTCTGTGTAGAAATAAACAACAATATAAAGCAACATAAACGTGAAACCACAACAAATATAGAGACATCACACATAGAATGCAAAACATGGAGAACGCTGAGCCATTTTATTATATAACTGAAAGTGATAATAAGTACAAAGGTGATTAGAATGATGGCACCTTGGCTTGCATAAGGCAAGCTGGAAATACTCTCAGAAATGTTCAAAGAATGGTTGCTCTGTCAAGGACTGTGTAATCTCCAAAGCTGCTGTTGCTACTGCCGGGTTGCTGCTATTGCTGGAATGGGATGGCTCTTTGGGGCTGTTCCCCTGCTCAGAAAATATGAAACTTTGGGAATGAGCTCTCCTCCAAATACCCAGAAAAGCCCATAAAAGAATTCCGGAAAGGATGACCCTAGAATTTGACCTCCCTTGAGGAATAATGCTATCCCAGTGAAACATGTTGGCCCTAAATGATCCTCTGCAAATAATTGCCTCCTCCTATACCAAAATGATGAAATAGTGAATGGCTGATCCCTTCACACTATCTCGGGCTGAATCCCTTGATAAATCCTCACTTCCGGAACTGCCTCTACCACAAACTGCGTGATCCCCCCAGAGACTGCACTGCCCAAGCAAATGCTTAATTCCTGGCTGAAGATGCTATGGCTCCCTCCTGCAAAACAATGGATAGAACTTCTCACCCGAGCAGGCACTCGAAGTCCCCCATGGCTGAGGGTGTGATCTCCGCTCGGAAACACCTGGTGTGCTAAACAACACTTGCAGACGTCACTCAACGACAAAAGTGTGCTCAATGTCAAACGACAGAAATCATAGATGCATAATGGAAATCCTGAATGAGGAGCCTCTTCCTCTCTTTATGTGTTATGTATATTTTATTAATTATTAGTTAAATATAGTTATCTTAGGTTTATTAATATGGAAGGGCATGATCAACGATCATGCCTCTTCGCCAAGGGACACCATAAGGCTGTATTTAAAGCCTTGGTGATCCCCTCTTGTAATCATCTCATCTTTTATCAATAATAATATATACTTATTCAAGTTTACCAGAGTTTTTACACTCCATTGGTATCAGAGCAGTTGCTCTTCAGGATCCGTGTGATCACCAAGAATTAAGGAATTACAATAAAATTCCAGAATTGCAGATTTTTTTTTTTTTTAAATCGAGTGCTTGTGGGCAGCGTTTGTTTAAAAAAACATTTTACAGATTTTTTCCTCCCTCGAAATTTTTTCCTGTTCCCCCTCACATAGCACTCCCCTCCATTTCCGTCGCTACCCATCCCCCTTACTCTCCACCCGACATTCTCCCTCTACGCAAATCCACCCCCCCCCATTACCATTTCCGACCCCGCTCACCCCTTCGCCTTATCACTTCACCCATCCAACCCTCGTTCCCCTCTACACCTCACGGCCTTTCGACCCCTGCCCCTCACTTACTAACCTCACCCTCACCACACAGCCCAGCCCGCGCTCTGCACCCTCGATCTCTCTCCCCACCGCACTCACTTCTGACTCCCTCAGCCTCTCGACCCCATCTATTACCCAACACCCTACTCCGTCACCCCTACTCCGCCACCCTTCCTCCCTACGTCACCGCCCTCCCGCCTCCCTACGTCACTCCCCTGACACCCTTCGCTTCCCTCGTGTTCCTGCCCACGTGCTCCCGCCGCCTCACGCCCACCTTCCCTGCCTTCCACCTTCCGCCTTCCACCCTTCCTTCCTCCGCCTTCTGCCCATCTCCCCCGACACCCTCCTCCCCCGCAGTCTTTCGGCCCTCTCGCCTCACTCCTGGCAGCCAGCAATAGCTCCCGTCCACCCTCCCTCGGCCCTCCCGCGGCCAACCCTCCCTTGGCCCCTTCCGCGGCCAACCCACCCCTCGGTTCCTTCCCACGTCTCCTACCCACCTACTCCCGCCGCCCCTGTCTGCGTCATTTCCACCGCCCTGTCCACTGTCATCCCCGTTGCCTGTTCCATTTACAATTCCTGTTCCTTCATCAACCCCTCTGTCCTACGTCATCTCAAACGTTGTGCTTCTCTAAAACGTCTCCCTTCCCTATTTCTGCCTAGTCGTAACCCTTGGTAATATATAATTAAATATTATATATTAATTATAATTACTTCTGCCTAGTCGTAACCTTTGGTAATATATAATTAAAAATTATATATTAATTATAATTACTATATAACATTTATTTAGTTATTAATTAAAAAAAAATATTAAAATTATTAATTTAATTAATTAATTAATTAATTAAAAAAAAACCCCTATTTTGAAAGACAACATTACAAGAGAAGGTTCCAGTGGTGAATGACATATGCCAAAGAAGATAAATCTTAAGTGAAGAAAATTGTCAAAAAAAAAATACAGCTTTGAGGACAAAGCTTTTAAGGAAAAGGGGATAAGCCCTAATTACAAGAAGTATGAGGAGTATGACGTCATCAATGTCGATGGTCGATTTCCAAAAAAGATTACTGGATCTTGAGAAACAAATCAATAATAATTCAGATGATTTTGGAAAAAGATTAGTCAGTCTCGAAGGTACAGTTGCAGGAAACTCCAACGATATCAAAAAGGTTCATGATATGACGAATCAAATAGAAAGACAAATGTGGCTAAATCATAACGAGGCCACAGAAAATTTTAGCGAAGCAATGAAAAAGATGACAAAACTCTTCGATAAGATAAATGATAAGATAGATAAGATAAGTCAGACACAAAAACCAATATTTCCGAATATTGAACAAAATCAACTGAACAATTTAGCTGATTCAGATCATAATCATGAATATAACATGTTTGAAAAAGAGCAATTAAATGAGGTTGAATTGGAAATCAGCTCACATGAAAAATATAGTGTTGAAATACCTAGAAGCAGAGACTCTGAAATCAACCATGAAAGTTATAGAGCTGAGAAACCAAGAGAAGAAAATGCAACTCAATCCACTAATAAAGCCAGTGATGCAGTAGCAGAAGTTATTGAGAACTTTTATATAAATGGAAATCTAATGGCAGAAAAAGAAACAATGTTGGTGAAGGAGCCACATAAAGAATTCAACGTGACTGCTATCATAGATGCAACAACAGACATAGTCGTTGAAAATGAAAGAGACCATGAAAATACAGATGCTTATAAACAGCAAAATTTTTCATCCCCAGAATTGAAAGAAAAATGTGAAGAGACAAACACATCCGAAGCCACTGATACAACGCCAGAAGCTGTTGAGGCCTTCGATGATGGAGCAGATATGGTTGTTAAGAAGGAAGCGTTTGATGATGGGGAGAAGTTTCATCGGTCGATAATTGTTGGTAACTTACCTCTAAATCTAAAAAGAAACCACGAAGAATCACCAACAGTACAAGGAATAGTTCAGACACACAAAAGTATTTCAAGACCTGCCAATGAAAATGTCTCCTAATAGGGAAATAAAAAATCCAATAGAAGTCAACACAGGACCTGACCCTGTCAATATCAAATCTTGTTGCTATCCACATCACCAAAAGATTGAACTTGAGAAGATGCTCCACGATCTTTTTAAAATGTGGGAAGCAAGAGCTCGCCGCTCGAGAAACCTAGGGATTCGTCAACATTGTCCATCATTACGTATGCTTTGAGGACAAAGCATCTTTCAGAGAGAGACAATGTTATGTATATTTTATTAATTATTAGTTAAATATAGTTATCTTAGGTTTATTAATATGGAAGGGCATGATCAATGATCATGCCTCTTCGCCAAGGGACACCATAAGGCTGTATTTAAAGCCTTGGTGATCCCCACTTGTAATCATCTCATCTTTTATCAATAATAATATATACTTATTCAAGTTTACCAGAGTTTTTACACTCCATTATGCTTGGAGAGCCTTGCTCTCACCTAGGCCCCACCAAAACTGTGCTGCCCCTCTTGGCCACGCTGTCCTTCTCTCTCTGCGCTGTCATGGGCCCACGTTGCCCATGCTGCCACTTCGACCCCTGGGCCCCACGCTGTCAAATAATAATGTGCTCAAGTGACTTTAGGGAATGTTTATTTCCTAAGTGTAGGTTGAGTGTCTTCTCACCCACTTTATTAACTGACTTAACTTTATAAAAGTAAATTGGCCAAAGTTTAATATTTTCAATTAGCTACTGCTAATTGGGAATATTACACATAACAAAACTTTAATATTCCAATTAGCTGCAAGCTAATTTAGGAATATTATACAGTAAGCCAGAAATTCAGTCTCAGGTGTTTAAGAATTTATCTGCCATTATATTTCCCTGTAAAGATATCATTTGTTGAAGAATTAATAAAACCCTCATCTACTACACCGGTTTTCCCGCATTGGGTTTTTCCGGGGACAATTGTCAAAAAATAACTATACATGTGATTGGTTCTTGTGCTTATGTTCCCCACTGTTTATTTCTCTGTATATATATTTGTGAATGTTGCTGTAGTATTTATATCGATATTTGTCGGAAGATTTCTGAATAATAACTTATTGAACTAATACGTAGGAGAAATAAATCTATCACTGCAACTGTTGGACATTTTCATAGTGCCTACATCTTGTGTCTTCTTTTATTTGTTTATTGGCATTACTCTAGATGATAAAGAAATAACTAAACATCACAAGATAATGTCATCATAAGAGAAATAATTAACTACCATTTTCTCTAACATGTTCTTCTTGAGCTTTGGAATATGCGACATGTCCTTTACTACGAATGAGCTACCCGACTCCAGTTGAAACAAAATTTTCCCTGTTATCGCAAAATCTAGGCATAGTGTAAAGCCTCACTCGACAAACCAGGTCTTATGGCAGCAAAGAGACTAGTCACCACTTCCATCCTAGTGGCCTTTCTCCAACTTTTTAGTGATGGATGTTATTCTCACAAGGGTGTCTTCCCTAAGAAATCACCACGCAAGGTCTTTAGCAAACAAGGGTTGAAGGGTGATATGAGGTCTAATGGTTGTGGAGGAAGGTGTTGAAAAGGCCTTGATGGCTATGATAAGAGATACATGCAATCAGGCACACTTTCCACCAATTCCATTAGACAAGAAGACTGTTATAAACTAGGGTTTTATTGATAGACAAGTTTACAACATGCAAAAGCATATAACAACCAAGAAATAGCCTCTAAGAGATGGATTCAATAAAGTATCAAAGGCTATGAAGAGGTAAGCTAAGGAAAAGGATTTTTTTGAGTTTTTAATGGTTTAAGATGTGTAAAACAACAAACTAAGTCTAGTCATCAATCCTAATTTGGGGATAAATAAACAATAAATGCTAGAGTTTTTCCTTGAAACTTGTTCAATTCAATTTTTATTAATAGAACAATGACACATAGATGCAAATTTACCATAATATGCTAGGTTACCATGAATTAAGAAAGAGATAGAAGTTTAGGGATGATCACCACAACTATACTAGTGCCTTCTCTCAATTGGGCAATGGAGTCAATTAGGGAAAGGTCTATGATGGAGGGCCTTGGATGTGCAGGGTGGAAGGCTAATTTTCTTCTCTTAGAAACCCTTGCAACTTCTCTATATGAGAGATTTAAGGTCAAAGGATATATAAACCAATTTCTCTTGACGGATTCTTTCAAAACAAATTTTACATGCCATAAAGAATTAAGATTTCAGGAAAGATATTGCACTTTTTATTATGGCACAAATAGAAACCATAATTTGAGAAATATAGCATGCAAAATGGAAGGAAATAGCAATAAACTTACACAATTTCCACAAGAATCACTTCATCAATCCCAAACAAGTTTCTCCACGCAAAATTCTCCATCCCAAGACAATTAGACAACTAAATATCCATTGGGTCCAAGAGAAAAGTACAATAGAGCTAGTGCTCACTACTTTAGAGGAAGAGAAGTGAATGAATGTGTGATGATACAAGTGAATGTGACTTCCCTTTGTTGACCACTCAAGTGTCAACTACTCTATTAGCAAAGTACATTTCAAAGTTTTCCATCATGTTAAGATTAGTCAAAATTTTCAGACTTCATCATCATGATGCAACTTCTTGTCATCATGCTGTAATCCAAATTCTGCAACCTTGCGGGTCATTATGTAAAAATAATTCTAGTATGATGAATATAAAGCCATGTAACACATATAGGTAGCTTAATATTTTTGCTAGAGAATTTTCACTCTAGGGAGTTTTATTTTCCTTAACTAATTATTTGTGTTTATTAACACTAAATAATCAGTTAAGTTTTTATCCCACACATTCCCCAAAACTAGAGTGAGGCTTGATGGTGAAGTCTTATGTGAGTCATAGTGTATAGAGTTGATGTAAATTGCCATATTAAATCATGTTTAAAGTTTCACAAAATTTGGTTGTGTTTAGGGCTCAGTTTTTAAATTGTCAAAATTCCCCTTTTAAACGGGATTTTTATGTAATATTTGATGTAAAATGTAAAAACGTGATGTCTATAGAAGTTGTAGGGGGTATGAGTACTCAAATTTACACCTCAACACCTCAAATTTCTATCTAGACCAGTGTGGAAAATGTCGGCAAAAAGTCTCGGCTACTTCAAAAAATCCCGAATTTTTCACTAAGCCGATTATATTGACCGAATTTTTGCCGACTTTTTTCAGCCTTGAAAAAGTCGCCATTTTATCTTAAAAGTCCCGACTTTATCCCGATTCGATTGAAAAAGTCGTTTGTCTCTCAAAATGCGCGATTAAGAGGCTGAAACTCGGTTTTTCTCACTCATTTTTCAATCCGTTTGCTGCGTTTGAGGGGTATGGAGAGAGACAAGGTGATTGAGGCTTGAGCTTTGCCATTGCCCAAGATTTGTGGTGTGGATTTTGAGATTTGTCCACCGTTGCATGGAGGTTCGAGACTGAGAGGCCGACCATGGATTGCATCCCTGATTGGTTAAATGTGGATCCAGAGGCACTAGCGCCAGAGGAGGTAGCAGTCGCAGGGGATGAGGAACCGGAGGTAGAGGAGGAGGAGCAGGGTTAGGAGGTAGAGCAAGATGAGGATGTGAAGGAGGAGGTGACACCATCTAGGATGGGCAACATCAGTGGCAAAGGACAAAGGCCTCCTCTTTTATTTGCTTCTAGAGGACGACTGAGTCCATTTGTATCCCTAGGGGTAGGGCCTTCTTCCTCTAGAGGAAAAGGCAAAACCATTCCCTATTCCCGTAAAAGGGGCAGGGGATCTCAGTGACTGATTACTTTATGACATGGAGATGACTCATGATATACATTTATTATATTTTTTGTTGATATTTTGACTCTTGAGAGTTGAGACTAAGACAGGACTCAAGATTCAGGACTTGATTCACTATTTTGATATGTGATGTAGCACTAGACTTCATATACATATTATATATTAGCTTTCTTTACATGTTTATGTGGAAACGAGTTTATTTGATGTTGTGGATACTTTAGATGCTAAAAAAATTTAAAAAATTGAATAGTTTTGTATTTTTTTAATTTTGCTATCTTTTTAAAAAAACTCCAGACTTTATCGAGTTTTTCAAGTTTTTGACCCTTGCCGATTTAATCCTGACTTCGATTTTTTCCACATTGATCTAGACACACTTTGAGGGTGGGAAAATATGTTTATACCTCTCTAGAGTCATATTTTCTTTTTTTTTGGCAAAAATGACAAATAATTTACCAGAAATTAGTCAGAAAATTAAAATGAGAGAAAAATAAAATTCTATCTAAGTGAAAAATAGTTTAAAAAAGGATGTGGACTTTCCCAAGAAAGGAATCAATTAAAATATCGAGGAATCTCCACAAATCAAGTAGGAAAAGACCCTAAGAGAATTCGTTGGTCTAGAAAAGTAAATAATTTCCTAGAAAAATCGATTTTTTAATGAGATGGTTCATGTTGGTTAAGTTGAATGAGAAGTTTTCGAGGAGAAAATTGGGAAAAAATATTTTTTTGGTTCGAGTCAAACCTTTGGTCAATCCAACTCCATCTTTAAAGCAAATAAAACTCCTTCCTCAAGATCAATGCAATTCATCAAAGGACATGATTAATTGGATGTGGATAAAGCCTTGGACTAGCCGTTTTATTGTGGGATCGAGTCAAATTTGTGCAACTCGTGGGACCTAGCTTTTTTCACTTGGAGAGGGATCTAGATCTCATATTTTATCTATAGATTGAGCTCTAAGCTCTTGATTGTAACAAATGAAAAATTTCGAGCTCTTGGCTAAGTGAAGCTCTGCTAGATTTGTAATAGTTTTTGAGTAATAAAAGAAAGTCTTTAGGGGCAGAGCCATGGTGTTATTCTTCAGTTTTTTATGTTAATATCACTCTAATCTATTGTGCTTCATATTCTATTGATGTTATTTTACTGCTCAAACTAGCAGGGGTCCTAAAAGGGGATCCTTGGAGGGATACTACCAGATCAAGGGCAACAATGGAGCAATAGCCCACTGTCACCTTGGCTATGGCTCCCTACTCTTTACAGACTTTCACCGATGGGAGGAGACCTAATATAATAAGGACCATGAAATGAATAGGTCAATAATAGGGTGAGGGGTGATCTTGGGGGCCTATTCACAAGAGAGGCTCAAATGTATAGCTTGCTTGATTTGGAAGGCAAGGTTGAAGGTTCTCGAGGAAGGGCTCAAGGAGAAGTTCAAGGTTTAGGTTTAGGGTATGTATCTTATAATGGAGGGCATCAAACCCTAAAATTCTTGTGAAGGCTTGGATTCCAAGTGGTCTTTGAAGTATTATCCTTAATAGTGTATGGGACTACACGAGACCAAGTGGGTTCGGGGTAAGGTCAAGTGGGTAGGGTTTAGCAATCAATGATATACTTGACCTAATCTGGAGGGAGAAAGGGATAAAGGAAGGAATTTTCAATGAAAGGTAATGCAATGATTCCATTGAGGTTCCTAGCCTAAGGAAACTAAGGGCAAGAATCGACCTTTGAGCTAGGGCTTGTGATATCTCAAGATCCCACTGTCAAAATCTGATGAAATTTGGAGGGCTTCTTGAGGACACACCAACACAATTGTTGACAAAACATTGAAGTGTTTGGATGGCTATATTGTGAGATAATTGATGCCCTAGGTGACCTATGTAAGCTAGGCCTAAAAAAGAGGAGAGGTTGAAGAAATAAGCTTTGAGGTGATCACCTATGGAGGACCAATGCTTAATCCTTTGGGGAGATTTGGAGTTGAGTAATTATGACTATGGATATTGAATTTTCTATGTCAAGGAGGCCTTAAAGACAACTTCGCATAGCATTAGGGCAGCAACAAAAACAACATCAAGGACTTTATAATCCATTTTGCAAAATAGATGGCCTATCAAGATGAATTTCAATTATGAAGCATCTCTAGGAACATTCACTCATAGTACATGGCCCATACTGTAGCATCACTATCTAGAAACAAAATTTCCACAACTTCGCATAAATGGATGCAGTAAATTAGGCCTAGTATAGCGAAATCCTAACAACAATATATGTGACAAAAATAGAAAGAAAGAATAACATTAAATTGCACTTACATGTATTAAGAGTATATCCAACCATCAAAACTTTGCCAGTCATGAAGCTCCAAGACAAGAGAAAATGATCCAAACATCAAAATTCATTCTATGCTCCAAAAATTCGTCCTCCAAGAAGGATACCGAAGTTCTCTAAAGAGATACAAGTCCAATCCAAGCGATGATGCTAAAATGAAATCACATCACTTGTATTTATACACATCTAATGAGTTTGATTTAGCTAATTAGGCCTTCTTTAGCCCTTAGAATAAATTAATGTAGAAGATAATTAACTTTTAGTGACAAGCCCACCAAACTAGTGTTGAGAATTTGGAGGGCTAGTGATTAATTCAAATTCTCTTCTTGATAATTTCTTGTGAGCTTACTTGAGATACTTATGTCTTTTCTTCTTTAGCTTATTTAATCTTTCATCAAGTCAATTATCAAATAGTACAAGAGATACAAAATTAGGCTCCTTGAGTCAGGGCAAAACCTCTCCCTCTTAGACAGAAAAACCCACGAGAAATTCTTCTTATGGATCTTTCAGATGACAAGTACCATGACCAAAACTTAGATCCTTGAGCTATGTATGCGTCCAAAACCTTGTCACTGCTTCTTTGTTGACCTTCAATGCTGACCATTCACTTCTGCATCGACCTGCACTACCCTTGTACTTCACGAGAGAACTCGGTCTCTAGTTTATCTTCAAACACTTTCTCTTACTTGATCTTCAATACTGCCTTGACCTTGTAGTTATGGCAGACTTCTTTACGCTGTGATCTACTTCAGAGGTGTTCACAATACTTCTTGGAGCTGCCCTTTCATTTGTACTTGATACTCTTTAAAACCCTCACTTTTTAACTCAGAACAAACTGCATTTTGTACTCTCTGAAATCCGCATCTTTGAACTCAGAACAATCCGCATTCTTACATCAGATGTATCTGCATATACATAATAGAAATATATATTATATATCCTTATCCGAATATACGTATTTCAGACTTGTTCCATCCTTGAAGACAACAACTTCTCCTTGTCTTAAATCCACACTTTTGATCACTGTGATACCATAGACAAATCCGCAATACTTGACCTTAAACACAGAAGAAAATGCGAGCTACAGACTCTGTTTTTCTGCGCAGTATGACTAGGGTATATATAGTTGTTTTCGTCTGTAGTTGAGCCGACCTGTTCATATATAGAGGGGCCGACATGAACACTAGTTTATAGGCCGACTTGTAGAGAGAGTCTTCCAGTGTTAAGGATGTTGACTTGTGGTGTTTTCCAACGCTGTTCTTGATCATCTTCTCGATGCAATCTTCAAGGTTTATGTGACAGTCTGCAGGGATACAAATTAGACTTTGACACTTCATAAACATGCCACTTAATTAATACAATTTATGACCAGAAGACATATCCCTAGAGGACATCAAGAAGAAGTCCTCTGACCTAAAACCTTGCTCATGAAACCCATGAGTCAAGCATATCAAAAATATATATATTATAATCTTGTCTTCTTCTTTACATAAATACATAATTATATAGTCAATATGAAGACCTATCCTAGTTACTCTTTTCAACAACTAGCTCATAAACAAAAGAATAAGCCTCTCAAGAGGTCGAATGATCAACAATACATGTGGTTGGGCCTTGTAGGAGGCTTGATGAAGTCCATAGGTGCCATGATGCGAAATACCGCTCCGAAAAGTAGTGGACAAGGGGTTGGGCCCCTATTCTCCAAATAGTGATCCTGTGGTGCTCTCAATGGGTGTGGGGGCACACAAGTGTCCTCATGTGTCTCCAAACAGATCAAAGATGCCTGTAGACCATTTGAAAGGGCTCTGATGATGGTATAAGTGACGTCACATCATCACATAGGTCCTGGGTCATCTGCCAAGTGGATGGTACAACTGTGGGGCCAACTGGGCATGGTGAACCAAGTGCATCTTTCTCGTCCAATAGGTGAATCTCGAGCAATCTCTGAACGTCTCTGGGGATCCATGGAATGTTGTCTATTGCTGTGGAGGCCCATGACTCTCTAGTATCTACACACACCCTACATGTTCCAATGTACCCCTATGGAGGGTTAAGACCTTGTATAGGGAGACCAAACCCAAAATGGAGACCATCTGCAATCCTGCATAAGATCCAATGTGTCCTCTTGCCTTCTAGTACAAGAAGTCATTTAAAGAAATCGAGTTAAAGAGCTTACAAACCATGGAAAACGTGTGGGCACTTCATAATGGCATGCCCTTCCATAGTGGGCTTTGGCATCTGCTAATGTCTCCAAGATCCAATGGGGGTTAACCAAGTATCCTATTAGGTGGTTTATACTTTTAAAGGGGACAATATGTCCAAGGTACATCCTTTATATGGTGGTGTCATGTAATAAAGAGATGAACGAAATAGGAAATGAAAAGGGCAATCTTGGGCCACATGTCGGGGTACAAGGATAGCTAACAAATGGAAGCCCACACTTGGGTATATAATGTATAGGAGGGAGTAATCGTGGTACATGAGTTACCCTGACCTTGATTTTTCCTCCCTTCTTCATATGCCTTTTTCCTTTTAGGATTTTTTTTCTTTGATTAACTGCTCGGGGCTCAAGGGATAAGAGCATGATGCATAAGGTATAGCAGTGGATACCCCTTTTAAGGTAGGGTGGTTCATTGCCCACCAAGGGTTGGGACAATCATGGGTTCCTGAATGATAAAGGAGGCTCATCTAGGGTCTATAGGAACCAGGGTGATGGCCATAGGAATGGGGTAGAGCTCATGTATTAGCTTTTGCTCACGTGCTAAATGTGTTTGTTCGGACCATCTTTTGTATTTTGTGTTACATTTTCCTGTTGAATGTGGCCAATTATGTTTTTAATTTTTCTTTTTAGCTAGATCAACCTCTGGGGCATCGTTTCAAGCTCGGCCAAGGTGTGGGCAAGGGGAAGGGGAGGCTAACCCTATGTGGACTCAGTGGAGGAATGTGGACCCAGGTGGGAAAAATGATGAATGGGGTTATAATGAATGAAAGGGGAGTGATATATGTGGATGAGGGAGTGGAACCACACAACCAAATTTAGGGTTTCCCATCTAGTACCATCCCTAAAGCCCACAGGTCAATAAAAGAGATCCCACGAGACTAGGATCCAAGCGTAACATCCAAAAGAGGTCTAGGGGACATGAGCACAAACCTAGAACACTCTTTCCGCCAAATCCCCCCATTAATCCATGCCTAGAGGTTTACATGATAAATAAACTACAATACTCAATTACCAAATGACAAGGAATACCTTTAGGTTCGGGAGGCCCACCTTCAAACATACTATCATAATAGATGGATGAGGGACCACATGGCTGACTTAGGTGGTGGAGAAATGACACAACGAGCTAGTGTTGAGTTTTTGGGGTGTTGGGGTAGCATTGGATGTGCTCTAGCTCCCAAACTTTATGGAGGGACTAGAGTACAGAAGATCTCCAAGACCCATAAAGCGTTTTGAGAAATTCCATCCTGTTTAAGAGATATTTATTAATTAATATTTTTAATTAAGGACCCCAAGTCTAACTCAGGAAAATTAAAATATTTAAGGTAATTAAATTAAACATGTGATGAGAATGACTTAAGTGACGCGGATCAAACATCTTCTAATCTTAGCCGTCGATTCAAGATTAGATCACGACTGTTGAAGTTTCAATGAGAAAAGTATAAGAAGAGGGCTTGGGGTCAGTTGGAGAACATACACACTGGCAGAGCATTGAAGCTAAGTTGGAATTCTAGGGCGTGGTTTGCTAAGAATTTTAGAAGTGTTTCAGCTACAGTGAGGGCCAGTATTGGCCAGGGGGATGGTCTAGTCCTAGGCCAAGAGTACAATGAGGGCAAAGAAACAACATACCAGAGTAGCGCAGAGGAAGCAATAGCTACGCAAAGCAGTCAAGAGCCTAGCAAGGGCAACACAGAGGCAGCAAGAGCCCAGCAGGGATGACGCAGGCCCAGCCAGGGCAGCGCAAGGGCAGCGTAACCCAGTCTAGGGTGACGCAAGCCCTTCTAGAGTAGCGCAGAGGTTGACACAGGCCAACAGGGTTGAAGCAGAGGGCTTCAGAGCAATGCTAGGGTTTCTAGAGACTGGAAAAGTATGAGTTCTGTAAAACCTGTTTGAGGGTGTGAATTTGTCAGTTTTTTTGTCTCCGGAATAGAGGTATTGCAACAGATTTTATTTCTTTGTCAGGTTAACCATTTTGGTGTCTAGATCTGTTGTACTTAGAATCTGCTTAATAATAAAAATTCATCCCGAAGCTATCATCAGCGGTTTTCTCGCATTGGGTTTTTCCCGGGACAGTTGTCTAGAAAATCCTTGTGTGTCACTTTGTCATTGAGCATGTTATTCAGTTTGGATCTACCTGTGTAGGTCGTTAATGTATTTACTTTGATGTTAATGCTGAAGATTTCAGATTAACAACTTATGTAAGTAGAAGAAGTATATCAAGAATTTAACAATAGGGTTTCTGTTTAAGTATATACAGAAAATTTCATAGCTAGTTGGTGGTTGCAAGGGGCTGCTGGTTGCCGGCTAAGCACCGTCTTGGAGAAAATTTTCTCCTAGGGATATTACCCACAAAATGGTGGGTAATAGTGATAACTTGTTATTTCCATTTGTTGTTTGGATTTATTGGTGTATAATTATCTTGCATCATTATTTAGATTGGAAAAACTCTTTAGATTGGGCAGATCTAGTGGGTTTTCGATTGAACCCCTAGATTTCCTTCTCAATCTGCTATCCAATCTCTGTGGATCTAACAAATATTTTCGGAAGTGTGTAGAAATCAATTTATTTGATCAAATCTTGAGCACTTGGGGACATTCTCGGTTGAACCAACCTACTCACAAGACATAGAAGTTGAAGAACCCATAGTGGGATTTTTTCTTTCAAAGACTTATCATACAAAATTTTTGAGGGAGTTTTCTTTCCATTTGCTCTAAAGAAAAAATTATTGATCTTCCTATTTTGGGAAGCGTTATTTCCCAAAAATCTAGGAAGCAAGCGTCTCAGAAGCATCTACTATATATGTATATATATATTTCTATTTTTTTTCATTTCTATTAAAAAGAACATCCAAAATACCAAATTAGTTGTAGAAAACATGAAAACATGCATATTTTTACATAAATCAAGATAGATATGGCATCCATTATACATCAATGATTAATTATTCCAACATCAACAGTCTAGAATCTTGATTCCTCTTCTCTTGTCTAGCCTTTGCCTCTACTTCACTTCTATAGGGATATTAGTCAACATTGCCTAATATCAAACAACCTAATCCAAGCCTTATAATATGGTAGAGAAAGCTTAACATGCCTGATCAATGATTTTGACTTGAGCGAAGGGTACACAATTACTAAGGCCATGACAAAGGAGTTCAACAATCAACAACACCAACACTGGGGTACATATAGGGCTTGGTGCTCTTGATTAAATGCCAATCACATGCCCTCATACATGATATAATCCAATGAATCACCATAATCCCATTGATCCTGAAAAATGTTAAGTCTATTGAATTTTTAATGGGATATGAAATTCTATTTTCTCCATATGAAGTTTGATGAGGTTGGAACCACTCTCAAACATCCCGAGTCATTTCATGGTAATGTTAAACTTTAAGTAAAAGTGACATTCTCCTTTATCTTATCACTTTTACTTTAAGAATTTAACATTACCATTAGGGAGCATATAGGAAGCATTAAGGGGCACGTTGGGAGTATTTGGAAAGTGTAGTTTCTCACATAACAGTTCGAAATTTCCAAAAAAAAAAAAAGGCCCTACGGAACCGTGTGAACCATCCACCTTCTCTCGGATCCACTCGCGATCCGCCGTGGATACACACTCAAACCTCCACATATCCACATCCGATCCTTTCTGGTTCTGCGGATCGGGTAGCTAAAATTGTGGATTGGGCCCCCACGAATCCAATTTTCTAGGAATCGCCAAAAAAAGGTGGAATTGAGGATCTGATTTTCGGATCTGCGGTTTCGTTGAATGATCAGTGGCAGAACCGTACGGGATGCGGTTCGGCCTCTAGATCCTTGGGGAGGGGGGGGGGGGGTTCTTGCAACTATAGTTTGAAGGTCTTCACTTCGAATTTGGCAAAGGATCAATCGTTTGGAAGCTTGGAAATAATTTCATATTTTTTGTAAAGGCTGCAAGCCTTTTGGAACCTTTTTCACTAGACTGAGAGCTCAAAGAGGCTATCCATTTTCTTTGGTGCGAAAGCCTTTTCTGGCTTTGACGTCTTGCAAAAATAATGAAATTTTTTTGAGGGTTTAAGGCTTGAAAATTCAAGGAATCAGTCATTTTTTTTTTTTTTTGTAAAATTTATTTCAAATTTCAAGCTTTTCTTTGCTTGGCCATGGGCTATTGAGGGTCCTCCCTCCTTCTTGGCCGATAACAAAAGGAGGCTCATTTCTCTTTGTGAAGGCCACATTCAACGGGTGGTTTAGAGCGAGTCCCTTGTGAAGAGTGTTCATTGTAATCTCTTCAATTTTCTTATAGCTTGAGGAGAGGCATTGAAGTTTATTGTCCAGATTTGTAATCCTTCCTTGAGGTTTTGAAACCCTCTCTCTTTGTGTGAGGGTTTTCTCTTGTAATATTAAATAAAAGAATCTTGTTTCTTGAGGGAGCTTGGAATTGTCCCATGGTATCCCACCTCCTTATTTAAAAGGGGGATTTCTTGTGGTGGAGACTAACTTCTTAGCTTATTTTTCATTTCATTGTTGTCTTCGTCTCTAGATCTAACTTCTAACTTGTTCTCTTGCTCTCATTAGATTAGTTTCATGATCATTGCATTTTAGATCTAATCCCTTGAAATGCTTCATTTAGTTATTGTTAGATCTAGACTTTGTTGTTAACCATTTGATCTTAATTACTCTTGTGATCTCATTGGCTGCTTGATCTAATTTACATTTGAGTAATTCCTATCTTTTTCTCATTTGTGTTTTAGATTAAAGTAGTGTATCTTTAATTTTCTAATTAGCAATCTCATATGCCATCATTTAAATAACTACTTGTGCTTTATTACAGAATTCGCATTTGCTCTATTTGCTCCTAAACACTCTTAAAAGCACATTATAAGTGAAGTGATTTTATAAATCTAATTAATAACTCACTCCACATTAGGAGAAGTTTCTCTTAAAGCACTTGTGTTATTTCTCTAACTTGCTCTGTTTCATTGAGAAATGTTTACATGCCTCTTTGATCATTGTCATAAGATAATTTTGTGCTCAAAGTAATCTTGATCGTAAGTGAATTGGTATTTCACCCTTTGAAGCATCTTGTTCTAATTGTATCTCATTGAAGCATTGTATTAACATTTGCATCTCATTTTCCTATTAGATCTAGGTTTACATCTCTAAAATTTACCTTCAAGCATAAGATTGGTTGATAGAAATTTTAGGACCAACTTCCCTAACTTTCATTCAATTTGATAAATTTGAGTTTGGAGAAAAGGTTCAAACATGTTACCTCGCAGTTCTCTTGTGGTCGAGCCCTTGTCGGAATGAAGGAACTGTGAAAATTTTCAACCAGTTGTAGTGATAGATTTATTTCTCCTACTTATTATTTCAATAAGTTATTATTTAGAAATCTTTCGGCAAATATCGAAATAAATACTACTGCAACATTCACAATTATATATGCAGAGAAATAATCAGTAGAGAACATAAGCACAAGAATCAATCACATATACACAATTATTTTTTTAGACAATTGTCCCTGGAAAAACCCAATGTGGGAAATAAGCACATAATACAATCTCATTGAAGCATTGTATTAACATTTGCATCTCATTTTCCTATTAGATCTAGGTTTACATCTCTAAAATTTACCTCCAAGCATAAGATTGGTTGATAGAAATTTTAGGACCAACTTCCCTAACTTTCATTCAATTTGATAAATTTGAGTTTGGAGAAAAGGTTCAAACATGTTACCTCGCAGTTCTCTTGTGGTCGAGCCCTTGTCGGAATGAAGGAACTGTGAAAATTTTCAACCAGTTGTAGTGATAGATTTATTTCTCCTACTTATTATTGAGTAAGTTATTATTTAGAAATCTTCCGGCAAATATCGAAATAAATACTACTGCAACATTCACAATTATATATGCAGAGAAATAATCAGTAGAGAACATAAGCACAAGAATCAATCACATATACACAATTATTTTTTAGACAATTGTCCCTGGAAAAACCCAATGTGGGAAAATCGGTGCAACAAATGAGGGTTTTATTAATTCTTCAGCAAATGATATCTTTACAGGGAAAATATTCAGTAGATAAATTCTGAACCACCTGAGACTGAATACCCAACTTACTCGGACAAATTTATGATACCCAGAACAACCCCTGGAAGCCCCTGCGTCAGTCTGCGTGATTCTCTGCACAGTTCCAGAGCTGGACTGCGTGAATTTGCGTGGAGACTGCGTGGGGTCTTTGCGCTGTAGCCTCAAGCTACCTTCAGTGACCCACTACTGCTCTCTGACCTTGATCTCGATCACCCCTAACCTCCTCCTGCTTCTGCAACTTCTCGCCCTGCAACTCTCCCACTGAGATCAAATTCTAGATCAGACTGGATCTCCTTCGAACACTGAGTGTGTGCCCGACTTATCTTCCAAGTGACCCTCAAGCCTTCTTTTATAATCTTCCTGTTGGAGAACCAACGAGCTAGATTAAAAGATTAATCAATGGCTAAGATTAAATCTTGACTTGATCCATGTTTTCTAGAAGATTCACACTCTGAATTATTAATGCCCTTTAATTATTTCCTTTTCCTAAGTTTATATTTAGGGTCTCTATTAAAATAATTAATTATTTTAATAAGTCTTGAACCGGGCGGAATTTCCAGAAACTGTTTTTGGGTTCTTTGGAATGTTGCTGTCCAAGCCTCCCTGCAAATTTTGAGACTTGGAACACTTCCGGATGCTACAAAAATCAACACTCTCTCCTAGCGAGGAAAGTGTTCCAACAATATGTCTGCTGCATGCTGCTCTGATTCTGAAGCACCCTCTACGCTACTGCCCCCTGTACTGCTGCCTTTGACACTGCCACTGTCACTTGCTGCATCTGTACCACAACTCCCTCTGAATATTGAATCCTCCATTCTTGCTATTGGAAGGGATTCTTCATCATCCCCGTCTTCTCTCTGAAGTAGACAAACTTTGTCTTTTCTAGAGCCTTAGTGAGGATGTCTGCCACCTGTTCTCCTGTTGGAGTGTACTGCAACTGAACAGCTCCACGTTGTACCCAATCCTTGATGAAGTGACACCGAATGTCAATATGTTTCAACCTATCGTGAAACACAGGATTTTCAGAGAGCTTTATACAACTCTGATTATCACATAAAATGTTGGTCGCTTCCATTTTCTCCTTGAGTAGATTTACTAATAGTTTCCTAAGCCATATGGTTTCGCACGAAGCTGTGCTAGCTGCCATATACTCTGCCTCTGCTGAACTTAGTACCACGGACTTCTATTTCCTACTGCACCAGGAAGTCATTCCTGATCCCAGACTGAAACAGTGCCCATTGGTACTATTTCGATCAACTGAACTTCCAGCCCAATCTGCATCTGTAAAACCACTCAACCTGACATCATTGTCACGGGTGTACTTCAATCCAAGCTTGACTGTTCCTCGAAGGTACCTGAGAACATATTTGGCTGCTACCCAATGTGCCCTCTTTATTTCCATCATGAATTAACTTAGGGTATTAACAACATAACAAATGTCTGGCCTTGTATTTACCAGATACATCAATGACCCCATGAGCTGTTTGTACAGCGTAGGATCAACTTCATCATCATCGAACATGTCGATTTTCCTCCAGTTGGTAATCATTGGAGTGGTCATGGGTCTACAATTCTCCATCTGAAATCTCTTTAGAATCTCTGTAGTGTATCTTCCTTGACCAAGGAAGATCTCCCCATCCTGCTACCAAACTTCCAACCCCAGAAAATAGTGCATCCGTCCCATATCCTTCATGTCAAACTCTTCAACTAAATTCTTCTTGTAATCTGTGATGAGCCTTGATGATCCTGTCAAGAACAGATCATCCACATATAATACCAGTATCAATGGCTCACTCCCTACTCTTAGATAGTAAAGATTGGGATCTGCATCACTCTTGACGAATCCCATCTTCTGCAGATAGCTGTCAATTTGACCATACTAGGCTCTGGGAGCTTGCTTCAGTGCATATAATGCTTTCTTCAATCTGCACACATGAGTTTTCTGATCATGTGTCTCAAAGCCCTCGGGTTGTTCTATATACACTTCTTCTTCTATCACACCATTTAAGAATGTCGTCTTGACATCCATCTGGTGAATTTCCCATCCCATCTACATAGCAAGGGATATCACAGACCTGATAGATGTGTATCTGGCTACCGGGGCGAAGGTTTCTTCATAGTCTATTCCTTCCTTCTGAGCATACCCCTTAGCCACGAACCTAGCTTTAAATTTCTCGATGTTGCCGTCTACAACAAGCTTGATTTTGTAGATCCACCTGGATCCTACAACATATCTCTCTTGTGGTCTGGGGACTACTTCCCATACATCATTTGTCATGATGGAATTGTACTCTTCCACCATTGCATCAAACCTATACCTGGTGCTGAGCAGCTTCCCAAAAACTGGAGGGTTCTCTGACTTGAGCAACCAAGGCTTGATACCTCTCAGGCTGCTTACCTTGTCTCTTTTCATTCTTGGGATTTCCAACAAAATCCTCTGCATCCTTTAGAATTTGTTGAAGTTCCTTGCTTGTTCTTCCACTAGTGGTGGGTGGATTTACCGGCTATCCTTCTTGCAAATCCTTAGGAAACCCATCCTTTGGATCACTATGCCTTGGAGAGGCAGCTGAATTTTTTGTTGCTGGTTGTTGGGGCTAGACTAGAGGCTCTTCCTCTGATTGCGTAGCAGAAGGCAATTCTCGTGATCTTTTGAAGGCTTTCTCCTCCATAAATTTCACATTTCTTCGCACCACTACTTTTCTGTTCTCAGGAACGTAGATGTGATAAACCTTTGCGTTCTCGCTGTATCCTACTAAATATCCCCTTTCTGCAGTCATCTCCAACTTCTTCCTCTTCTCACCGGGTACATGGCAGTAAGCTGTACTGCTGAAGATCCTAAAGTGACTCACTTCGAGCTTGCTGCTAGTGAAGACACTTTCTGGCGTGATCTTTCGCAGTGCAGTATGAGTAGTTCTATTCTGAATGTAGACAACTATATTACATGCTTCAGCCCATAGGAATTTGAGCATGTCTTGGTCATACAACATAGCTCTGGTTGCTTCAACAATAGACCAATTCTTCCTTTCTGCCACTCCATTCTGTTCCAGATTGTAAGTAGCTGTCCATTCTCTTTTGATGCCTTCCCTTGCATAGAATCTGGTGAATTCTTTATCTATGTATTCACCTCCATTATCTGATCACAATACCTTGATCCGCTTCCCTGTCAAATTCTGCACAAGAGCTTTGAACTCTTTAAATGGACTGAATACTTCATCCTTGGTCTTCAAGAAGTAGATCTAGGTTTTGGAATGGTCATCAATGAATGTGACGAAATATTCGGCACCACTAAGAGCTCTCGTGGACATCAACTTGCAGATATCTGAGTTTATTAGATCCAACACACCCTTGGCCCTATTGTTGCTTCTCTGATATGCTGCCTTGGCATATTTGCCCAATACGCACCTCTTGCAGACATCATCCCGCTTGGTGCTCAATTCTGGAACACCTGTGATAGTCTTCTGGAGAGTTCTCAACGCCCCATGATGCAAATGCCCCATTCTTCTGTGCCATATCTCATTTAGATCCGTTTCATCTGTGCTGCCAACCAGTGCCAATGGGAAATCAAATTGCAGCTTGTACAACTTGTTGCTTCTTACCCCGATTTGTGCCTTCTTCTTCCAACTAGGGTGCTGGACGTAGACTCTATTGCCAATAAAGTAGACGTCATATCCTCGGTTTTGAAGCTGTGACACTGAGAGTAGATTCATCCCCAAACCCAGCACATGCAGTACATTAGTGGCCTGAATTCTATTCTCTACCTCGGTCTGAAAAACTACGATACCTTTCCCAATGGGAGTGCACTATGCTTTATTACCCATGGTTATTTTGAAATTCATTTGCTCTTCTTGGTAGTCAAAAAATAGTCTCGTACTCCCCTCATGTGAGCAGAGGCTCCATTGTCAATATACTAGACATCTGAGGACATAGTGCTTGATACACAAGCAAAATCATCCTCTAATCTGAATGCCAATACAGATACATCGTGATCCATCCATTCTATCGTGCTTCCCCTCCCTCCTGGAGGACTGCGTGAAACCTTCTGCGCTGTTGCCCTGGAGAACTGCGTAGATCTTCGTTCACTGATAAATGCCCCCTCTCTGTTATTCATCTCTAGCTTTGATACCATGTGAAAATTTTCAACCAGTTGTAGTGATAGATTTATTTATCCTACTTATTATTTCAATAAGTTATTATTCAAAAATCTTCCAACAAATATTGAAATAAATACTACTGCAACATTCACAATTATATATGCAAAGAAATAATGAGTAGAGAACATAAGCACAAGAATCAATCACATATACACAGTATTTTTTTGGACAATTGTCCCCGGAAAAACCCAATGTGGGAAAACAGATGTAGCAGATGAGGGTTTTATTAATTCTTCAGTAAATGATATCTTTACAGGGAAAATATTCGGCAGATAAATTCTGAACCACCTGAGATTGAATACCCAACTTACCCGGACAAATTTCTGATACCCAGAACAACAGTCTGCGTGATTCTCTGCACAGTCCCAGAGCTGGACTGCGTGAATCTGCGTGGAGACTGTGTGGGGTCTTTGCACTGTAGCCTCAAGCTACCTTCAGTGACCCACTGTTGCTCTCCGACCCTTATCTCGATCACCCCTGACCTCTTCCTGCTTCTACAACTTCTCACCCTGCAACTCTCCCACTGAGATCAAATTCTACATCAGAATGGATCTCCTTCGGGTACTGAGTGTGTGCCCGACTTATCTTCCAAGTGACCCTCAAGCCTTCTTTTATAATCTTCCTGTTGGAGAACCAACGACCTAGATTAAAAGATTAATCAATGGCTAAGATTAAATCTTGACTTGATCCATGTTTTCTAGAAGATTCACACTCTGACTTATTAATGCCCTTTAATTATTTCCTTTTCCTAAGTTTGGACTTAGGGTCTCTACTAAAATAATTAATTATTGTAATAAGTCTTGAACCGAGTGGAATTTCCACAAACTGTTTCTGGGTTCTTTGGAATGTTGTTGTCCAAGTCTCCCTACAAAGTTTGAGACTTGGAGCACTTCCGGATGTTACAAAAATCAACAGGCACGTGGGTTGTCAAGGAGCCTAGGCGGTTATCATTAATGATGGACTAAGCGCCCCCTCGTCTTAGCCTTTTTGCAGTTCACCTCAGTCATTACCAAGTTTTGAGAAATTGAGGGGAAGTCTCACCATAGTTTAGGCATATAATTAAAATCAACCAAGATCACTTGCATCACACATTCATCTAATATTGCTTCATTTTGCATTTGTTCATCTATGAGCTTTTATTTCTCTTGCAATAGAGTATTGCATTTCTTTTATACTTTTCATTTGAATTGCTTGCTCATTGGCCTTTGATATTGTTCCATCTTATTGGAGCATCCACAAGTATAAGTTTTATTTTATCTTGCAAGTTCTATCTTATTGCTCATGTTTCAATATTGTGCTATCATCTTGTGCTAACACTTGTTTTGCAACATTGCCTATCTTGTAACTTGAAGCATCATCGTTTTATTGTACAAGTATTATAATCTTAATTAAACATTGTTTATAAGGCACTGGTCTTTCATCTCTTATCTTAGTAAATGCCATATTGATTTAATCGAAATCTATCTCATTAATATTGCTCATTAATATTCATACTTGCTAATTAATCTTTAATTCAAGTTATACTGAGTGGTAATTTCCTTGCCCTTTATCTCCAAGAACTTTTTGTCTTCAACAAGTTTTCCTTCAATAATCATTTTTAGGGACCACCCCCCATAGCTTGCCTAGGAGAGAGCTTAAAGGAAGAGATTTGGGAATAGCTGACAACCCCTTCTCTGAGCATTGCACCTTAAAGACTACACCTTGTGGGGTTAGAAACTTTTCCCATGCTTAGGTGTACATCTTGGGCGACAACACCTTGTGGGGTTAGAAACTTTTCCCATGCTTAAGTGTACATCTTGGGCGACAACACCCTCTATTTATATGAGGTTAACCAAGTTGCTTTTCATAATTTTACAAGTAAAAGCCCTGAAAGTTTGCTTGAGTGTTCAACTAGGCCTAAAGGTCACAAGCTGACCTTAAGATAATTTTAAAACATAATAAATAAATAAAAATCTCCCACATGTGTGGGAATAAATGCTCTCCAAAATGACACCATCCTCCTAGAATGGACAATCTCCACCAAGCAAGTGATGAAGTGGTCTATGAGTGTTCCTCACTTCAAGGTAATCATCAAAGTGCGTGGGTACATCTCCAAATAATATCATCTCCATCATGATGTCATCTCCAATAAGGCTCATGTCACCATTTTAGTGCATGTGGGGATGATATGGTAAGCTCTGTTGCAAGCGTTGGCATCTAGGCATGATGTGCTAGCCCCTCTCAAGTCGTCTCAATGATCTCCATCATCACCTGGGCCCTGTAATAAGGAAATTTCCATATCAAACAGGGTCAAGGTCAGTCTGGGGGGGCGTCTTGGGTCCGTTTGGGCACATAATCAAATAAGCGAACACCTTGGCTTCTTGGTACATCGTTTCAACATATGGAGGTGTAGTATGGAGGGTACAATCATGTGCAGGCTCCTCAATGCCCAATGCTCATCCTAGGAGGGTAATTCTGGGGCTGCAAGGTCATCTCTTCTCTCAAGATTGGGCAAACTGTTCTCTAAATGGTGCTGGATGGGTGTCAAGTCATCCTCCAAAGGAAATTTGTTGGATGAGTAATGAACCACCTGAAACATACCTCAAGACCGAGTGAGATCCACATCATTTGTAGAAATTTCTGTTTTCCCACCCCGGTTTTCAGTTTCACCTTATTACTCCAAAATAGTTAAATGCCCTTTCCCATATCCATACATTTAACAAGCTGGAAAATAAATTTTGCTGAAAACACAAATTCTGGAAAAATTACAGAATGCTGGAAAATGCAGAAATAAATATCAGCACACATAAAACAGTCATTCACACATTTTGACACATATATTTTTGGTCAACATGACTCTGGAAAAACCCCCTACAACTCTTGGGGAAAACTAGTTCGAAAGCTCCTCCTTATTTCTGGAAAATGCTTTTTATAGTGAGGGAAATATTCAGCAAAAAAATCAGCAAACAGACTTTACAACTTATCTCGTTTTCCGTGCTTAACCACTGCCTCGGAAAATGTGCAAACAACAAAAAACAGAACAGCAATAAATGTTGTACGTCGTCCTCAATTTTCATGCCCAGAAATCTGCAATAAATGCAGCTGTACGGCCTCCTCAAAATCTGTGCAAACAGCAAAAACAAAACAACAATAAATGCTGTACATCCTCCTCGATTTTCGTGCCCAGAAATCTGCAATAAATGCAGTTGTATGGCCTCCTCAAAATCTGTGCAAACAACAATAAATACTGCTGTCCAAAATCTCGATTTTTGTGCCAAAAACACAGCAGAACTTTGCTGTACGGAACAACCCTCTGCTGCCTCAATTTCTGTGCCCAATCTTGCTGTACAGCCTTGCTGTACGACCTCATTTTCTAGAAAACCATGCCCAAAAATTCTGCCTTTCACTGTGCTAACTCAGCTGTACGGTCTTGCTGAAATGCTGCCTTGGAAAGTGTGCCAAGCTGCTGCCTCCTTCTCCTCACTGCCTAGAAATCTCCCTTGCTCTCTTGCTCTCCTTCTCTCAATCTGCTCATGAAAGAATGAATGACCTTTTCCTCCTTTTCCTCCTTTAACCTAACCCTAAGTGACTTTTGGGGAATCCCTAAATCCAATGGCCGAAATAGATTGAGATCTAGGGCTGAGATTAAATGCTCATTTAAATCTCACTTTCTATTTTTTAATTCACCCCACTTTAATAAAGACCCACTTAGTCATTTATTTCCAAAGTCACTTTTCCTTTCTAATTTTACATTGACTTTATTAAAGTCACTTTTAAAATTAAACTTTAGTAACTTTATCACTTAAAGTCACTTTTAAATTAGATTTGACTTTATAACTTTATAAAGTCACTTTAGGAGAAAAATTAAATTCTTTTGGACACTTTTCCCTAGGCCAAAGATCAAAGCCTTAGAGAACCACCTGTCCTCCGGTACCAAATTTCAACATCATTATGGACAAAAACTACTTAAGTATCATAGTGGACCGTATTCAATGTTAGAATCACAAAATAGTTCACAAAAACTACAACTTAGTATTTCATTAATACACAAGATGTTGAATTTTTGTAACTATGGTCGGTCTTCATAATTAATATTTTTGGTCTTTAATGTATTTGTAAGTATGTTCTTCATGCTAGAGTAAAAAATGAAATATTGTAAAGACATGTTCTTCATGTTGGTTGAAAAAGAAGAAATTTGAATTTTCGTAAAATAGAATTTATGGCTCCAAAATGAGCCTTTTGGGCCTCCTCCTAGTCAAGTTAGCCCCTCAAATGTTCAAGTTAGCTCAGTTGAAGGACACACCGATTCAGACTAGCAAAGCCTATAAATAAAAGGAAATTTGGCCTCTGTCAAGGCATGGATGGAGCTTGCATCTATCTGAGGCAAGAAGAGCCTAATCTGAGGCTAGAACGAAGGTTGAGGCCAACAACAAAGTTCTGAGGCATACAAAGTACATCTAAGGCCAACGAGGACACTGTTTGAGGCATACAAAGTACATCTGAGGCCAACGAGGAGACTATCTGAGGCATACAAAGTGCATTTGAGGTCAGCGAAAGTTTATTTGAGGCATATGAAGTAAATCAAAGGCCAACGAAGAAGTCTGACTGAGGCAGGCCAGCAAGGATGATGAATCTGAGGCCAAGGCATATCTGGATGATCATCTCTATGGGCAGCCCATGACTTGACTAGGATGGAGAAGACGATGGACCAGGTTTGAACTAGTTATTGACTAAATGTATCTCTGTTGAGTTGAAGAATTTCTCTATTGAAAAGGGTTGTTGGGTTTTTCCCCATGTGGGTTTTCCTAAGGTAAAATAATGTCTTCTTGTGTGGCTGTCTCTTTATGATCTTCTGGCATATTGTTATCGCTGAAGTTCTTTGTGTAATTATTTTATGATTCAAAATGAATGTAAGATAAGATATGTCTAAGAAAGAATCATAAGAAATAATTATCGGATTGGAGAACACCTTAAAAATCAACATGGTATCAGAGCTTATGGTTGAAGAGCAACCTTGAAGTTGAAGCCAAGTTAGGCCTTGGAATGAATCCTTTCAAATCTCAGTTAAATATGTATCGAACGCCGAAATTCCTCAGGTGGACGAAGCTACTATAAGATTGAAGCCCTAATTCCTAGACATCAGTACCGAGCTTCAGGGCCTGTTGTATAGGTCAGAAAAACCTTAGAAGATCTTAAAATGACCGAAGCCTAAATCTCAGATTAGAAGGACGAAGGACTATTTTCAAGATCGAGTTTCATTCTCTCTTGCATTTGTAAACTTGTATTGGAAATAGGCTGAATGGCACTAGGCTCTGAATAAGCCAACACGAATCTTAGTATGGTTGATCTGAATCTTCAAAAGACCTCAAGCTTGTCAAGCTTCAGACATAATCTCAGAGGTCCAAAACATCTCAAAAGAAAAGGAAAATTGTAGGAAGTCAAACATGTTTATTAAGAAAGTTTGGCATCAAAAGTTATATGAATTTCAAGACTAAGAGCCTCAAGATAAATCTCAGAAACTCCGAAGGCTCAGGACTAATGCTAAAAGGCTGATCTAATACCCTCAAAAAATATTCCAGTTAATTGATATGTAACACTCTTTATGATTTGATCAAAGTCTCACAAGAAGAAAGGATTAATAAAGCATACCTTATTTGCTAGGAAAAGTCCTAAATACAAACTTGTAGCCATACTGAGATAATGTCGTTTTGGAAAGTTTTTAGTACGAAGACATGCTAATCATTCTTTTTGAATTCTGAAAGGATTTGAGTTGATGTATCGTTCTGAAATGACATTGTCTAAAAGAAAGATCTAATGCCACAACTATTGAAGATCTCAGTCATGGGATTGCAGACATACATAAGTCCAGAGGTATGAGACATCTCCCACAATGAATTTTTCCTAAAGTATTCATTGATCTCAGCCATGTCAGATTGAGCTAAAGTCTGAAAGTCATTGATACCTTACAAATCAAAGGGATACTTAAGGAATATCTTAAGGACATTTTCTTGAGATGTGGCATATAAACCAACTTGATATAAGGAACCTGTGAATTCAAAAAGCAATGAAGATGCAAGGTCAAGAACATCATATGCTATAGTGACATATCTTACATTGACAAGATTAGCTTTGATCTATAGCTCAATAACTTCTCAAGCATGTCACCAATATAAGGAACAAAACCTTGCAAGAATATTTGAAAAGTTGAAGTGACATATATATTCAGGGTTTTGTAGCAGAATATTAACACCTTTCATGGTTGAAACCTTGGAAGATGCATTACTAAGAAAGACTCACCTTGATGAAGGAGAGACCGAGTCCTCTTTCAAGGTTGAAAGTCTGCTCAAGCAAGATGGGTAGTTAATGCATGTAGGCTACTTGGGTTAAAAGGTTGTTTGGTTAAGTTGCTAGTAAAGCTCAAGTATGCTTGGTCAATGGATCATGAAAGGAAAGATTACACATTGAAAAATCTGTGAACTCTAAATGAATTTGTAAAAGTATAGGGTTTGAAGTTAAAAACCTTATCTAGACATTTGCAAACCCTAGCAAGCAAAAAGAGTTTGAGTTTATGGTGAAGCCAAGGATGACTATTATTTAATGAATCGAGTCTAGGATTTTGAGTATTTGGATATCCAGGGTTTGTTAAGCCCTGACTAGCTTGAATAACCTAGGGGTTACGAGGACAGACCCTGGGAGTGAACATTTCTGCTGAAATAAGAAACCCTTGAAAGGAATAACATCATGACAATGATGAGGATAAGTTTGATAAAAGTACAAGATGGATGCAAGAAGACTCAAGATCAAGAGGGAGCTTGCATTCTTATCAAAAGATAAGTATCTTATATCTCTCTTATTTGATTATTGCTATTGTTCTTGTTTTTAATAGTAGTTAGTCTCTTGTCTTTGAATTCTTTGCTTGGTTGTAATTGTTCTTCCATGGCTCCTAGTGAGGATTGTAGGTTCATATTAAAGATTCCCTAGCCCTTGGTACCAGGTGGAAGAACAAAGCAAAGTTGGACAATAGAACTCTCCTAGAAATAGGGATTTGTGATGAGAGATATTGTATTAGATGAGATTTGGACTCAATGGGAGAAGACAAATCAACTAGATGGAAGAATGCATTGATCTATGTCAGAAAAAAGTAAGTGGTGACTTCCAAGACAAAGTATGATTGGATGACAAGAAGTAGAAAGCGAAGGATTACCTCAGTAAGAGAGAAATAAGACTATGAAAGGACACCTTGTTAGGTACACTTCTATTAAAAGTTGATTGTATTTATGATTTATGTTGGAAACTACATCAGATGGATGTAGAGATTGACTTCGTTGGTGAAAGAAGTGTACACAAGAGCTATCTCAATCTTCTTAGGTACATAAAGAAGTCTTATACTTGTAAGCATAAAGAAGACTTTGTACAGGCTCCTCAGATATGATACACTTGGATTGATGGATCAAGGTTGATCCTATATGATTGGTTTTTTCTAACAAAAGCATAAGAGCTCGTGTGTCAGAGGGAGCAACATTGATTGAAAATATTTGTTTGAGGAGACAATAAAGGATTTCTCAGGTACCCTTGCCTTAGCTACAAAATCAGTGGATCCTTGGATGCCAAGAAGATTTTTGACTAGATAGCCGATGCACTTTAATAGCATCAATGGCAAAGGGAGTGACCAAGATTGCTATGTCAGGATCCGTTCCAGAGAGAACACTTAGTTAGGGTAACTTGAAAGTAGCTAACACAATGGATCATGAGAAGGAAGCAGACCAACTCAACATGGTACAATTGGTCATGGCATAATCAATTATGGTTTGAGGTATGACTCAAACAATGATGTAAAACTGTAGGGATATACAGAGGCAGGGAGTGCAGATGACAAGAAGAGTACTTCAGGAAGATGCTTCAGTTTGATATCTACTATCATTTCTTGAACAAGCAGGAAGGATAAATATGTCGCACTCAGCACTGCAGAAGCAAAGTATATCGCAACTAGTAAAGATCGTATTGAAGCAGTGTGGCTTTGGAAGCTGCAAGGATTCACAAATTCAAATTGGACAAGGAGTGTTGAAGATGGAATGTGTTTGTATATCGCTTTAGTTTGGGCTCCGATCTCGTGATGAGAAAGAAGTAGACATCTGTTGCAGTCAGAAGCCGAGTATGTTGTAGCTTGAATGGCAATTTGTGAAGCAGTGTGGCTCTAGCTTGTAGGGTTGGTTGATTAGGTGCAAGTGATAGCATGATGATAAGTCAAGGCACATTGAGATCTAGTACTAGGACATGGTACAAGAAGAGAGAATTATGGCTCCAGTATTATCAAGCAGATTGTCCCGGGACAAGCTTGTCTCTCTCAACAAGAGGGAGTGATGAGACAACAACATCAAAGGACAATCATAGTCTTATACCTCTTAGTGAGAGAGAGAATTGATATGATAGCATCATGGACAATCATTCTTCCTGTGTCAAGTATGTTGACCAAATTAGGAAGAATGGTCTAGCAGAGGACATTCATTCTTCCCGTGTCATGTATGTTGACCAGATTAGGAAGAATGGTCCTAACGGCCTAGGATCACTCAATTGAGTGGGTGCCTTTCAACGTTAGGCTCATATTACTCTCCAGTTAGGATGAGTGAGTTCCTTTAGCATCATGACCTAGAATGAGGCCATTGGATTTGTGACGAGGTTACTCAAATGAATTGAGTGTGTCCCTAGGGTTTCACCACAAGTCACAATTGTTGACCAGGATGATGGTGAACCAGGACTAGTCAGTATACCATGGGTAAGAGGCGCCGACTAGAATCTTGGTGACTAGTTGATGCTAAAAATACACCATGTGTCACAGTTGTTGACCAAATTATGGTAAGTTGTTGATGTTGTTGATTTACCATGTGTCACAGCTGATGGCCAAATTATTGTAATTAGTTGATGTTATTGATTTACCATGTGTCATAGTTGTTGACCAAATTATGGTAATTGGATGATGATGATGATATCAAAGATGCTGACAAGATGATGCTGATGATATCAGAGATGCAGACTTACCTTGTGTCAGAGGTGTTGACAAGGTTGATGATGATTTTGTTATAACCCTTTCATAGAGAAATTCTGTCAACATGAGAAATCTAGATAGTTATTATGAATACTTCCCTAGTTAAGAGGGAGTATTGAGTTTTTGTAAATATGGTTGGTCTTCAAAATTAGTACTTTTGGTCATTAATGTATTTGTAAGCATGTTCTTCATGCTAGAGTTGAAAAGAAAATCGACGTGAAGACATTGTCTTCATGTCGATTGAAAAAGAAGAAATTTGAATTTTTGAAAAATAGAATTTTTGGCTCCAAAATGAGTCTAGTCAGCCTCCTCCTAGTCAAGTTGGCCCCCAAATGTTCAAGTTGGCTCAATTGAATGACACACCCATTTGGACTAGTAGAGCCTATAAATAAGAGGAAATTCGACCTCCCTCAGGGCATGGATGGAGCTTGCATCTATCTGAGGCAAGAAGAGCCTAATCTGAGGCCAACAACAAAGGTGTGAGGCATACTAAGTACATCTGAGGCCAGTGAGGAGACTATCTGAGGCATACATAGGATATCTGAGGCCAACGAGGAGACGATCTGAGGCATACGAAGTGCATCTGATGTCAGCGCAAGTCCACCTGAGGCATATGAAGTAATTAAGAGGCCAACGAAGACGTATGACTGAGGCGGGTCAACGAGGATGATGAATCTGAGGCTAAGGCAAATCTAGTTGATTGTCTCGATGGGCAGCCCCTGACTTGACTAGCATGGAGAAGACGATGGACCAGGTTTGACTTAGTTATTGAATAAGATGTCTCTTTGTTGAGCTGAAAAATTTCTCTATTGAAAAGGGTTGCTGGGTTTTTCCCCATGTGGGTTTTCTCAGGGTAAAATAATGCATGGTTACTTGGGAGCGGGAGCGGGAGCGCCATTTTCAAAAGCTCCTGGTCCGGAGCGTTCGGGGAGCGTTTTTTTTTAAATATATATATATATATATATATATATATATATATATATATAATATTTTGATGCATATATGTCAACAAAAACATGTAGAATGATGAGTTTGACATAAAAAAACATAAAAACATAGATTGAACCATATAACATCAATCATCTAGAAGTTATAATCTTCATCAACCACGCCCACAAGTTGGAAACATACGACATATTGACTCTTGAGTCTCATGAATCATCAATCTTAAAGTTTCAAGCTTTCAAAATTCAATATATAACATTTATCATCATTGATTCATTGATCACCATAGTTGTACTTGTAAGCTCAGTGTAACCTATAACCATTACAAAAAAGAATATTTAACATGAAATGAAATGTTATAAAATGAAACGAAATGAACTTTAATGAAGCATCATATTCATAATTCATAATGACTTATAAACTTATAAATGCCAACTTCAAAGTTTCACCTTTCAAATTCAAACTGCAAACTTAAATTGTCATATATTGTTTACAAAAATTATCATAATAAATATGAAAGAGTCAAGTTTCAACTGTTCAACAATTATAAATGTTAAAAAACTACTAGAAAATAGAAAAGACTAGTAAACAACAAATCTATTTTATCTATTGGATGGCCCCTTACCACGCCCATGAGAAATGTCTAATTTGTGAGAACCACGAGACAATGGTGGTCTTCCAGTACTCTCAGGAGTACCACGACCATAACTAGAAGGCGGAGGGCAACGTGAGGATGTAGGTGGAGGCTGAATCTGCAAAGGAACAATAGTTGGAAATCGAACACTGGCACTGGCACCCGCACTGCTACTGGATGGTGGGACTGGCCCTGTGTGTGGCAGTGGCATGGCTGTTGTTACTTCATCATCATCCCTCAAAAGTTCTGCTTCCAATTCTTCCATATGTACAGTGCCGTCCTCCAAATTATCATCCTCTAGGTTGTTGTCCCAAACTTTATATGATTGATCCTCATATGTCCGATCACAGTAATGACTCAACAACCTCAAGTTGTAATGCACATAAACTAAGCTTTCTGCTCGGTTTTCATTCAGCATGTTTCTTCTCACATTATGTATGAAGCTGTAGGTGCTTCAACACCTCTCTGCAGAAGAAGTATTTACAACTTGCGAGAGAACTTTTTGTGCCAACTTTGGCAAAAGTCCCATGCTACCATATGCTTCCCACCTTGTGAGAGCATCAAATCTGTCTCTGTCTTCCATTGCATGGAAGAACCAAAGTTACCAGTGCAACTGAAGTATCTACCTAATTCAAGGCGCAATCTAGCACACTCCTCCCTGTCGGGGACCAACTTGTCTAATGCATTCATGTATCCCTCTTGAACCTCTGGATCTGTGTGAGGTTTGATCTGAACCCCACCTCCAGGTGCAGGTTGGCCCAACCAAGATGGAGAGTAGTATTTTGGCATAAGGATATATGCCAAGGCATGTAGTGGAACATTCAGTTTATTCCACTGTGCACACACACAGTCGTGAATCATTGCATACAAGTTGGGATCATTTTCCTTAACAACATCTTTTATTTGCCCCAACATGCTATCCATCTGCTCATACACCTCCCCAATAACTGGTTTATCTGTATCTGAAAAGTGAATCATGTGATAAATGGGCTTGGTGAAATTCAAAATTTCCCTCACACGTGCCCAAAACAAAGGATCAAGGGCGGTCTCCTCCTTTTTCTCAAAACCTTGCCTGTCAACTATTGTTGCTGCCCTATCCTTTAATACCTGCCAGTGTGGACTTGATACCATGGCTGCCAATGACTCTCTTACCTTCAAAAGGCGCCTGAAGGTGAGGTAATAGCTAGCAAATCTAGTCTTTGCTATCTTCAACAACTCCAATTTTGAGTGAGTACGGAAAAGCCCATGGGTATTGCTATGATTTGTACTAAATTTTATCATTTTTTTACCTCTCTTGTACAAATCACCAAGCCATTTGTATTGAGGTTGTTTGTTTTTAATGATATCATGCATCAAAAGGTTCATTGTGTGAACCAAACACCCAGACCAAAATATGTTGGGGTATTTATCCTCAATAATTGTGCCCGCTGCCTTACAATTAGCAGCATTATTAGTAATGACTTGGATGACATTGTATGGCCCAATACTTTCAATTGTTTCAAGTAATGGTTCTGCAATGTTAATACCGGTCTTGAATTTGTCGGAATCATCATATGCTGAAAGGAATATTGCACCACTAACAGACACATGTAGAACACTTATCAATGGCTTTCCTTTTACATTGGTCCATCCATCAGATACAATGGACACCCCATGCTCATTCCAAGAATTTGTCATTCTATTCAAAGAATTACTGATTTTAGCTTTTTCATGATCAAGTCCCATGGTTCTGGCCTTGTCATACCTAGGGCTCCTGTATCCTTTGGGGGCATCATTAATGGCAGAAACCATTTCATGCCAATAAGGTGAGTGAAGAACATTGAATAGCACCCCACATGCATAGAGAAACTGGAAATTTTTTGAATCCACATCATTCCTACACCCTTCGTCAAGGAAATCGAATATGGTTCTATGCCTTAAGGAGATGTTTGGTCTAGGTTTGCTTCCATATCCACTGCCATGGGTGGAAGTTGATGGACTTCTTTTTCCATGATGTGATGGACCTGATGGTGCATATGAATCAATGAAACCCTTAGATCTTTTAGATCTATGTAGGGCAACCTCCTCTTCCTTTCTGTATTTCTCTCTCTCCATTGCTGGCACCCTTACACAAATTTTGATTCCTAGATTTTTCTCTCCTTAAAGGTGCCTTCTGGTGTGGGTGTATGAACCTGTGTATTCTTTATTGCAATGGGGACAAACAAATTTAGTGGTTCCACCACGTTTCCCTCCTCCTTGCCTCTGAACATATTTCCACAATGGTGTTTGACTTTGGTCTTGTTTAGTTGGGGTCTATGTGGCCTCATGTTCTCCACTCTCCCCTTCCTCCTCAACATACTCCTCTTTAGGATTTTCATCAAATCCACTATAACCTACTTCTTCATCCTCCTCTTCTCTAATGGGCCTCTTTCTTCTACTCTTCAACATCATTATTACAAAGAAAGGAACCAACATGAAGAAAATCCCTAGCCATATAGCCATGATGTTTCAAGTTTCCAGCCTGCAAAAAAAATGGAGGAATGCCAAATGGGAATAGGAAAAAATGCAACATAGAAAAAAACAATTCAATTTTTCACTTTTCAACACACTAAAATGCAACATTGAGAAAAAAATTCAAGTTTTTATTTTTGAACAACTTAAAAATGCAATATAGAAAATAAAAAACTAGATTAAAGAGTCCTACCTCTTTGTCCTGAGTCCTGAGTCCTTCAATCCTCCTTTTTGCTCTCTTCAAGATCCTTGCTTTCTCCTCTTGCTCTCTTGCAGCTTGCTCCTTGCTCTCTCCTTCTCTCCTTGCTCTCAAACTCTCAAGCTCTCTCTCTCTCTCTCTCTCTCTCTCAAACAAACAACGATAATAACAATGAGGGGGAGGGCCTTTTATTACCCAACCCCCCCTCCATCCCAACAAAATTTGGAAAATTGTCGTCCGATTTTTTTCTGCGCCGGTGAGCGTTTTTTTTGCCGGGGAGTGATCGGGAGCGAACGCTCCCCGAGCGCTCCCTCTATTTGAAAAACACTCCCGAATCGTTTTTTTAATGGAGGTAGCGCTCCTTAAAACGCTCTCGAGAAAACAAGGAGCGTTTATTCAAGCTCGGAAGCACGCTTCCGAGTGCTCCCAAGGCACTCCCGAGCTCTCCGGAACAGAGCGCATTTTGGGAGTGGGATCGGGGGGGACGATTCCCAACAACCTTGAAATAATGTGTTCTTATATGGCTATATCTTTATGACTAAATTGTTGGAAACGCCCCACCCAACCCCCAAAAACATTGTTCAACGTGTCAAAAATGGAAACGAAAATGATTCTCCTTTGAAACGTTGTGAAAATGTTTCGTAGCCATTTTAGATTTTTGGAAACAAAGGATTTCAATTTCGATACGTTTCAGGAGTTTTTAAATTTTTTTACATTCGTTTCCGGAAATCCGGAAATGGATCACGATTTTCATGATCCATTTTTGGATTTCTGGAAACGGATCCACTCGCAAATGCTCAAAGCCAGGAACGAGAATCATTTTTTTCATCAGGAAAAGTTAGTGTTGAGGGCCCGACCCCCTCTTAACCTATGTATCACCGCGTAACCCTGTTTTCATTCTACTTCATGCCATTTCGTTGTTGGAAGTCGTGAGTCGTGACCTGTCGCTGGCAGTTGCTTGGAATTGGAGGCATTTCATGCCATTTCGCTATTGGAGGCCACCCAGTTTCTTGGAATTGGAGGCTCGAGCTATCGCTGCTTGGAGTTGGAGGGCAGATACGCATAAGTAAGTTAACGTGCTCACTGACTACCCAGTGCCAATGAGCATTAGGCCTTTGATCAATGTGATTGATGAAAGCCCAAAGAGGGCAATGTTTTTGAAGGCAGTGGATTGTGAGGAGCAGCTGGAAGATTCCCAATTCATTGCTGACAAATTGATTGAAGCAATTGAAATGGTGGAGCCAAAAAATGTTGTTCAGGTAATTGAGTGGATTCAACTTATTTGAAGAGGCAAAAGAAATTCAAGCCTTCATCACAAACCACCACATGTCATAAAGCATTTACAAAGAATTTGCGAAGTTGGAGCTCGTTAAGATACATAAACTTTAAAGTTTACTTCATTAATTCTAATTTGTATGAATCTAAATTCAAATATGTAAATTGGATTGTCAAATATATCATCATTCATGAATCATAATAGGCATTCAATCAATTATGATTTTTACTTTATTGAAACATTGACACTTGCAGGTTGTCGAGACTCATTTTGCTTCTCACATCATAGTCTTAACGAAGACTTATGCAAGTGAACGAAACATTAGAAACAACGGTATGCAATTCTCTTTGGAATCAATGGAGGTAATCCCAAACTGAAAGAGCACAAGCAGTGAAAAGGTTGGTTGTTGATGATGAATGGTGAGATGGGGTGGAATACCTCTTGGCATTTACTAAGCCAATTGTGGATTTGCTACGCATGTTTGACACAAATATGCCTAATTTGGGAGAGATGTATGAGGGAATTGACTCCATGATAGAGAAGATAAGGGTGGTTATAAATGCCAAGAAAGACCCAGATGAAGTCTTTTACAAAGAAGTAAAAGATATATTGACCAAAAGGTAGAACAAAATGACCACCTCATTACAACTTTTGGCCTATGTAGTGAATCCAAAATATTATTCTGCAGAGTTGCTAAGTAATCCAGAAAGAACTGCACCAAACAAAGACCCAGAAGTCTCACAAGGATTTAAGAAATCTTTTAGAAAACTATTTGTAGATTTCATATTCGTTCAAAGTTTGCTCATTTTGTGGGATTAGATGGTTTGGGTGCAGATCTTGATTCTATGGGGGACAAAACTACATTAAGTCCAATTGATTGGTGAAACTACTATGGTGGGGAGCTTCTACATATCCAAAAATTGTCCATTAGGATCTTGTCAGAAGTTGCTAGTTCCTTTTTAGTAGAGAGGAATTGGAGTACATATGGCTTCATCCATTTGGTGAAGTGAAACCGATTGGGTTCTAAGAAGGCCGAGGAACTAGTGTATGTTCATTTGAACCTTCGTCTTCTGTCACACAAAAGTGATGAATGCAAATTTGGACCCACCAAACTATGGGATGTGGAACCAGAGTTCCCTGACTTGGATTTGACGTTGAATGCCATGTCTCATATGGCTATTTGATGAAGAGGCACCAATAATTGCATTTTTAAGTATAGAATCTAGATTCTAAAAGATGAATGGTAATATGAAAATTTTATTTTATATATATATATATATATACCATTTCCTTGCCATATCCTATCTAGAGTTTTTGAAAATTTTCCATATCCGTTTCATACTCCGTATCCATATCTGTTCTGTAACCATTTTAGTGCAACTTAGCTTTATGATATTCTGGCATATTGTTATTGTTGAAGTTCTCTGTGTAATTATTTTATGATGCATAATGAATGTAAGATAAGATCTGTCTAAGAAAGAATCAGAAGAAATAATTATCAGATTGAAGCAGAACTCCTTAAAAATCAACACATGATACACCATGTATTCTTACTTTTCTAGCCAATAGGAGAACTGTGTTTATTGCCACTCCCTAGAGGGGCAAGGAGGGTGAGCATGTATGCTTTGGCTCTGACTTCAAGAGAGTCAGTATCTTTATGAAAAGCACCTCTCCCAGCTACAAGTTGTATTGCTAAGTCAGATTTGAATGCAACAACTTTCCCTTGGTGAAGTTGTGCTGTCTCTTCATTAAAATTAACTCGGCAATATCTGTTCCATAAGAAGGATATACCTGCCAGTCATATGGTATTTGATGTTCCTATTAATCCCTTCCTAATTATTCACTAGTCCCCAGAAATGATCTTGGTTTTGAAAAGGTTCCAATAATGACATTCTTAAACCAAAATCAATTTACACCAAACCTTGGTACAGTACACTGTCTTTGACACAAGGTTCTATCCATTATTGAACAACAAAAATTATTATGTGAGCACATCCATGACATGCGATGAGAGGTTCAAAGTTCTGACACAAACATAAAACCAAATTTGATAATGTGATAAACTGAAACATTCAGTGAGCCTCATAGACATGTATCTCTCAAGCATGTAATCTACTTCTCTAGAATAATTTTTTGCGGAACATGACATGGAAATGCCTCACAAAGGGTTAGTGATACATTTTTTGAACTCCATTACCAAAGGATTAAACAAAGATAGGACTAGGTGTCTTGTCAAATGATTGTTCTGGGTTTTCTTGGAAAGCTAATTAATGGCAGCAATGAACTTTTTCTACTTGTTCTGAGCCTTGAAGGTTTTTTGTCCTTATAAGAAGAATATTTCTATTACTAATGATCCATTTGTTTGAAGTAATTTATCGAGTTTGGCAATACTTGTCAGCATTGATATACATGGTAAATGTGTCTTGAACCAGGCTTGTATCATCGTCTGTTATTGCGCTTCTAGAGGGCGACGATGAGGGTGTCGACACAGGGATACTTTGAGTTGCACCATTTATGTTTTGGATAAATAATTTACCCTTGTAAGTTTTATTGCTCAATGCTTCATGCTGTTTGGTTTCAAACCTTTATTTTCACTAGAGTTATTTTTCTGCCCTGAAATGATGAAATGCATTTTGGATGCTCATGGCTAGCATATTTGGGTTCTCACTGTTCTGGATATTTCCCTCTTTTCAGGGTATCTTGGTAGACCTGAATACATCTCATTTTTTGGGTGGACTGTTTTAGTAAATTTTATGCTGTAATTGGATGTTTCAAGTTATGTTCCAGCAAGTTTCAGTGAAAGTGTTGGAGGACTATCAGATATGGCTGGATAGTAGGGCCAAATTTCAGGGGGCGAGACCCATTTAACAGCAGAAACTACTGAAGTGAATTTAGTGATAAAAGATGATTGCATTTGTGAATCTTGAATTTGTATTCAGATGTTATGAAAGTATGTTTTGTAAGCAGGCTCTAGAACTGTCCACAAATTTGATTTGCAAAGAAAGTCGAAGATTGGATGCTCAATATAATTTGCAATTGGTATGATTTAAAGTGGCAATTTCTATAAAATGTTATTTTTTAATGCAAGAGATGCATCCTTCATTTCAAGTTGTTAAACGTCAGATTTATCCGAGTTTTGCATCATGTCAGAAGGCTCAATTGACATTTTTCTGACCTTCAAGTACCTGAGGAAGTATTATTCTGATTGTTGAGTGGCCTTTTACAGATAACTTGCGAAGTGATGATCTCTATTTAGATTTCAGAAATTTCGTGAACTCGTGAGTCTCATCAATGAATAATTTGGTAAATAAATAAAGGTTATGCTGTATAATTTGTTGTTAAATATTATGAGAGTTCTCGTTAGGTAAAAATGCTTTTGTTATCTTGTTATTTAAACCATGCTGAAACGGTAACACATTAGAGTAAACTGAGCAAGGCCCATGATCAAATTTTCCTTTCGGGAGTACATGTGGTGTTCCCTGTGGGGTCAGGGTATGCTCATGTGTCCTCTATTTGTTGTGGATGGCCCCATCTTGCAGGCCCCAGGCAGCCCCCTGCCATTAAAGGAGAGCAAGAAGCAACATTGCAAGTAGTCCAGTGTTAATGTGAACAATGTTGAAAAAAATGCCAATTCGAATCTTCTTATCGATCATGAAAAAACTATAATTTAATGGAATTCTGGGACAATCTGATACTTCCATTCAATATAGTCCATGTAATATTGCAGTCCGAGGTTATGACTACTCAGTATGTGCAAGATAAAATCCTACATAATAGATGGCCCCTATTGTGTGATGTTAGAGGAGCACTGCATGGTTGAAATGCATATTTTTTTTTTCCAATCAAAGTGGACCGTTGAGAAGCTAGAGAGGAAGTCACTTGTTAGATTGAGTAAGGAAACAACATGCAAACACAATAAAATGATATAATCATCCTTTCCGTCATGAGTCAAACATACCCATGCTTATGAATGAGTCAAGTACAACATATGAGTGGGTCAATGTGCAACAAAAGAAAGAAATGAATTGCAGGCATAATAAAAAACAGATAAGCATCTTTTCATTCATGAGTTGTGCAGACCCATAGTCATGTATGAGTGGATCAAGGCAAAACAAAATAGGAAGGCCATGTCAAAATGCATAAATGGATGCATGGCTCAAGCAAAAAAACATCATGCCAAAGGACATTGATATCTCTAATCCATTGTCAATACATATCCTCTTGGAAAAAAACAAAATAGTAATACTCTCATAATATGATAATATAATAAAACTTCATGATGTGTTTGATTGATAACAACACATTCTATTTATTATACCAATTTCCTATTTATTACACTGATTTATTTGATTTTAGTAGTTGGTCACTGCATAGACACAAATCTGTGTGTATTAAAAGTTATTCATATCCACAATTATAATGTGAGTATTATAGATATACTTGTAATTTAATATTTATGTTATAGTGATAGCTTGAATGAATATAATAAAAATAATTGTAATAAAGTAGGTGTTTGTAATAATTGAAAAAATAATTACATTTTAATTTAACAATTATGGAAAATAATATTTATTAATGCCAAAATTAAAATTTTATTTATGTATTTGAATACTAGAAACTTCTTTCGAAGCTCCCATTTGCTTGAAGTTTAAGCTCCCAAAAACCTCCAAATTTCCCAGACAACTAATCAGGGACATTTCATAAAAGTTCCAAAGTTCCGGAAAAAAGTACCCAACAAATTGGGGACATTTTACATTTTACATTTCATTTCATTTATGTTCCTAGCTATTTGGGGACATTTCATTTCCATTCCCAAACTCCTGAAAATGTCACCATGGAGGGAAAGAGTTAAAGAAATGCTAGGAGAGGTTCCCATGCAACTATGCTTATGACCTACCAACAACAATATTTTACAAATTGGAAATATAGGATAATAAATGTTGTTTAAAATTAAAATGAAAAATGAATTAAAAAGGGAAAATTTAGTAAATCTTTTTTATTAATCCAAAATAACACTATACACTCCATAAATTAAAAAATCATTTACTTGTAATTTAATTTCGACGATGCAACATAATATTTGGGTTATTTATTTCTTCTATTTAATAATGTGCGATGATTTAATTTCGACAAAATCTCTTTAGATATTTTTTGCATTTTATGAGTCATATTTAAATATGCATGCTTCTATTTAGTGAAGGATATAATTCTATATTTTAATTTAAAGAACTTGTGGATGTTGTCCTATGTTCCTCACTTGTAAGGAAAGAGGAGCCTTTTACAAGATTTATTTATTTACATATACAAATAACAATTCAAAATCCAATAAAGGAAATCACTAATGTGCATGCTCTTATTTAGTCAAGAATATAATTCTATATTTTAATCTAAAGAACTTGTGGATGTAGTCTTACATTCCTCACTTTTGAGGTAGGAAGAGCCTTCTACACATTTATTTATTTATATATACAAATGTAATTCAAAATCCAATAATGAAGATCACTAAAATCTAGAACATTGTTGTAGTAATACAAAATTTCAAAATTTAAGTTTAAAAAGAAAAATAATAGAGAACATGAAAAATTAAAAGAAATTAAAGAAATGTTGAAATATAATTTTTTTATGAAAATAACCAAATTGTAAGTTCTTGAATCGTACTTGTCACCCATTATTGGTAAAAATTTTCCATAATAACAAACCATATTTCGGCCTAAATAAATTCATCCTTCGTCACTTTGACCACTTTTTGCTTTTATTTTGACCAATAAGACCATTCCAAAAGTATTTATAATTTATTTTTATTTTTTGAGATTTTAAAACTTTTATGGATTGTGATTCACATTTACCAATTTTTTTAGAAGTTATACATTTTATACAATTCCTCATTAGTTGAGTTATTTGTAGGTGAGTTGGTTCAAATTTGGAACATGGGTTTTGTTCCCCACTTTCCCTAGATGGTGAGTTTACTACTGGTTTGATGAAAAAACATGCGCCCAACCTTTGTGTACGTGTGGTCAATTCTGTTGGTCAGTAGAAAAACACAGTTTTAGGGAAAAAAAATATGCCTAGTTTTGAAAGTCCACAATATTTTCACAATTTTAGCCACTTTGGAGGTTGAATCTCATTCAAATGAATGACCATAATAGAAGTCGGTTGGTTGAAGAGGATTATCAATAGTTAGTTTGATTTAATTTTGTATAAATTGCAAACTAGTGAAGCTTGAGGGACATCTTTGAATTTTAGAACATTGTTTTTTTTGGTGACCTATATTCAAGAAACTTCTTGATTAAAGCCCTGTTTCAAGTTTCATTTTCTCAATACGTGTAGTCTCTTTGAGTCTTCAAGAGTACAAGCTAAGGCGTTGAAGTGCCCCCATTATCTAAGTCTACATACTCTTTTTTCAATGTACATAATTGTGATTTGCTGATATATGTTTTTGAGATATTTTTGTTTTTATGTTCATACTTTCAAGTGCAAGTGAACATTTTTTTCGTTTGTTATCAATCACATTGTTTATATACTAATTTTTGTGCTTTTCTTGTTCATAATTTTTTATTTTAATCACAACTTGGTTACTTCATTTTCATAGTCTAATTGCTGTAGTGTTCATAGACAAATTAAGTTTCCTTTTCATAGAATAACTACTGCTTTTGAGAGAATTTTAGTATTGAAAGATTAGGTAAAAGAATTAGGAAGTCTATTTACTAGAAAAGACCCTAGTGCATGCATAAACAATCAATTTAAATTTGAGGCAAACTTGTTTTCATGTTTGAAGATTTCATTTCTTTTTGACTCTTAGAATTGTCTTTGATGATGAGAGTAAACACTGAGGAGTCATTTGAGTACTATTGCAAGTCACCAAGCCACTTGAAGTGGGCCAAAGACACTACAACCTGATTTTCCACTTGTGAGACACTAGTGAATACTTACAATCAAATGATTTTAAGTGAGTCATGTGCCTTGTTTTAATTCTCAATAAGTGTGCTAGAATTTCTTATTCAACTAATAACGTGCGCCAATGAATGAAACAATGTTGTGTGGGCCTTCCATTTCCACTGTTGAAAGGCATACTTCAATTCACAACATGATATTTTGACATTGTGAGCCCGAGTAGTCTAGGTTGGCAAGATTAGTTCCTTTCTACAATTTGGATTGATAGATTTTCGTTTTGTTTTATGCTTTCTTTATTTGACCAATTTAGAAACTAGTTTAAAAGTTACATTCTTGTTAATCTTAGTAGTCTAGTTCTAACTTTTTTTTTGTGAATAGATAGTCTAACCAAATTTTTATTTGTTTAAAGTTAGTGAATCTAAGCATAATTATTTACATACAATAGTGTGCTTCAAAGTTTATTAACTCCTGGATTGATTAAATGATTATCTTGATTTATACTAATATATTAGGCAAACATTGTTGACACAATTGCCGGGGAAGCAAATCAAGAGTTAGATTTAGATTTGTAAGATTTTTTTAGAGTTTTTGTATTTGATTTGCAATATAAATATTTGGGACAATGAGGAGTGAAAACGATAAGGCAAGACGTAAGAACCTGCACATTCACTTGAGTGAGTTTTCACAAGTCCTTGTCATGCTTATATGAATACTTTTTTTGTGGCTGGGAAGAATGTTAAACAAAAATTAGATGGGGATCTAATCGACGAGTGGTCGATGATGTGAAATGTTATTTCCCTTGCACTCTATATGGGTGCACACGTCCGCAAAGAATTTCATATATTACCGATGATAGACATTGTAGGAAGAATGGGCACATTGAAGGGAGAGTGGGGGGGGGGGGTGGGGGGAGGGCGAGGCGCGAATATCATCTGATGGTAAGCTATTTATGAATCATTACATATATTTTCTTTGTATTAATCGTATTTGTAAATTTTTTTTATTGTTATAATATTTTTTGTGTAGAATAATTTCACATTATTATTTGTAATGATTATAAAGTCAAGGTCCCCCCTAGGTACTGTGATCCGAATGCACCAAGTAGTAGTACTATAAATGATGTTCTACAAGTTGAGGAACATGGAGTGAATATTGGAAATCAAGATAATGATCCTATGGAAGAAGATGACAATAATAACATAGTTCAAGATGATGGGACAAATGAATTGATCCAAGACTTGTTCAACGATGAGAACGATGATGTTATTTGTGATGAACTTGTGCTAGAGAAGGCAGGGACACCACTTTATGAAGGATACAGAGCAATAATTATCTCTGCTACTTTATTGTTGGTGAACTTAATGGTTTGTTGATGGTATGGGATGGTTTCGAGACTCACATACGACTCACAGAAATAATTCAACAATCAAAACTCAAAACTATAACATAAATGTCAAGGAGATGAAATTATGTATTACTATTTACCATTTTCGGGCCTACCTCGACTAAGGACCAATCACCGCTTAAAATTTACTAATAATTAGCGACCAAAATGATGCTCTAATTAATTAACCTCACATGAAGTGACTTATGAATGGGACCAACGTTGTTTTTTTTTCAATTTGTGCTCGTACGCACTAAAATTTGACATGGCTATAATAGATTCGTGGATTGATGGTGTGGGAGGGTTTCGAGGCTCAAATACGACTTAAAGAAAGAATTCGACAATCAAGCGAGATCACCCAAATTTTACCATTGTGCTTCATCGTGAACAAGGAGAAAGAGGTATTTTTAGAGATTTTTCAAATATGAAAGTGTTATAAGTTGATTGTATACTTTATTATTTTTCATTGTCCCTATTCTCTTCAAGTTTCAATGATTCAATTTCTAGAGGGTTGCAGAAGTCTCTTGAGCTATTCGCAGTGTGACCTGTGTAACTTGTAACCCTTATGAAATATACACTCTATTCTCAAAATTACAACTCCTAAACCACATAAACTATACCTACAACGCCTCCTTTTGAAAAATTGTTATAACCCATAACCCTTATATCGCTTAATTATTATCTACATTTACCCACATCTTATAATCAATCATCTTGAAAACTTGTAACGTTTAATGATTGTAACAACTGTATCCACTCTAAAAGCTATCCTATAACCACTTTAACTACTAACTAACAATAATATATATATATATAACCCATAATCCATGCACATCTTAACAATGTATATAACCGATAACTACTAACTAACAATGTATATAACCCATAAGCCATTTAATGATTGTAATCACCATTTACCTTTCATAGATGTCCTCCAACCATTAACATATATCCCCTAATCTTGTAACCATTAATCCTTATCCCTTAAACCCTAACTAGTAATACGTATAAACTTTATCACCACCAATCCTTTATCATTATCACCCCTAACCATAATACAACTAACACATAGCCTTGTCACCACTATGCCCTGAGCCCTAGCCAACATAATCCTCATATTTAAACCCTTATAACCCATCAATCTTATAATATTTGGTTAATTTTAACTCAAATCCATTGCCTTAGATGACACCTTAACCACTATAACCCTCCAAAACATATAATTCTTGACCCTTATAGCATCAAATCCATGACGTCATTATCACAATCCTTGAACCTTTAACCATTGTAATATTTACCAATTGTATGCTCTAATTTGTGTTATTATAAACCATTATAACCCATAAACCCTATAAATTAACCAAACCACTATATCCCCTACAACTCCTAAATCCTAACATCTAATGACTATATCCCCAAATCCCTAATACTTGTAGCCCATACTCTTACTACATAACCCCTTAAACCTAAACAACATAAAAATCAGTCCAATAACACTTGTCGTCTAACTATTATAGATTTTATAACCTCCGAGCCTAATATTTATAAGCCATAATCCATATCAAGCCTAGTCACTTAGCCAAAAAACTTAACCACTATTACTTCTATAGACCCTCACCACAATAACCTATTAACCCCATATGTTTAAAACTTCTAAATCATATGGACCCTAGCCTATATGGCTCGTGTTATCCTTGATCCCTAACCATTATATGGCATAAATAATAACCTTCCCTTCCTTTCATGACCTCTAAAGCTTATAAATCCCTCTATAAGCCCTAAGTAGTGGCAACTATAGTTAAAATACTTAATCTTTATAAATCCATATACCTAAAAGTATAAGTTGATTTCAAAATATAACTATACAACTAAAATAAAAATTATGATTTTTATTTAAATTTTAAATATTAATCCCGTGATTGTAAAATGGAGTTAGTGCAAAAACTCAAGTGGTTGCTTCGAATGAAGCTCCTGGTAATTGGAACATTGAAAATAAATGAAGGGTGCCAGGTGGAATTTCACTTCCCTAGCAATGTGTTCTCAGATATCCATCCATGTGGTTGCTATGAACTCTTCACATTACATCCCTTGCATGGAGGTGATACTATCTAGTGCAAAAGGCCAGGAGGGAGGTGGTTTTTTAATGCGAATTTGACTCTTTGCCTTATATTGAGGATCTGTCTGAATTCCTCAGAAACCATGAATATTAATTCTTTAGAGAAATCCCTCTGCACAAATATACTTTTCTTGAGTACAGAGTAGTGGAATACGGAACATAAAGCAAACATAGATACATGAGAAACTAAAATAAACACACAGATTGGAGAATAAAACCACACATTTTTATTACAGGAGGCCTTGCCTTGCTTGGCTTGACATTTTCAAGCAGAGGCAGGAAATACAAATTTATAGTTGAAGAAGAGGGCTAATTCTGCAAGTGAAAAACATTTGATTACATGGTCAATCACAGTGGGCAGCAGTCGATTGCTTTGAGCATCTGGGTGGCGTGTTAGGTTCGGCGCCATCGTTTGTCAGAGAGTTGGCGAGGTCGGTGAGGTTGGTGGTTCAACAGTTTGAATGCGGCTTCATATCAACATTCTCCCACTTGAAGTCGAATGAAGAATCTTGAATCATGTCACACCGATGCTTACCATGCCTCTACATAACTCATGCTTATTTCTTGGTAGAATCTTAGTGAGCATATCAGCAGGGTTCTTATCTGTATGGATATTTTCCAAAGATAATTGTCCTTCCTCCAACACATGTCGGATCCAATGGTAACTTAAGTCAATGTGCTTGGTTTTTGAGTGAAATGATGGATTTTTCACCAAGTGAATGGCACTTTGACTATCACGATACAACACATACTTGTCCTGCTTGATTCCTATCTCTCCTAGGAATCATTTCATCCACAACATTTCTTTACAAGCCTCTGTTGCAACTATGTACTCTGCTTCTGTTGTAGAGAGAGCTACTATTCTTTGTAGCCTTGATACCCAAGATACAGTTGCACCTGCAAATGTGTACAAATAACCTGTAGTGGACTTTCTGGTGTCGATATCTCCAGCCATATCTGCATCTATAAAACCTTCAAGCACAATATCATTATGACCAAAACATAAACAATAATGACTAGTACCCATAAGATACCTGAAAATCCATTTTACTCCTTGCCAATGTTGGTTTCCTGTATTGGCAAGGAATCTGCTCACAACTCCCACTGAATATGCAATGTATGGTCGTGTGCATACCATGGCATACATCAAGCTGCCAACTGCTGAAGCATAAGGAATCTTGCTCATTTATTCCTTCTCTTTGTCATCACTGGGGCATAACTCAACACTCAACTTGAAGTGGTCTGCAAGGGGTGTACCAACTTGTTTGACATCCTTCATCTTAAAGCTGTCAAGCACCTTCTTGATATACTTTTATTGTGACAACCACAACCTTTTGTTTTCCCTGTCACGCATGATCCTCATGCCCAACATCTATTGTGCTGGACCCAAATCCTTCATTGAAAACTTGCTACCAAATCCTTCTTCAACCTATTGATCATATTCTTATCATGCCCAACAATCAACATGTCATCCACATATAACAATAATATGAGGTACTTTCCTTGATCATACCTCTTGATATAAACACAATGGTCAGCTTCCAACCTGTGAAAATCATGTTCTAACATGAATGAATCAAACTTCTTGTATCATTGTCGAGGTGCTTGTTTCAACCCATAAAGACTCTTCTTCAACCTGGAAACAAGGTCTTCTTTTCCTTTTTCTATGAAGCCTTATGGCTGCTTCATATAAATTTCTTCCTCTAATTCTCCATGAAGGAAAGCAGTTTTTACATCTAACTGTTCACATTCTAAGTCTAAAGTAGCAAAAAGACCAAGAATGACTCAAATGGATGACATTTTGACAACAGGTGAGAAAATTTCAATGAAGTCAACACCTTCATTTTGGGTGAATCCTTTCACCACCAACATTGCTTTATACCTCTCCTTTTCGTCACCTTCATGCTTAATTCTATACACCCTTTTTTTTTTTGCAAATCCTTTCTACCTTTTGGGAGATTTATCAACTCGCATGTTTTATTTTCCAACAAAGAGTTCATTTCTTCTTCCATTCTTTACTGTGCTCAACTTTACAAGCCTCTTGAAAAGAATTAGGCTCACCTTCATCAATCAATAGGATATAGTTTGAAGGAGGATACCTTTGTGAAGGCTTATGAGGCCTAGAAGATATGTGAACCAACTATGGTGGTGCATTATCAGGTTGAATCCCCTGTAAAGGTTCCTGCAAGATTCCTGCTTCTTGGTGTTCATCACTTTCTCCTTGTTGTCCTTCATGCTCTTGAATTTGTTGCCTATTTTCCTGCATTTGTGGGATGTCTTCATGTTGTTCTTCAAATCCGTTAATAAATTTCTTGACTTCCACCTCACCTACATTCCTCTTAAACATTTATGACTCATTAAATATAACATCCCTACTTCTAATAATTTTATGTTTGACTGGACCCTATAGACGATAACCAAATTCTTCATCCGCATATCCCAGAAAAATGCATTTCATTGATTTATCATCTAGCTTAGTTCTATTTTCTTTGGGAATATGTACAAACGATTCACATCCAAATATTTTCAAATGAGAATAATTCAATTTCTTACCAAGCCAAACTTCTTCAGGGATGCCTCCATCCAAGGTTGTAGATGGAGAACTATTTATGAGGTAGCAAGTTGTCCTCACAAACTTTGCCCAAAAATGCTTGTCCAAGCCAGAATTGGACAACATGCTCCTTATCTTTTCCATAATGGTGCGATTCATTTGTTCTGCAACACCATTCTGTTGAGGTGCACCAAGCACAGTCTTCTCATGCTTTATGCCAAAACTGTTACAATATTCTCCACCATTATCTGTTCTTAGGCACTTGAGCAATTTGTTAGTCTCTCTTTCAACAACAACATGGAATTTTTGAAATATTTTAAACACTTCACTTTTAATTTTCATGGGATAGGCCCAAACCTTACTGGATTCATCATCTATAAATGTTACAAAATATGATGCTCCTCCTAATGACTTGATGTTAATAGGTCCAAACACATATGAGTGTATTGTTGAGGTATAAAAGGTATCTTTTTAACACCTATTTATCTCACATTAATTATCAATTCAGGAACGACTTTTTATCTCAAGAGTGTACTCTGTCTGAGGCTGCAATTCAATCTAAGAGTAATGTCTTGTAATATGTAGTACAATGTTTCAAATGCAAAAGTAAACGGATGCTTGAAAAGAAATCTAATTACAACAACATAAACTCAAATGCTTTGAAATCCAACTATTCACTCAGCAAACATCAATCGAGGATACAATAGCAATAACTCATTCCTCTATAAATTGATGCAATTGAAATCAAACTAGAACAAGACAATCAATTTGGGAACGAGGAAGCAATAACCAATGTTCTCTATAGTTGACAGTCCTGCTTTAAAGCAATTAAAAGGGAATAGAAATTGAACTAAAGCTGCTATTGAAAGCAAACTAGAAAAACTCTTTAAAACCAAAATATTTGCAATTAATCAACATAAATGAACAACAAACTGTAATTAAAGGAATTGAACAACGAATCCTATTTAATAAATCTGAACAACAAACTCTAATTAATGGAATCGAATAACCAATCCTATTAAACAACAATCTATAATGAATATCAATCAAACAGAACAACAAGAGGAATGAAACATCAAATGCCAAACAATGAAGCATAACAAGATAAGTAATTCGAGGATTAAGATTCTTGTTAAATTGGGAAGGAACGACAACACAATCCATTATAATAAAACAGTAAACTATTAAGCATGGAATTATGAATTAATTAAGATAGAACCAATATCACTTCCATGAGTCCAAGGATGATCTAAGTAAGACAATATGATGTTTCAATTAACCCACGCTGTAAGAAATAAGATTCAGATCACACGATCATGAAATGACTCATAAGCAAAGCGCGTAATACGTAAAGATAGTAAGATGATAAACAACTAATGAAATGAACTCACAGTAACATGCATGTATCAAATCGATCACACGCTGCAAGAATCAGAAATATAACACAAAGGAGCAGTTCACGCTGCTAGGGGTCGGGCCCTTAACCACCAGCAGGGACTACTCAAGTTACTTCAGATGATGCGAATGGAACAACAACTTCAGTTAATCATTAAACTGGAGCAGCATTACAATGGAATCGTGTTTTCAATAACACAACTTTTGATTAAGTTTACAATTCACAAAAGCAACAACCATCCTCTCTCTTTTACAAACGTCTCCTTTTATAACCAAAGAGAGAAGAAATTAAATAGTAAATATAATCTCTCATAAAAAAATTGAATTGTTTCCAACAACTTGATCAACCTGAAAATATATTTCCAACAATATTTTAACAAGAGCAAGTCGAATTTTGATTTGCAGCTGAGATAATTTGGAGGACGGCCGCAACAACAAATCTGAGAAAATCATGCTCAAAGAACCTTGCTTTTATATTAATACAAGCCGAATTTGGGCAAACCGTTCTTCAATAAAGTTATTTTGGTCCATTATGGACAAAACCCATGTTTTGGATTTTCCAGATTCTTCTTCATTTGCTCAGAATCTCAATCGCAAAACTGTCACTTCTTATTCCAGCAAATTTCTGAGTTGAAATATTTGATGTTGATTTGGAGATCAAATCTGCAATCTGGAAAATATCTTGGAGGCTAAAATGGTGAGTGTTGGTACAAAATATATTAATAAACCATTACTGATAAAATTATGCATAATAATTATCAATTTATTAAAAATAAAGGAGAAGAAATAATATTCATCCATAAGAGCATAAATCATTATAAAATGGATTTATATGATAAATTATAATAAATGACATGATAAAGAAGAGTAAAAATGGATGAAATAAGTGTCAAAAAGTGGTTGTATTCATGACCCAACATACCCCAGAACTGAATATATTGCATGTCCTCATGCAACCCAAAGACAAAACCCGTGGTTAACCAAACAAAGAAAATTGTTCATCCCAACTCATGAAATGGATGGAACAAATGAATTTTTCCTCAAATAATGAATATTCCATTTTAGCAATCTTGATAAAGGCATAACAATTTTTATAGTTGACGTTCAACTATATGTATATGAAGTTGCAGAAAAATGTGACATAAGTAACAAAAACCTTCATTAATCATTTTATCAAAAATCAGATCGTTTTGATGCACGGATCATGAGATATAAACAAAATGGTTGTATGTGACTGCATAATTTTCGAAATTTTATGAACTAATTTAGCGTGAAATTATCTAGGTTTGTGTATTTTAATGATACCTCTTTGTTATCCAGAGCACAAGAATTCAGTTCATAGTTGTAAAGATATATGCAAATCAATTTCTGCACTGTATAAAAATGAAATTGTATGCCTTAAACGAGAAAGAAAGTAGAAAACATCCATTATGTGTAGCAATTCTCCCCCCACCCCCCCAAACTGAAGAATTAGCATGTCCTCATGCGATGCTAGAAAACAAAGAGAGGTGGTTGCTACAATCTGTTGAAATCTATGCTTGGTGTAAAACTACATGGAATAAGGGAGGTGTCGAGAATGAATAAGAATATCAATGGATGATAAAGAGGATTACTGACATGGTCATAAGAAATAAGTGAAGGAAAACAACACTCCCCCAAATTGAAAGATGATATGTCTCTGAAAAATGGGAAGTGATAAAGATGTGGAATGAATGATGATAAATAATGCTCAATGGATTTTCATGAAATTCTCCTAAATTCATAATAAATCAGAAAATTATGCTATTTTACCTCAAGTGTTACCTCCGAAAAAATGTGGAATGACATGTAGGGACTGGCCTTTGTTGAAGCTGATGTAGGCTGAGCGGATAATGAAAGTGATGCAAAAGGTGGAAGCCATGTAAGCACATCATGTCTAAAGAATTGTGCGCGTGAGCCTTTGCTATTAGTTGCAATAGTGTGGTCATGCTGTGAATAGAATTTTCCCCATACGTTCTCCTGTAAACAAATCATGATTCTGTATGCAATTTTCTTGAATCCACAGTGTTAATTTTGAAGAGCAACATATAAGATGTATGCCAAAAGTTCAATCAACAAAAATTTTGTAGAAATTCAGTATCAATATTGTGGCAAATCAGCAAAATAGAAGAGCAGCGTACTGCACAACAATTGTACAACATGGAAAGGCATACATACTTATGATATAATCAACAAATTATCGCATTACTGCAATCAATGCATATTTTGAAATCGTGAGTAGATATGGAAATGTTTATGTAATGATTCAAAAATAAGGGAAAATGACAGCTGATGTGAAAAAAATACTTATGCGTTCATTATCCACATAAACCATTATGATCGATTTATAAATAAATTTCATGCATAAGAGGTTCCGAACAAAGGGTTTAGGAGCATACTCTCATTTGATATTAGATAAAGATATAAGAAAAGGGTTTATCATTACTATTGATTTGTGAAAAATATGACTCCAATACTATTAGTAGAGCTCTGTTGCCCATAGGTGTCTATAACCTTGACAAAGGTGCTTTCTCACCCTTGGAACCATTATCCTTTATTTATGCCTAGGGAAGTGCTGTGTGATGCCATGATGGAGGTCATTGTGCTGGCTTGGGGACCAGATGAATCACAATGCCATTCACTAGGAAGGAGTGAAAGGTGGGCAAGCTAGCTCGTGATGAGACCTTCTATTCCAAGGACTTTTTATTTTTATGAGTTGTCCATTGGATCATATCCCTGGTGTGGTGACCATAATGAGAATGCCACTTCACTGCTCTCTTATGATCATGGTAGGCTGGCTCTTGATGAGACCCCCTATCCTCCATCTACCATATTATAGAATTGTTAGTAATCATATAGATATTTTTTTCTTCTTTTTCTTTACATATATCACTTCCCTATTTATATATAAAGGGTGGCTCAACACTCCTTAAGAGTAGGGCTGGTGGAAGAAGTCTGAGCATCTCAATAGAGAAAATATGCCCTTATTCTTATTCAATGAAATAAAAATCAAAGAGAGTTATGAGAATTTAGGGAAGAACCAACATGATAAAGTTAATTGATCATATTAATTTTAGTGAAAATAAAGACAACAAAGGGATATAGATGGGTGTGTCCTTTCCTTTTTCTTATCACTACAAAAAATTTCTTAAAAATGACAATTTCTCTTGATTAGCTGATTCCAGTAATCTCTAATTTGTGTATCCTGGCATGAATTGTATGTTTTCCTTTCAAAGAGTCATGAAAAATTCACAAAAATTCCTAGAAATGTTGAAAAAAAAGAAAAATGCATTCAAAAAGTGTTGTTCCTTTGGAAAGGAACAACAAAAACAATCTGCGAAAATGTTGTTCCTTTCGAAAGGAACAACAAAAACAATTGGCCAAACTGTTGTTCCTTTCGAAAGGAACATCAAAAATTATTAGCGGAAATGTTGTTCCTTTGGAAAGAAACAAAAAAAATAAACAGTGAAAACTGTTGTTCCTTTGGAAAGGAACAACAAAAACGCTCGCAACAATACTGCTGTTCCTTTCGAAAGGAACAACAAAAGTGTTGTTCCTTCGGAAAAGAACAACAAAAACACTCACAACAATACTGCTGTTCCTTTCGAAAGGAACAACAAAAGTGTTGTTCCTTTGGAAAGGAACAACAAAAATTCGCAGCAAGCAAAGTAAGAGTTGTTCAAGAAATAAAATTCTATACAAAAAAACAAGCAAAGTAAAAGAAAACAAACTTTATGTACAGGTTTCAAGAATTTTTTTTTTTTTTTACAGAATTGGTGCTGTCGAAGAATTGCCTTTTGTAAACGAAACTTGCATGGTGGGGTTCTTATTGTTTAATTGAAAATGGAGTAGAAAATACAATTTGGAGGGATCAACACCTGAAACACAAAAACATAAAACAAATCAGAAAATAAACAACACTTTATTAAGTTATAACAACTACGATATTATTGCCTAAGGGAATATCAATCTGTTAATGGAAAAAATGATCTTTTTGAAAAATGTTTTGGCAGTAGTGACATGAATCTTCAAATGGAAACAAATTATTCATTTCTTCTGTTATGAATCCATTAGGTAATGAACTAGATGAAATGCCCTTGTTTTACTAAAATTTCTTTCAAGAATCGCTCGTCCATAAATTGACCTCCTTTGTTCTGCTAAGACCTGCAAAAAACGAGTGTCTACCTGCAATAAAACATTAAATCATGGAGAAAGAGAGGTGATCGGGATCCCCTAATCCAAGAATTATGAAAAAAACTAAAAAGTAGTTACACTGTATAACAAATCCATGGACAAAGTAAAATTAATTTATTACATGCGGGAGAGCAGTAGCCAATCATGCTAACTTGCAGTGTTTCAATCATAAATTCTTTGTTTTTCGTCAGATTTGAGTGATTCAAAAGAAAAATAAGAGATAATTCAAATGTTTATCTCCAATTGAAATAGGTTTTAAAAATGCAGTGCTATGATATGTCAAATTTTCTTAGAACAACCTGCATAATAGAGTCATTTTCGATTTTCCAGCTTAGACCAATAGTTGATATTTCAAGCATAAATTTTTCTTTTAATGGCGGATTGAACCGATTAAAATTGGAGATTAAATTATATTCATTTATTGATCTCCAATAGAAACAATTTTTGAAGACAAGAATAATTGATGGGTCAAATACGCTTGTGAACAACCGAGAAAACAGAGTTTCAAGAGTATTGATTTATGATAGACAGTCAGTATTTTGGTCATAAATTCCTCATACGATATCAAAATTGAGTGATTAAAATTTATTTGTAAACTATATTCATATAGGAATCTACCATAGAAACAGGTTTTGAAAATATAGTCATTTAGGTCTCCAAAAACTGACTGTCCCAACTCTGTTCTTGAGCTGCCTACTAGACACCCTGTCAATGTTTTGGTTCTAACTTTTTCGTTTCAAATCCAAATGGAGTGATTAAAATTGGGTTGAAAAGTAGACATCAAGGGCTACTTAGGATGGAAATGGATTTTAAAAATATTCAATTTTGGTCCCTAAAAACATGACTGTCCCAACTTTTTTTTCAGAAATTTCATCAAGCCTGCAAGTAAAAAAATGATATTCAAGAAAATTTTCCATATTGATGATAAAAATGAATATAAGTATTTTTAAAATGGTTATTTGAAATATAATTCATCTACATACATAAATAAATTATAATATTTATCATCAATGTTGATTTCCACAGCGTGTTGCAACAAAAAAAAAACAACTATTTTTACAAAAAAAAAAAAAAAAAGTGTTTGTTTTATTTCCTTAATTATTTTATTTTCTCCACTATCCTACTCTTCTTTGAGAATCGAATATGTTTATGTATAATAGTATTTCCAGTGGAACCATTTTAGAAATAAGGCCTCTAGTATGTACATACCCAAATTTGAAAAATGCATGTTGATAAAAATTAGGGTATGAGAAGCCAACTTCCCTTGAAAAGATGGTGCCAAAAATTGTTGAAGCATAGAGTGATGTTGCAAACAAATGATGGAGTGAAAACAATCTTCAATGTATCATTTACTTTCTTGATTTCCCATAGCCATCGTATCATGAAGTTCTTGAGCTTTTAAAATGGTTTGTTGGTGCAAACTAGAAGAAACCTCATTTTCTTTCATAACTTCTACAATTTTTGGATTTGATACATTCTGAGTCTCAGTGTAAGTTTTCTCCAATAGTGCATGTGAGATAGAATGAGTGGGAAGGGTGGGTAAATTTTGCAGTTCAACACTGTAAGCATGTTGTACTAGTTTATTATGGTGAGGGTGTGGAGTGAGTTGAGCAGGAGATTGTGTAGGGAATGGAGCCTCTTGATGATGTAGTTGATTGGGTTGAGTGGATGATTTTGATAGGCAAACAAGATGTTGTGGAAGAGCTGGAAGATGTGTTTGTGCTACAAGATGAGGGAGAGTAGTCATACAATCATAAGATGAACCATGCCAAACTTGTAGACAAGATTGGTAGTGGTTTTATTGAGATTGGCATGGCTGCCCTAACATATGAGTATTCCATAACGAATTATGCAAGCAAGAGAATGGAGAGGAATTGTTTTGAACCATACCTGTAGGCCATGATTTCCATGGTTTTTACCTTGTTGCAGCTTCCCCGTCTCTTTGATATGCTACTTTCATCCTAGATAAGGAAGAACAAGTATCTATGGGATGCTCCTTTCGGTTATGAGCGAAAAACACTTCATCAATTTCTTGATTTTTCTGCACCTGCAAAACATTCAATTGTGAATTTAGAGAGCTAATAAAGTCATATTTAAAATTTTCAAATAAAACATTGATTTCAGCTCTTATGTCTCTTGCTCTTGTAGTAAATTTGGAAAAGAAAGAAGAAACTTCTCTAGAATTCTTACCAGCCTTGGAAATTCCTCTTGAATACCTTATGCACAATTCACAAACATCATCATATGATAACTGAAAAACATCACCTTTTCCTATTAGATTTAAGAGTTCTAAAAAATCATCTTTGATTCCTTTAAGAAGGAGTGTTTTCAAGATCTCTTTTTCCAAATGCTTATGCTTTGATTTTTGAAGGTTGTATCGAAATCGCTCCACATAGTCCTCCAAGCTTTCATCTTCCCCTTGTATCATACCGAAAATATATTCATTGGATTTGCAATAGTCTTGGTACTTCTTCAAGAATATGTTCTTCATGTCCTCCCATCTTTGGATGCAGTTTCCACCTAGGCTCATGAACCATCAGAGAGCTGCTCCTTTTAGAGTAAGAAGAAACACTTTCAATCTTTGATCATTAGTACAATAATCATATCCTCTACAAAGTATTTCAAACTCAAATAATAATATATCTAGATCTTCATTTGTCAAACCATGAAAATTTGGTAGAGACAATACCTAGATCTTTGATAGGGAATTCAAAAGTTGCAATGTGAGCCATTTCTTACCATAATAGAAGATGTTCTTCATGTGTTTCTTTGAGGATCCTCCTTAAAATGTTCCTGTCAATTTGTTAGTGAAATGGGTGGTGCTTACATCACACTCGAGTGGAATTACAAGATTTTTTTTTCAAAAATTCTACCTCTAAAATTCAAAAAAACGCAAGCATTCATTTCTACCTTAAGCTTTCACTCAATTCTGCTGTGAAGCGGACCAGTGAACAAGTGTGTTCCTTGCTCGGTGCGCAGGTTCTTACCTTCCGTCTTTAATACCCAATTCTTCCCAAGCAGAAAAAATTAAATAAGCATCACTCTTTCTAAATGGCATACACTCTCCCCGGAAACAATGCCAAAATGTTGAGGTATAAAAGGTATCTTTTTAACACCTATTTATCTCACATTAATTATCAATCCAGGAACGAATTTTTATCTCAAGAGTGTACTCTGTCTGAGGCTGCAATTCAATCTAAGAGTAATGCCTTGTAATATGTAGTATAGTGTTTCAAATGCAAAATTAAATGGATGCTTGAAAAGAAATCTAATTACAACAACATAAACTCAAATGCTCTAAAATCCAACTATTCACTCAGCAAACATCAATCGAGGATACAGTAGCAATAACTCATTCCTCTAGAAATTGATGCAATTGAAATCAAACTGGAACAAGACAATCAATCTGGGAACGAGGAAGCAATAACCAATGTTCTCTACAGTTGACAGTCCTGCTTTAAAGCAATTAAAAGGAAACAGAAATTGAACTAAAGCTGCTATTGAAAGAAAACTAGGAAAACTCTTTAAAACCAAAATATTTGTAATTAATCAGCAAAAATGAACAACAATGTAAATGGATAGCAAACTATAATTAAAGGAATTGAACAACGAATCCTATTTAATAAATCTGAACAACAAACTCTAATTAATGGAATCGAATAACCAATCCTATTAAACAACAATCTGTAATGAATATCAATCAAACGGAACAACAAGAGGAATGAAACATCAAATGCCGAACAACGAAGCATAACAAGATAAGTAATTTCAGGATTAAGATTCTTGTTAAATTGGGAAGGAACGACAACACAATCCATTATAATAAAACAGTAAAATATTAAGCATGGAATTATGAATTAATTAAGATAGAACCAATATCACTTCCACGAATCCAAGGATGATCTAAGTAAGGCAATATGCTGTCTCAATTAACCCACGCTATAAGAAATAAGATTCAGATCACACGATCATGAAATAACTCATAAACAGAGCGCGTAATATGTAAAGATAGTAAGATGATAAACAACTAATGAAATGAACTCACAGTAACATGCATGTATCAAATCGATCACACGCTGCAAGAATCAGAAATATAACACAGAGGAGCAGTTCACGCTGCTAGGGGTCGGGCCCTTAACCACCAGCAGGGACTGCTCAAGTTACTTCAGATGATGCGAATGGAACAACAACTTCAATTAATCATTAAAATGGAGTAGCATGACAATGGAATCGTGTTTTCAATAACAAAACTTTTGATTAAGTTTACAATTCACAAAAGCAACAACCATCCTCTCTCTTTTACAAACGTCTCCTTTTATAACCAAATAGAGGAGAAATTAAATAATAAATATAATCTCTCATAACAAAATTGAATGGTTTCCAACTACTTAATCAACCTGAAAATATATTTCCAACAATCTTTCAACAAGAGCAAGTCGAATTTGGATTTGCAGCTGAGATAATTTGGAGGACGGCCGCAACAACAAATCTAAGAAAATTGTGCTCAAAGAACCTTGCATTTCTCTTAATACAGGCCGAATTTGGGCAAACTGTTCTTTAAAAAAGTTAATTTGGTTCGTTCTGGATTTTCCAGATTATTCTTCATTTTCCCAGAATCTCAACCGCAAAACTGTCACTTCTTATTCCAGCGAATTTCTGAGTTGGAATATTTGATGATGATTTGGAGATCAAATCTGCAATCTGACAAATATCTTGGAGGCTAAAATGGTGAGTGTTGTTACAAAATATATTAATAAACCATCATTGATAAAATTATGCATAATAATTATTCATTTATTAAAAATAAAGGAGAAGAAATAATATTCATCCATAAGAGCATAAATCATTATAAAATGGATTTATATGATAAATTATAATAAATGACATAATAAAGAAGAGTAAAAATGGATGAAATAAGTGTCAAAAAGTGGTCGTATTCACGACCCAACATGTATCAATTATAACACATTTTTATTTCTTCCATGACCACCTCTAAGAAATGAAACCCTTCTTTGTCTACCATATATACAATGCTCACAAAGATCAAGATTGTAGGATCTCAAACCTGGTAATAAATTTTTACCAACAAGGATTTTTAAACCCTTCTCGCTCATGTGACCCAAGCGCTTATGCCACAGATCTACTCAATTTCCTTCTCTTGTGACAACAACCAAATCTGATTTTCCTATCATTGCCTTCAATGAATATAGTGTTCTTGTCTTGGGTCCTTTGGCCACGACCAATGCTCCTTTGCTAATTTTCCAGCCTCCTTTTCCAAAGCTTGTGGAATAGCCTTCATCATCCAGCCGTCCCATAGAGATCAAACTCATGCGCATTTCTGGTACATGCCTGACCTGTTTCAAAAATATATCTTGTCCATTCTTCATATTGATCTGGACATCTCCCACTCCAACAATACTGCAAAAATGATTATTCACCAAATGCACTCTACCATAATCACCAGGATTATATGCAACAAAAATATCTTTGCATGGGGTTACATGGTGAGATGCCCCAAAGTCAAGGATCCAATCAAAGCTACCACTAGATGTATATAAACATGCATCCTCTACTGAAACAGTAAATAACACATCACCATCTATGACTACAGCAGTAGTCTCACCTTCATTTGAGTTGGATGACTTGTAATTTGTATTAGCCGGTCTTTGATCCTTTTGTCCTTTCTTCAAGGCTCGACATTATTTCTTCATGTGCCCAGGTTTGCCGCAATGAAAGAAGATGATCCTGCCCCTCCTTGACTTTGATCAGCCTCTCGATCTTGATTTCCCTTGTCGGCCTCGATTAATCCTCCTACCACGATCAGCTAGAGCTAGAGCTTCTCCTCCCTGGTTTTCCACAATTGACTTGCATCGCAGCTCCTCATTCATTAAACTGCTACTGACATCATCAAACTTCAGGGTCCCTGCAGGTTCTGAAGTACTCATAGCCACAATTAAATTTTCCCAGTTGTCTGGCATAGAACACATTAACAAAATAGCTCTAATTTCATCATCTAGAGTTATTTTAACAAAGGCAAGCTGACTAGTTATAATATTGAATTCATTCAAGTGCTCTGCAACTGAATCACCCTCCTTCATCTTGAGATTGTAAAGCTTCTTCATCAAGAACACTTTGTTTGATGTCGTGTTCTTCTCATATAGATCATGGAGCTTCTTCCATATTCCTTTTGTTGTATTTTCTCCAGACACATTGAAATACACATTCTTTGCTAGATATTGGCGGATTGTCGCAATCACCTTTCTATCTAGATTATCACATTCCTCATCTGTCATTGATGAGAGTTTCTTTGTTACACCCCCAATCGGCAAATAATGATCTTTTAAAATAAGTATATCCTCCATCTGTGATTTCCATAGGAAAAAATTAGACCTACTCAACTTCTCCATATCATTAACTATTCCAATCTCTATTCTCAATAAAATTCACACCCCAAAAATAAAACTTCACTTATAAATAAAACTTTTTACACCTTTAAGGTCAAATTCATATTTTTTAAAACAATTCACTACAAATCATGACCTTTTCCCTTATGCCTTTTTAACAAAAGTAAAAATTATCATAAAATATATTATATATGTTTTATATGAAACACATATAATATATTTACAAAACATGTTTTATATGGTTGGAGAAACTCTTAATTATATAATCTAAACGAAAGGAAAAATGTGAGGAGCATTAAACCTCATTGCGGCATGCCAAAATAAATACCATAACACTACAAAAAAATGGCTTTGACATTGCAAACAGATAAATTGAACAACGCTCGTTTTTTTTTTTGCAAAGGCTGCTGGCCTTTTAACCAGACGAAGGAATCACTGCGTCGACTCTCTGCATCCATGGTATGCACACAACGTGAGACTCACGCCGACTACTGCAATTCTCCCATTGTTCGGAGTTGTATTCTAGCAGTGAGTCCGCCAAATATAACTACACACCTGCGACCTGTCAGTGCATTGGGAGTTGAGGCCACCTACAACAATCTTGCCATCTATGCAAACCACAACAATGTAGCACACCAAGTTCGGTGCTTCGCTTAGCCAGTTCACATGATTTCTAGCACAGTGCAATAACTTTCCATACATAGAGAAATTGCAGACACATATTCACTCTGCTTCCAGGATCACAGACTTGCAGATGAATTACAATTGCGGAGAGAAGTAGCTTGGATCTAATACCAGTTGTTGAGTACAGAGCAACAAAATACAAAACAGAAAGAAAACATAGAGACAAGAGAAACTAAAATAAACATATAGATTGGAGAATAAAACCACAAAATTATATTACAGGAGGCCTTGCCTTGCTTGGCTTGACATGCTGATGTAGAGGCAGGAAATACAAATTTATAGTTGTAGAAGAGGGCTAATTCTGAATGTGAAAAACAAATGATTACATAGTCAATCATGGTGGGCAGCAGTGGGTTGCTTGAGCGGCTGGGCGACGTGTTAGGTTCGACATCGTCGTTTGTCAGAGAGTCGAAGAGGTCGGTGAGGTCTGTGGTTCAACGGTCTGAATGCGGCTTCATATCAACAAATTTGTAAGGCAATCAAGCATGATTGGAAATTTCGTTTGAGGGTGTAATTGATATTTTTTCTCGGGGTTTATAATCGCTGAATAGCATAAGCAATGTTAAATTGGATGGATTACTGTGAGTTTTCTCCATCTCCTTCTTTCCCTCTGCACTTAGTTTGTTTTCTAAGTAGTTGGATAGTTGATATGGCTGCTCCAGAGAGACAAGATGTAGAATGGGAATTGGCTCGCTGGAAAAAATCAGTGGAGAGGTTGTTCAAAATTATGATGTGAATGTATGAACTTACCATAAAAATGTTGGCATTTATGCAGTGGGAAAGGGAGGAGAGGTCTAAGCTCATGGACAAAAAAATCGAATGGTTATAGGATCGAATGGAGAGAACGTTCACCTCTCTGGAGGCGGAGATACTTCTATTGAATACTTAGTCATACGAAGTTGCCAGGATCACCAAGGATGATAACTTTCAAGGCTTCTTCGATTCAACAATGGACCCAACAAAGGTAAGCAATTCTAGAGTGCTGCATGGTGACGGTCAGTCTCGTGGAAAACATGTAGTAGTGGAGAACAAGTCTGAAGTTGGCCGCTCTGGGGTATCCTAGTTAAATATGTTTTATTTAATGTAAATTTGAAATATTTTTGGGTCAATTTTAGTGGAAAAATCTCGTAGAGGTAAGAAAATTGTGTTGTTGTTTTATTGGAATGTTGAAGCAATAGAAGTAACCAAAGAATGTAAATGGTTCTGGCCATGAAAACTAGCCTTTATAAGATAAACGATAACCATTATATATATATATATATATATATATATATATATATATATATATATATATATATATATATATATATATATATATTGAATGCGAAAGTGAATTGTGTCATATTATTACAAAGACAAGTGAAGATCTACTGCAAAGACTAGAGAAAAACCTTCAGTGGGATTCATCACACCAGGTACAACCTTCAGATGGAAGTAAGCACTTTGTGATTCCCCCTTCCTTCTCGTTTTCTTGCTTATATTTCAAGACATTGGTTGGTCACATGCCCTTTGTTTCTTATCCCTTAACACCTCACAAACCTTAGAGATTAGGGTTATGTGGGTTTAAAGGGTTTTTGATGACACAAAGGTTGTGAGAGGGATTTTTCTTGAGGTTCAGGGGAGAGTCAAAAATGTTATGAGAGGGCTTTTACTTGAGTTTTCTTGGCATGATACTCGAGTTTGTGACTAGGAAGGGCCTACGAAGCTGGGTTATAATAATTTCTGAGCAATTCAAATTCATGTTTATGGAGAAAATCCTTTGTACATATTTGTGAAGGTACTTTCCCTGTAGCCAAAATATTCTTGTAGCTTGGATCCTACAACAGAACAAGACCACAATCAGTTAGAAGAGAGATTGATGTAGTGACTCATAAATCTCAGGTCTGGTAGGAAAAAGGGAGGTTGAAGCTATAACATTCTTGGTATAGTAAGTAGGCTAAGATCTAGTATAGGTTCGAGAAGTTATATCTGGATAGAACTTACTTAAATTTATTTCATCATGATCTCTAGTTAGGGTATTCAGTCTATTGACCACGGGTATGAATATATTACATATGGCTCATATCTGTCTTGTGGAATTAAATGTTATTTTGATTTGAATTACATGTGTGGATTTGATCTGGCAAGATTAATATTGTGTTACCGAGCTTAACATATTATTGAACAATACATTATCATAACAAGGGTTTTATTTTTATTTTTTTGCAAAAGGGTGGTAATGTTGAATGATAAATTATTTATTGCATCATTGAAAAATAGGTTGTTCAACAATTGTATTGAATTAAACTACTATACTCAAATAATAAAATTAATTTACTATAAGAAACCCTAGGGCAGAGTTACCCTAGGTCATTGCATTGATAATATTTTTTTGATCTCTAACATTTCAAGTCTTGGTATTTATTTTGCTTCTTATTCCGTTGTTTATAAAGTAATACTTCAACCTTTGAGTATGTGATTCTAATGTGGTAGTATCCCTTTTACCACAATATGCTTTCTTCATGTCCCTTTTCTTAGATACAATTCACATTTGTCAAGATTCAGTCTCATATCAAGGGGTTTATGGAAAGTAATCTTGGTAGCTTCAACATATTTGCAATGGTTTGCCTCATTTTAACCAACAATCCTTTTTTCCAAAGATTTTTCTTCAAACATCTCATAGTTGTGGTATGTTATAAAGGGGAATATTTCTCAAACTTGAAGCATGCTTAGATATTTCAATACTTGACATGGATATTATAGCATCCAAGTTCTAATGAAAAGATTTAGATTCCAAACTAATGTTAGAGGATTAGCATTCCTATTGTGAATTTTGTATAGGGTGAGGTAAATTTACAATAATATGTACTAAAGAAAATTGTTTCCTACGGTATACTTTCGACCCTTTTGATATCAATCCAAAATAGACTTAGATCATGATGTATTTTCTTTAATAAGGTTTGCAATGGAGGTTTTTATAAAATAGTTTGACATCACAATGATCTCGATCTGCAACATGGAATTTTGGCCTTCTAAAGTGATTACACCATTATTTTAAACATTATTCTTCACACAGATTTGATTTGATTGACCACAATTTTTTTTTGAATTCTTTACAAGAAATATTTGATCATGCCATTGAGAAAAAAATATTTTCATCACAGGACTATGCTTTAAGGAATCACTACCTTTCCATAGGGTTAATGTCACAAAAATTTGCTCCAATATTATTATCACGGAGATGTGCTATTGTGTCTACATCAAAACTTGGATCTACTTCTAAATGATAGTGACCATAGAAAAAGAACTCAGGCTTGAGATCTATGGAGCTTTAACATTTACAAATATTTTTAGGTCCATCATAAGGCTTATTGTGACTTGAACCAGGGAATGTGATTTGAGTGCTCTATATCCTAGCTCTAATACCATGTTGGAAATTCAAGCATGAATTTATAATACAAGGTAATTACTTGTGTGGATTCTTATTCTTTTATCCTTTATTAAATCTTCATCAAGCAATTATAATTCAAAATTTCAATCATTCAAGTACAAGAACAATAATGCATAGGATGTCACATATCTATCCATAATATTTCCCATTGGATGCCATATTTCTGCTCACAATACTGTCCATAAGATGCCAGTTGTATGTTCTCAATATGGCTGAATTTTGACCTGTAATCTAGCCTAAGAACCACAAGAAAGGAGTGAATCAAACCTTTGATTCAGCCTCAGAAACATTATGCCTAAAATCTTTGATTTGTGCTACAAACTACATATTTGACATAGATAAAGTGCCTTAGATTCGTCTTAGCCTCAAACCTCCACTTGGATCAGATGATCGATTGGCTCTTTGAAGGAGGATGAATAATATATATATATATATATATATATATATATATATACAAACAAAAGGGTGACTTTCTTGGCTAGGCTAAATTGACAATTGGGGCTTAACCAAAAAGATAAATAAAAAAATTATTTTATTTTATTGAAAAGGTCATGAAGAATGTTGGTTCTTAAGAGACAAACCATTGGTTGTGGAAAGGAATCAGTTCTTAAGACATTTTAACAATATATTACAAAAACAATATTTATCATATGTTCTTCATTCTTTTCCTTTGGAAATTAGTTTTAAAACCCTTAATGCTCTTGAATAAATAAAATATTTCACAATGCCTTTAATTACTGAAATGTGAATGAATAAGAAAACACTGTTACCTCTGAAATAGGTAACCTGACCTCAAAATGGGAACTCTAGCCCAAAAAGTCTCAAAAAACATGAAAAAACACCCCAAAAACAAAAAGTGTGTCTTCTAGAACGCACTTGGTTTTTTTTTAAGGTCAAATTTCAAAATTTTATAAAATTATGCTAAAAACAAAATTGTTTGTTGAAAAAAGGATTGAAAAAACACCCTCAAAACAAAACCAGTTGATGCTGGAATAACAAAAAAAAAATGTGTCATAATTTTGACACTTGTAACAATGGAATTAAAGACAACATATTAGGACATTTTTTAAAATCGTAAATTTCTTACATTTTTGATAGATGATGTTAAAGATAAACAAATACATGTCTGAAGGGCTTATCATTTCGAACAATTTTCATCCATGTTGTTAAACATAAAATATCTTGACTCTAAACAACCCCAAAATTGTAATTATTGTCAACCATAACATTAAAGATAAAATTTGGTAGTGCATAAAAACCTTAATGACAAGTTGTAAATCTAAAGTTTTTCAATCTTAAGTTTTCAACATACTTGAACAATGAAATTATGGAGAAATTATAAGACTTAAACAATTTAAAAAAATGAACAAGTAAATGAAAAAATTATCATTGGATAGAAACAAGTAAGAGTAATTTTAATTTTAAAGGATAAAAACTTATCTTTTTTCAAATCTTAGCATAAGACAAATTTAAATATAATTTCAACCAAAACCTAAAAATCAAGCATCAAAAGAAAGTGTTCCCTTTCAATGACACATATACTTATTAAAATTTTTAAAAGTATCTTATACCAAATGGTAAAAATACATAATATCATGGTAATATCACTGCATAATCTAAAAATTCAACATTAGTTTCTTTTTTCTATTTTACTTATTATTAAAATATCAACATTGGTACATTGAATATAACATAAATTATTTTTGTAATTCATTGTTGCATTGTCGATATTTTAAAGAGATGAGTTCTTCATAATTAAAACATATAATCCAACAAACATAGAAATGTATCATAACTTCATGAAAAATGAGATGGAAGTCAAAATTTTTATTTCAAGTTACCATGCAAACATCAATTACATAAAAGTGTCTTAGATAGTTATTCAAAATCAACCATAGGTTCTGGCACACCATCATGACCTACATCTTTAGATGAATGGCTCGATGCAGATGAAGATGATCCATATTCTTCTCTTTCATCAACTAGTGCTCCATCTGAGTCAACATGCATGCCCACCATTTCAGAGTTAAAAAGTCTTGTAGATCTACGTCTACATTCTACAGAGTCCCATCTCAACAGTAATTGTTTTGGCATCAATTTCTTCAAAATATTTATGGTCTGCAACCGAAGAGTTCCTCTCTTTGTCAGATTGAAGTCATACACAAGTATCTCAACATCCTCCAATTTTAAGACATCTGTGCGGCGATGATTTATATTTGTGCCCTTTCTTTTTCTCTTTCTGCCAATTATTTTTTCCACTACCATCTCTGGCTTGTACACAACATTGAAAGGGTGGGTACTTGTGGCATACCAATGTACATCAACAGCTGTAATCTCTTCATTTTCATTAATGACCTTTATAACCTTGGCAATCCAAAATGGATAGCCAAGTGGATCTTCATCTGCTAACATTGCTATCATGCAACCCTTCTTAAGATCCTGCATAGAACCCCTGTAAAGGTCTTCCATGGCTTCACGTTGTGCACGTGATCTTCTAGAACCAATATAGATTTCTCTTTCCTCTACCTATGGGGAATTAATAATAGCTTGAGGCTGTTGTTGTTCAACATTGTGTGTTTCCTAATGTTCATATTCATTTGGCATATTTTGTGGCAAAAAAAAAGGAGTCTTCAAAAGAGCATCCCCATTTATTGATCTTGAAATCATATCACTTTTATTACTGAAAAAAGACTCCCACCAAACTGAATTAGCAACATCGAAGTACTCATATGTATCTCTAATACATATTTTAATTTCCTCTAGACATTCAGAATAATTTATGTCTCTCTTCTGCCTTTGTGCATTATGGAGTTCAACAACTGACTGTAATAACAATATCTTTGATGAAAATATTGGACGCTCTGGAATGAACTTCAAAAATGCTAAACCTGATGATGGTCCCCATTCTTCAACAGTTGAATACTTCTTTCCCCATATAAGTGTTATCCCATCAATTTTTTCGATACGAAATTGATGCTGGAAGCTAATGTCGTTAAGTTGTTCAATGCATTTCTCCTCACCATGCGATCCAAAAATAAACCTTCGCATGTCAATAGTTTCTTCCAACACATGAAAAATAGGCTCTGGAATGTACGATTTCTTAATACATTCAATTAATGATGGCAGGCTCCCAACACCTTTCCTCCTCAATGTTACTGAAAAACGACTGAACATTTGATCAATATGATTATGAGTATGCCCAACAAGAAGGAAACCAACCTTTATCTTTTTAAATACCCCCAATTTAGCGAGCATGTTTAGATACCCAAAAAGAACTTGATTTTTTGTTCTCACGACTTGTGTTGTCTAATTGTAAATACAAAACTTCAGGAAGAATCCCAGACCAATGAGTAACCACATCATGGATTATAGTTATGGTCAGATTTGCATCATTGTGAATATTTGAAGTTGTGAAGAAAACTCTTGGAAACATCTTCTCATTAAATACCATACAACCAACCAAGTGAAACTGAATGAAATTTTCCTCCTGTAATTTTTTTGGCGTGTGGACAAAATGTGGAAGAAGTTTTTTCTTTTGGTCCATACCATCAATTATCAATCCCAGATATTTATTTGGATGATCATAACACTTCTTTCGATGTTTATACAACTTTTTCCTTTCACTTGTTTGTTGATTGCGATGGTCTTGAAGTTCTTTGACAATGGAATCTGTACATAAAATAAAAGAAACATATGAATAAATATATTTTCATAGTTGATAAGTATCAAATTTTAAAAAACAATGTTTTGAACACATACCTCTTTTCGCCCCTTGACATTTATCTCTTTTTGCTTTAAGAGAAGCACATGTGCTGCAAATCCCCATCCTTGTCTTCTTAGGAATACGAACATTGTTGAATTCAATTTTCCATATCCTTGTAAAATAAGAATATGTAATAAAATTACCAATTCCTTCAACAAATTCTGCATAATCTTTGTATAACATGAATATTTCTCGTCTCGAGAAATTATCTGGAATATGTATTGTGTCTTTATTTGGCATACACTCTCCATGATTTGAAAATAAGTCTTTCATCCATGTCTTAGCAGTATTTGCAAATGGCCCCACCTCCTGTTTATAACGTGATTTTGAATAATATGTGGGATCCCTTTCCAATCTATCCTGGATTCTTGACAAATGACAATTACCAATTTAATGCAACATTTTGAACACCTTTTTGCAAAGCAATACATTCCTAATATGATAATCATAACCTGCTAGTGTAGATTGCATGCAACCCACTAAATATGAATTTTGCATGCTTTTATTCATTGACATATATGTTTTCCTTTTCTCTAAAACAAAGTTGAAATCCATATTTTTCAAGCAATCCCTTCGACAACATTCACTTGAAATAAAATGAACGACATAACTTCTTTTTGTGAGATATTTTGTCCTTGCCCTTGTATAACTGGAATGCTTTGGATTGATATGAAAATATCTACTCCTACTCCTAGTTGCAATATTTGCTTGCAACGGCTTCATCATTCCATCATCCTTTGTAAAATTAGTTTCATCACCATTAGGAAGAATATTATCCCCACTATCATCATCCTCAACATAGTTAAGAAATTCATCAACATCATTGCCTGGAAAATTTTCTTTACCATCATCAGTTGAAGAAAACATTTCACAAGAATTATCGGCACTTTTGTAACCCCGACTCAAAAGAAATTCTTCACCATCTTGACCCATGCTTTCAAATTCTTCCCTGGGAGGATTCAATTCTTCATCACCATGAGTGTCTTTGAAATGGTCACTTGGAGAAAATGCAATATTCAGATCTGTGCCTTTAAAATTATCATTTGCAAGAAACTATTCATTCTCCCCTACCTCAGTGGTGCTCTCATAATCCTTGGGATTAGGCATAAGTGGAAGCTTTGAATTTGTATTCACTAGAATTTCTTCATCCTGCCCCTCCCCTTCCTCACTTAGGATTAGGAATAAGTGAATGCCTTGAATCTATATTTATTGGAAATTCTTCATCCCCCCCTTCATCAATGGTTAAATTATAATCGTTATGATTAGGATGAAGTGAAAATTTTAGCTTTGGAAATTCATCCCCGTCTTCATCAGTGGTGCTGGCATAATCCTTAGGATTAGGATGAAGTGGATATTTTGACGCTGCAAATTCTTCATTCACCTCTTCCTCAGTGGTGCTGACATAATCCTTAGGATTAGGACGAAGTGCATATTTTGACTCTGCAAATTCTTCATTCCCCTCTTCATCTGTGATGCTGACATAATCCTTAGGATTAAGACGAAGTGGAAATTTTGACTCTGCAAATTTTTCGTCCCCCTCTTCATCAGTGGTGCTTGCATAATCCTTAGGAATAGGACGGAGTGGATATTTTGACGCTGTAAATTTTTCATTTCCCTCTTCATCAGTGGTGCTAGCATAATCCTTAGGATTGGGACGAAGTGGATGTTTTGACTCTGAAACATTATCATTCCCCTCTTCATCAGTGGTGCTCTCATAATCCTTACGATTAGGAAGAATTTGATATTTTGAGTCTGGAAATTTTACATCCCCCTTTTCATCAGTGGCGCTGGCATACTCCTCAGGATTAGGACATAGTGGATATTTTGACTCTGCAGATTCTTCATTCCCCTCTTCATTTGTTGTTCTCGCATAATCCTTAGGATTAAGCTGAAGTGGATATTCTTCATCTCCCTCTTCATCAATGGTGTCCTCATAATCCTTGGGATTAGGATGAAGTGAAACTTTTGACTCTGGAAATTCTTCATCATGCCCTTCATCATTATTGCTTTCATAATCCTTAGGATTAAGAGTAAGTGGTATAATTGGCACTCGATTTACAGAAATTTCATTTTGTTGCGCCTCATCAATTTTGTTCTCATCATCTTTAGGATTACAACCAAGTCGATTTTTTGACTCTCTATTCATGGTGAACGAACTCCCGTTATATTCATCACTCTGAATAGAGTTTTTTTGTGACGAAGATGTTGATGTTGTACAAAGAAAAACTTCGCTATAAGAAGAAACCATAGCTTTCAACAAGAATAGGTTGAATGATACAAATTCCTCTCCCACTTACAATATATAGCTTAAAGACTGAAAATTTCTCTCCAAAATTATTCGCGAAAAAATTTCCCTCCAAAATTTCCCCCCAAAAAATTTCGTGAAAAACTTTCCCTCCAAAATTTTCATTTCAAATATTTGGTACAAATATTAGTCAAAAAATATATTTAACATTTTTTTAATAAAATTTTTGTGTTGAAATATTTTACCGATATTTATATTCAAAATATCCACAAAATATTTTTATCATGGATGCCTTCCAAACTAAAATAATGTTTTTACTTCAATGATTTAACATTGACTAGATGTAAGTATTAATTATAATATTACTATAATATCTACATGCAAATATTAACTATTTTAACTATAATGACTACATGTAAATATTTTAAATTTTAAATTTTAAACTTACGTTATATTCATCTAAAATATATTTCAAAATTTATTAATAAACTCTTGGTCTTCAAATATTTCACCATACTTTCTATTCAAAATATCCACAAAATATTCCTTTCATGCATGCCTTCGAAACTAAAATAATTTTCTTATTTGAATGGTTTAAAATTGACTACATGTAAATATTTACAAAAATAACATGTAAATATTAACTATAATTAACTACATGTAAATATTTTAGATTTTAAAATTTAATCCCATGATTTTAAACATTGATTACATGTAAATATTAACTATGATAACTAAATGCAAATATTAACTATTTTATCTATAATATTAACTATAATTAACTACATGTAAGTATTTCATATTTTAATTTTTAATCTGAAATTATATTTGAATTATTCAACATTCAGTACATGTAAATATTAAATAAAATATTAACTATGATAACTACATGCAAATATTAAGTATTTTAACTATAGTATGAACTATAATAAACTAAATGTAAATATTTGAAATTTGAAATTTTAATCCCACATTCGTTAAACAGTAAACAAATCAGACAATATTCGCTATATAATAAGAATGATTGTTTCTATTCATCACATCACATCAAGTTTTCTAGTATTTGTTAGAGCAAATTTCTGGAGGTGTTGCGTTGGCATTAGTAACTTCGTGGAGGCATTGCATTGGCATTGGAAGCGTTGTGTCGCTATTGGTAATTTTGTGGAGGTGTTGCATTGGCATTGGTAACTTTGTGAAGGCATTGCATTGGCATTGGAGGCATTGTGTTGCTATTCGTAATTTTGTGGAGGCGTTGTGTTGGCATTGGTGACAGCAGTTTTTTGCATTTCAAATGTTAGTTTTCCTTCTATTCTGTCAATTTAAAGACGATTTTGGGGAAAATCTGTTTTTCTATAGTTTTTTTGTGTCCAAAAACTACTTTTTTAAGGTTTTTAGGTTCAAAAACCTTAATTTTTTAATATTTTTTTAGTGAAGAAAATGCAAAAAAAACTAAATTTTTTAGGGTTTTAAGGACAAAAATTTAGAATTTTTTTTTCTTTTTTCTTTTTTTGAGACTTATAGATTCATCTAGACAGAAAAATCCATAAAATGACCATGCACATAAAAAAAATAGTAATATTATAACATTTTTTATTTGTTTTTTTAAATCATAAATATATTAGTGGTTTCATTATTTTTTTATTTATTTTTGAGAATTTTTTGATTTTATATTCTATTCTATTTTATTTTTTTAATTTTAAATGTTAGTTTTATTCTTTTTAATTTTAAATCTTCAATTTTTTTTTTTTTTTAAATTGTTTTGTTATATATATATATATTTTAATTGTATTGTTCTACAGTTTTTTTTTTTTTAAATTTATTGTATTGTTATATTAAAACAAATGTTTTTATTTATTTATTATATTGTATTGTTTTTTTCTTTTAATTATATAATGTTTAGAAACAAGACATAATTGTTATTTAATAAATTGTTTTTATTTTATTTTTAAATATTTGTTTTATTTTGATATTTTTAACAATTTTATTTATTTATTTATTAAATAATGTTTTAATAATTATTTATTAATTATATTATATAAAAAAAAAATTAAAATTTAAAAAACGAAAAAATAAAATAAAAAACAAAAAATAAAAAATAAAAAATCATGAGCTGCCGTTGATCGTGCCCGCAGGGCACCGAAGGCCGGCCAGGCAGCGCCATGGGGGTGGCCCAGCCGGCCTCAGGGCCCCCACTAGGCGAGGGGCCGATTCTGAGCATGATTTTTTAATTTTTTAATTTTTTTAATTTTGTTTTTAATTTTTTAATTTTTTTAAAATTTTGTTTTTTAATTTTTCAATAAAACATTTTTAATTTTTTTTTAATTTTTTAATTTTTAAATTTGTTTGTTTGTTTGTTTTTTTTTTTTAAACAATTAAAAATTAATAAAAACATTGTTATATATAAAAATAATAAAAAAATTGTTATATAATATAATAAAAACATTGTTATATAATAATTGTTAAAAATATCAAAATATAACAAATATAGAATTTTATTATTATTTATTAAATAACAATTATGTTTTGTTTTTAAACATTATATAATTAAAGAAAAAAACAATACGATATAATAAATAAATAAAAAAACATTTGTTTTAATATAACAATATAATAAATTAATTAAAAAAAAACTATATAACAATACAATTAAAAAAATAAAAAAAAAATAATATTATAACATTTGTTTTTAACATTTAAATATTTAAATTTCTTTTTTAATTTTTTAAGTTTTTTTTTTATAAATTTAAGTATTAAAACAACATTATAATTTTTTTTTTTTTTTTTTAGTTCGTTTAATTGCTTTTATTTTATTTTGTTTATTTTTATTTAATTACTATGTAATGTGAAATAGAAATTTGTAATTTTCAAATATATTAAAAGATTATATAAATTTATAAACTTTTATATTAATTTTTTATAATTTTAAGTTTATAATTTTTATTTAATTGCTATGTAAAGTAAAATAAATTTTTATTTTATTTTATTTTGTTTATTTTTATTCAATTGCTATGTAATGTAAAATTAAATTTTAAAATTTTAAAATATATTAAAAGATTATAAGTTTTTTTAATAAAATCATTGTCTTAAAAAAAATAAAATTTAATTTTAACATTTGTTATAAATAGTTAGTAATTTTTTTGTTTTTTTTTAATATTAAACAAAAACTGAAGTTTGAAAATAATAGTTTATTTTTTTTAAATTGTTTTATACAATTTAAACACATTTTTAAATTTTTTATAAAATGTATTCAAAACATATTATATAGATATATATACATATGATTTATAATATTTTGTTTTTAAATGAAAATTTTTATAGTTAATATTACGGCTTTAATTTCAAGCTATTTAGTTTTAGAAATAAATTTTGTTTATTAAATTTATTTTATCCGCATTATTTTTCCATTAAATAATATATACATATATATTTTTTTTATCAGGAAAATGGCATCAAAAAAGATTTGTGTGAATGTTTTTGCACCTAGGGCAGCAGCTCCCAAATCTACAGCTGCCGCTTGACGCACTATGGATACAACTCCCAAATCTAAAGTTGCAGCTGGACGCACTATAGACACTGTTGGACGCAATAAGGACATTGTTGTACACACTAATAAAAGTCAAGCAAGTGGGACACCAGGTTCATTAAAGCTTATTTCTGATTGGAAGAATGCCAAGGAAATAGATACAACTGATTTCTCATGGTATCTTGAAGACAGTGAAACGGAGGCTGATATACACATCTATCAGATTTGTGGTATGATTGACTTAAATGAGCCATATGATGTGATGGGCAGAGTACGAGACATATGTATGGTCCCGAATACAAACACTATTTATGTTCTTGCAAGGAAGGCTCATAAACGTGAGAAGGTTAGATATTGTCTATCAATCGTCAAGTATGACACAGATGAAATATCTTCAAAATTTTCTGAAGAAATATCAAGCAACATTGCAAATAACATTGTAAGTATGCTTATTTTTATTTCCTCTATGCATTATTGTAAGGATGATTCAATTTTTTATAAATTATTGATCATTGACATGTTTTATTTTGTTTCATAGGATTTTGTTCCGAGTCTTTCAAACATGTTTGAAGGTATTTATATATTGGTGCCAAATGTTATGGATATGATCAACACTTTCCACAAAGACAAAGCAGAGGAAAGGAGATTGAAGCAAAGAGCAATAGCTCGTGACACTGCAATAGTACAAAGAGGGAATCAACCAAGAGTCACTAAGGTGGGTCAATCTAGTAAACTTAAGCATGTTTCTTTTGAAGGTGTCGAACATGAAACAGAAAATTATGATAGAATTAGTGAGGAGGAGATTAGAACTGTTGTGCAAAAGGAGAAAACAGATCAGATACTAGAAAGAAAAATTGCCAAAGATGTCTCTCTTTTATCTCATGAAGGAGAGCTTGTTTATAAAAAAGCTGATATGTTATCCAATAATACTAGGAAATCAAATATTGGTGAACCTGTAAAGGTCGTGAGCAGCAGTGAAGAAAAAACTGAAAGCTCTCACGGAAGCAGAGAAATCATAACACCGGGTGCTGAGTTAGAGGATGGCATTATTAAAACAAAACAAAATGCTATTCGACAAGAGTTGAGGAAGAATAAATTAATTCTTGGTGGCCAAACATTTGAGCTTAATGTTAACCAATTTTATAGCCTAGATGAAGGACAATCTCAATATCAAATTAGAAAGACCCATCACCTATATGTACATAGTCTGAAAACATTGTTCAGGTTCAATCCATATGCGCATGTGGTGGATTATGTGGTTCTTGTCGATCCACGTCAGGTTCCCAACAAACAAGCATTTGACAAGACAAAATGTTTTGATTATAAATATTATGTAATTGGAGGGAACCATTCGATAGAGGCTAAGAGACAATTGATTGCAGAATATCCCAATAACTATATTTTTCAAACAGTGAAATGCATCATTTACGCTGGCTTAACAGAAATAAAATCAAAGTTATTGGCATGGGATCATAAGGCAGATAATGAGTACAAAATGAAAATGACTTTCATTCAAAGGGTCAGATTTATTCATAATGAATTCATAGAAAAATGTGGTGGGGATAAGACACAAGTTAGTGTAACATGTCTAAAGGAATGTTTAATGGAAACATGTTATCAAATTGATGAAAAAAAAGAAAAAGATGGAAAATTGAATACAAATTTCTTCAGAGGCACAGATAAAATTTTTCAGTTGGCATTTAGAATTGGGGAGGTATGGGATTTGATTGATGATATTTTTGATCGGTGGGAGAATATTTCCATTAAAAATCAGAAGGTTAGAAAGAGTAAACCCATAATATGTACCAATAGTAAGGTGGGTCCTGAAATGAAGCAGCTTCCAGAGGATATGACTATCACACCTTGGAGAACAATGCAAGGTGTGAAGGATGATAAATTAGTCAAATCAGTATTAGCCCGTGTGAAGTCGGGTGAATTATCAATGGAAGAAATGTGTGCAAAATTTCAATAGTAAGTTTCTTGAATTATTTCTTATTTTTCTTTCATTATAATTTTCTTTTAAATAAAACATAATGATGTTGGTAGAATTTGTTATACATGTCAGTATATTAACGCTTTTAACTTGATTTATTCAGTCAGAGTTTTTTTATGAAAATACAAGAACACATGGTTAAAATGTTGAATGAAGACAGTTGGGATGATGTTGTATGCAACTACCCAGAAGCAAGTTCTACATCAACACTAAAAGAGTTTTATATTGCATTCAATATGGTATGTTGATTTATAAATTCATTTTATTCATATTTAAATTATTTTTATTTTATTATATATATATTTTATGTCATTAAAGATGTCGAAGAAGGATGGAAATGGAGTACCAGATACTTTCAAAAGCTTTATTGAAAAAATTAAGATGGAGAACATGAAAAGGAAGCGTCTTATGAATGTTGAACTTGATCCTACTCTTAATCATTACATTTGGAATGGGCTCGACAGTGTCCAATATCAAATAATACAAGATGACTGTGAAGACATTGCATCGCTAATACCTAAAAGGGAATATGGCCTAGTTATTGCAGATATTCCTCATGGTTTCAATTTCCCAGACATTGAATATGATAGAGAACCATATACTTATCAAGCTTTTAGTAAAGTGGTTACGGGTTTTCAAGAAGTGACATCATCACCACTTTGGCGATTTGTGACATTTCATTCAGACACACAATTTCCAATGTTATTAACAAGCTTCAAGGGTAAAGAGAACTCAAGGATGCAACTTACATGGTAAGACTTTGAAATTGTATGTTTGATTCCTCCTAAATTTTTTTATTCATGTAAAATTTAATTGAACTTTTACTATGTTATGTTATAGGCAAAAGTCAAATATTGTTTCTTTCGAAGATCAGCTTATTATAAATGATTGTGAGTTCATCCATGTTGAATGTTGGACAAAAGACGATAGTTATAAGCATATTATTATGAATCGAATAGATGGGAAGAATCATAGTCAAGTATTGGTTTATGATGCAATTGTAAGAAAACTAACATATGAGGATAAAGATGCAAAAGGAGATATAGTTAACATTTATCAAAAACCACAAGCATTGATTAACTATCTTATAGATCTATGTTCAAATGAAGGATAATGGGTTTTGGATTTATTCTCAGGTTCAAGTAAGTTTTATTATACAAATTTAAATTTAAATATTGTCTTTTTTACTTTTTATGTCTCCATACTAATTTTCTTACTTATTTTTTTTGTGCTTGATTATTAGGTACATCACTAGCATGTTGCCTACTAAAAGGAAGAAATTGCGTTGCCATTGAGAAAGACCCAGTTCAATGCAAATTTATTCAACAAAGAATTAACGCTCTTAAATTCCTTCCAGATGCGAAGCAAGAAGTTGGTTTGAGGAAAGGAGATTTTAATGAATCATGTGTGGCAAAAAAAGCAAAGGAACCTCAACCACCATTATATGGAATGATTGGAAAGGGATACTTTGGAAGATTTGCTGACATGAAAGATCCATTAGAAGACGACAATGATCAAAATGAAGAAGAAAATGTTGCGGAAGAAGCCATCAATGTTGTTCTAGATGATGTTGAAGATGTATTAGTTGATATTGTTGATGATGTTTAAGTTATGCTTGCAAACAAAAATTATTTTTGAGAACTATTAATCAGTTTTACTTGTAATGTTTAGACTTTGATATTTTATGAGAACAACCCTTATTTTTTGCAAAAAACATGTGATTGCTATTATTTTTTGACATAAAATTCAATAAAAAATTTATTTTCTTAAGTTTTTTTGTTAAGATTCTCCCAAAAAAATAGTTTATTTAACATGTTTTTTCCAACAAAAAGTCTGTAAAAGTGTATTTTTTGCATTGTATCTATATTGAAAAATTGTATTTTTTGTCATATGGTTCAAAATATTGGTTTTTTAGCGACAATTATTTGATGTGCATTAAAAAATTATTTAACAATACATAAACATGTAGAAAATATGAACTTTAGAATATTGAGCCTTTTTTCATCTTTTATCTATGTGAAAAAGTGAAGATATCATTACAAGTTTTTATTTAAAAAAATTTTATTTTTTATTTTTTATTTTTAAAACACAAGTACATAAATGCACTTAAAAATAAACATCTCACGGAAGAAGAAGACATTAGAAAATCTATAGTGTCAAAATCAATCCTATAAAAAAACGTTGGTGATGATACACCACCACTATTCAAAATCGACATAAAAAACATCACATAAAAAAAAAATTAATAAAAAAAAAACAAAATGAAAAAAACTTAAAGTGCCAAAAACATGCTCAAATTTTTTTTTCTTGATTCTGCATCACCACTTTTTCAAAATCAGGTGTTTTTCTTGATACTTCAAAAAGTAGGTAACAATGAGGTTACCTATTTCATCGGTAACAGTGTTAGAAGAATTCTAAGGGAACTTAAGATAACATGCTGTGAATACAAAATCTATTAATCTTAATTTTCAGAGAGAAGTTATGATTAGAAAGAAGATGGAGTGAAGGAGAGCACTTTAAGGATATTTAACTCTTACTTACAAATGTAATTCAGAGACCTGAAACTTCACTACTTCACTTCATTTATAGAAGAAATAACATAAAATGACACAGGAAAGACAAACCGCCATAAAAAAATTGCTAGAAACTTGATACTTCTTTCATTAATTCTTCAGAGAAATAAGTACAAAAATATAGTCTTCTAGAGGTTCCAAAATTCCGAACCTATCTTCTTCATTTTCATCTTTCTTAAATACATTCAAAAACAGTTTTTAACTGCCAAAAATTCCTGAAACTACCTAAACTACTTTCCTCTATCAACAACTTTTCATTACAATTAAGGGTAACATTACAACCTCGTTCTAAAATAGAAAGAAAATACAATAGTAAATAGAAATATCATGATGTATTCTGAATGTATTTTTCTACGGATGTGCTTCCCTTTGTTGCTGATGTGCTTCCCTTCACTGCTGATGTGGTCTTGTGAATATCATCTACTGCTGATGTGTTTTCAGGAAGATTGGTCATCCATTTTATGCATTTCTTCTAGAGTTCAACATTTTTCCTTGGTGCATTAATTAACTTATGATGTTACAATCTAAAAGTAGTGATCCTGGTATAAGTAGGCTTTTCTAGAAATAGAGTTGACCATCCATAACAACTGAAAAACTTTATGCAGGAAATTGATAATTGTTTTCCCTTTTAAAACTATAGTCTTCTCATGAGTGTTGTTAATTTTACTTTTTTCATCCACCAACAGAGTTTCATATGTTTCCCAGGATAATAAGTTACCCTGAAAGTCCCAGAAAGATGGCAATACAACCCTCGTTATTTTATCAAATATAGTTTTGAAGTTTCCTACTGCTTGCTTGATCTTTGTCAACTTCTTTTCTATTGACTTCCTGTGTGTGTTCTTCATTATCACCTTGTTAATTTCTAGAAAAAGTAATGTTCTATCTTTTATCTCATGTTCACCTAGTTCTTGATATGTTTTAGAGTTGACACAATCTATTAATTTCTTAGCCCAGATGGCTCCATCATGCATTTTTTATTTGTCAGCTAATACAAGCTCTTGAAGATCTCTGATTATACTCTTTTCTTCTGAAATAAGTATTAGAGATTCCCATAGTATTTTCATCACTCCTATAATCACATTCAAAAGAATATGTTTAGCCTCAATTAGGGACATATTCCCCTTTACCTTCTCTTTGAGATTCTTGATTTCTTCACAAGCTGACTGATAATCTGTTATGTATTTACCTGCAGTGTCCTTTGATATTACAATTTCGTAATCCTTAGCCATTATAACCTTCATAGTTGTCTCAAGATCACCTTGAGCTTTCTTCCTATAAATCTCTGCCATCTTCAACTCAATACTCAACTCTGATATCTTAGTTGATAGCTCATCATTTTCAGCTGATAAAACTATTGTGTAGATATGAGAGCCAATCTGCCCCTGTAACTTAGCTACTGCTTCTTTCAATTTGGAAATCTCCTCATCTTTTTGCAACACTTGTTGTAAAATCTTCTCCTTTTCAGATTCCACCTCTGCTACTTCAGTTGCCATTGGGTGTTCTCCTGTAGGAAGCTTTAGCTTCTTTATTAGTACATTTACTTATGATTCTGCACTCTGCAAAAACTTCTGCATAGCTGATCTATCAGTGGGATCTACTCCAATTTTGATAATTATCTTCTTTAATTCTTCATTGTGAGTGGATAGAGCTCTGGAATTAGCTTTCTCCAACTTCAGCTGCTTGATCACCTTTCCCAACATGCTTTCAGCCTTACTTGCAGCTGCACTAGTTTTAGTCAAATCATTAACAATCAATAAACCATTTTTCATATGTAAATTGATTTTTTCAGGTAAGTGAATCTTCCTGGCATCAATAGTCAAATTGACAGTCTTGAAATTTCTTGATGACCCTACTGTCATTTCATATGGGTGTGAAAAAGAAACCTTCAGCTGCTCTTTTTCTAAATCCATAGCAGTTAACAATCTAGTCTGATTAGGGGTGATTTAAGACTTAGCTTGAGCCTCCATGATTTCTTTGATCTTATGATTCTTCTCAGAAATTTGGGAAAAAACCTGCTTAATTAATGGTACTTGATCATGAACAACTTCATGGCTGGATGGTGAAGCTTGTGTATTATGTATATCTCCCAATTGAATTGAAAATTCTGGTTGTGGATATGACACTTCTTCACTTAGTTTAGCTCTCTTCTCAGCTCCTTGCTCCTCTGTATCATCATTATTTTCTCTATCTCTTTTATTTCCCTTTTCAGAGATAGCATGAGTTTCAATGCTAGTGCTATCATTTCCCGCAAAACCCTTATTAGCCAACCTTTCAATTTCTGGCTTGCTCTTATGAGTAAAAGCAGAATAACCATTCTCAACCCTCCTTTTAGAAATCACATGATGTGGGTCATAAGCCCACTTTTCTCCTAGCAATAGATGCATGCCTTCTAGAATTTGGTTTGCTACTTTTGCAACTTGCCTCATATTCACTATGAAGGGTCCAACAGTCATGGGAAGTTTAAATAAATGTCCTTTCTTCATTGGCATAAAGTGGATTTGATCCACATTTAAACTCTTTCTAATAAATTCTACGGCAAAAATTATCATGGGGACAAAATAAGGCAATCTATAAGGTTCAACCCCAGCCCCATATAATTTAATCTCTAAATAATCTTAAAAAACAAATCAGTATTTGTACCTGCAACTAGTACTAGGCTGAAGGAATTCCTGAGCTTTAGGTAGAAAACATGGGGGAGTAGTCCCATTCAAAATTTTATAAGCAATTGGCAAGTAGTAAGCAACAAAATCAAACAACCCCCCATCACTAGGTTAATTCATTACCAGGTCAATCCAAAACACTACTGAATGCCTTTTCTTATTTGAATCCATAATGTTTAACCCCAAATTCAAAAAATCTTCTGCAATTTCATACATAAATATATAAGTAACAATTGAAGGAATTTTAACGAGCTTGTTAAAGTTGAGCTCATGAATTGAGAATTAAGATTATCCTTCCAAAATGATGGGATGTCTAACACTAATTCAGGCTTCATCATCAAAGCAAACAGTCCAAGCACTGATCTGTCAATCTGAGAAGCATCTTCCTTTCCAAGTATTTTTTACAAAAAATACAATACAGGTTTGATTTCTGCATCAAACATTTCCAAATAGAATACCTTTTCATCTGGAGAAAACCTCCATGGTTCTAGCTTAAGGAAGAAGGTAATCTGTATGTAATATTTCCCTGCAAGATTGTCATAATGTGCTATCAATGAATCTTCAGTGAAACTAAAATATCTCAGACTCTGGGTAGCAGAAAACTTGATGAATTAACAAGGATGAAACCTGGAGGACACTTTCTCCCAAATGGTTCATTAAAAAACACTTGATGCGGTATATTGTTGATGCTAGTTAGTGAATGAATTTAGGAACAAGATGGATTCTTGGGACACATGCAGACAATAATCCAGACCTGACCATGTGTTGGAACTGGGTCCCCTAGCTGCGTTTTTTATATAAATTTTGTAGTAATTAGTCTAACGCAAGGGCTTTGGGGCGGGACAAAGCCCCCAATGTATTGTAACAAGTCAAAGGGTAGACCAAGAGTCTGCAAACCATGGTTTGCAGACTACAGGATAGCGCAAGCTATGATGATATAAATAGATAGATAAATTGAGTCTAGATAGAGACTAAGTGCAATTGATGCTAATTGTGAACTATTAAGATCTATTTTGGGTGGTAATGGGTAAGGACTCCTACTGGCTGTGTGCGCGGAAATTCTCAGTCATGGTGTGTGCGGACCCCGCTGGCTGTGTGCGTGGGTTGTGACTTAGGTCTATAATTGGGTTTTTGAATGATAATGAATGCGAAATCTGCTGAAGTATCTCTGTGTTATATGAACTAGCTGCATTTTTGTCATTACGAAAATTCTGTTGTGATAATTATTGATGCGCACATGGATGCGAAGGTATTACTAAGATATGATTAATAGTAGTTTCTTTGTCTATGTTTACATGTTGTCTATGGGTTTATGAGCTTCGATTTCTATACTGTTAAAGCCTCCACAATAATATTTCTTTTGTGTGAACCTGATAGATCTCAACAGGGTTGCCCCCATTAACCCTCTTTCCCTTAAGGTGCGGAAACCTGGTTCCAACATCCTCCCATACTACTTCGGGTGAGACCTTGGCCTACGCAAGTAGGTCATTACAGTAAGGGCCAATAGTATAGGGTTTTGTTGGAAAACCTTAAATCCAAACCTAGGTAAGGACCCCTCAAGCCAACAAATGGTTCCATTGCCGAGACCGGGAGAATTTTGAGAGAAAGAATGGGTAATTCCACGAGGTCATTGGCAGCCTAAGAAGCCTAAGCTTGAAGACTGGTTTGAAAAACAGATTCAGGAATTTTCCATAAAAGAGAATCACAACACAAAGCTGAATACAGAAAAGTGGAAGAACAAGTATATCTTTATAGAGGTATACGAAATTTTCTTTGTAATTTTCACGCACGAGCTATAGGAGTGTCTAGCAAGGTTAGTAGAATTCAAGACTTGTTAGAAAGATGATTAGGATACGTAGTGGACTCATGAATCAATCCAATAGTTGGAGAAGGTTGATAAGACAATCACCTGGACCATAGATCACTGGGTGGATAGTGTGCTGGGAGGATTTGTAATAGAATTCGCAGTCGATCAATTCGTATCTTATTCAGAAGTTGAGCGGAGGTTCTTCAAATGATTCTGAGGTAAGTTCTTGTAAACATTTTCGTTACTGATTAATATGTTATTGTGCAAAAAATTTATTCTGTGTAGCCACACTGAGTGAATGAACTCCGATCAGAGAAAAAGTATGACACGAAGTGGTAAATACTACAAAATCAATCGAGAAGGGGACAGATCCGTCTATAGTCCCTTAAGAGAGCCATCTACGCACGCAGAAACTAGTCCCCTAGTTACACCACTGTCAAACTAGCGCAAGGGAAAGAAATCTCCTACCCCTCCGCCACCACCGGAAGATGACATGGCTACACACATGAAGCTACCCATATTTAAGGGTGTGGGGTATGAGGACATGGACCAATTTTTGTTTGTAGTGGAATCGATATGGACTGCACAGAATTTTGCTAGCAATGCTGTAAAAAGGGCGCAACTATCCTTGGCCTTTGAAGGAAGGGCCTTGGATTAGTTCATGGGGTACATTGGCCAGCATGCAGATCCATCAATACAAGAGATTAAAGATGCCTTAAAACAGTAGTTTCGAAAGCCTAAGTCCTACGCTCAACTTGTGATTGACTTGAAATATTTTAAACAAGGACCTATAGAGTCTATATGGGAGGCTGATCAATGGCTGAAGAAAGTTATCAGGGATGGAGAATTTAATTTTTAGGATAGAAAGCACAAGGAATGGTTCATTTCCATGTTATTACCACACCTGCATGGGCCTATGGGTCAGCAGACGATTGATACGCAAGAAAAATCCCTGGAAGTTTCCATGAAGTTAGAAGCTGCACAAGGGACAATGCCCAGTTTGGGATACAATAGATCCAGGGCCAGTTGGAGGCAATGCACCTATAAATCCAGAATTTGTGAAAGGAGCGGGGAAAGGAAGATAGCTTAGACATTTGATGCATAAGGTGCAAGGTGTCGGGCCACACCAAGGATCAACGCCCTCTGCTGTTAGACTACATGCAGGATGGGGGGCCCAACCCATTACGCCCCAAAGAAGCTATGGGACCAAGCACCCCCACGTTATGGTGCGTTGACTGCTGAGTAGCCGGATTACATGATACCAACCACTGCCCCCGACTTGGTGCATATGTCCCAGAATTGAAGCAACAATGGTGCAAATTCTGCTCATCTGTGGGACATGACGAGCACAACTGCCGAACATATGATTTAATGATAGATAGAGGAAAAATGTATAGGGTGTTGGCTGACCCTTCATCGCCATTATCTCCCTTTGGACAAGGAGGCTCCCCTGCCAGAGGCCGGGGGGGAGAGGTGGAAGCACATGTCGGGGAAGAGGATAATTGATCTGCTATAATTGTGGGGAGGTAGGACACTTTACAAGGGAATGTATAAACTTTGCATGCCAATCTTGCATATATTGCAGGCAGTTGGATCATGTGATCGAAGACTGTCCTGTACTAATAGAAAAGATGCAGGAGAAACAACAAACATTGACACAAAATGTATAAAGGGTTAAGGCAGAACCATGCAATGAAGGACCCAATATTAATGTAATTATGCGCAGTGGCATGGCCACTGGAGGAGCTGAGGAAAGAGCTGCAGCTGAACCCCTTATCAGAAAAGCCGCTAACAAAAAGGAAAAATTGGACCTATAGAAGGAGAAAGAAACCTTCCTGGAAGCTAGGAAGGACTTTTCCAAATATAAGGCATCTACCTCAAGGTCCCCAACGAATCTAAAAGCGAACGAAGAAGTTAAGTCGTTCATGCAGGCATGTATGAAGTTTCCACACAACCAGAAGGCAGTATAAAACCTTCAATCATTGATAGACAGCTGCGCAGAAAAGGTTGAACCTCCAATGGAAGTTAAATATGTCCACAAACTTTATAGGCATAAGAAACACACTAGTCGGGAAATGAGGCTAACTGCGCAGATTGGTGATTATGAAATGGATTAGGTCATCCTGGATTTAAGATCTGATGAAAATGTCCTGTCCAAACAAACTTGGTAGAGGATGGGAGAACCCAAGCTAGAATGGTCTACTATACAACTGCGCATGGCTAACCAATAGAATATCATACCGTTAGGAAGGTTATCAAATATTATGGTAGATATTACGGGAGTTAAAGTATACGCGGATTTTGAGGTAATTAAAATGATAGAGGATGCAGACCCTTACCCTATGCTCCTAGGATTGGACTGGGCTATAGACATGGGAGGTATCATCAACTTGAAGAAAAGAATCATGGTTTTGGAGAACGAGGGAACGCGAGTAATAGTCCCTCTAGACCCGACAGAGGGTGAGCGGTATACCGAACCAGTGTGTGAAGAATACGACATTGATCATATCTACAAACTGACTACCCAGGATGAGGATTGGATTAACCCTACGGGGGATGGTGTGCTCTGCTAGGAGAAATACAAGGAATGTCTCTCTGACTGAGATGGAGAGATCGAAAATTGGCAGAACCGGTTGCATGATGTATCTGTGCTACGATGTCTTAAAATCACAAAGAGCTTCCAGTGTATCTCCTTAGAGGTAAGAGAATTGCCTTATTTTGATGATTCTGGAAGTGTTATGGATTTTCTTAAAGCATTTGAAGCAAAATTTCTAAGGGAACAAATAATGTGGGCACTTAACCTAGCTATGTGTGTGACCCCTGCGCGGTGGTGGGAAAATCATAAGGGAACCTTCCAGGATTGGGAGGAATGTCGCAAAATGATGATCCTACACTTTGAACTCCCGCTGAACCTACCCATGGAGATTTTCATCAGTCGCAGGGACCCACACAAGCACTTGTCCATATGGATGAAGGTATGGTGTAAAATGACTTGGGACGCATGGGTCCACATGTTTATCCACGCCTTGGGAAAAATCCCCGCCACGTGGTATTTGGATGCAGAGCTACGACAACGCACCCGCCACCTGGACACCATGAGGGAAGATGTTTTTGGTACGTTCGGGTTGATAATCAGAACTGAGAAATTAAACGAAGCTCTGCAAGACATAGATGCTCTAGTATTTGATGAATCACACCCTTGTGTAGAGTGTGGGGAAGCAGCTTGGGATGCGTAGATGCAAGATATTGCCAACTACTAGAATCTATAAATGGAGGAATGTGACAAGGACCCACGAAATATCACTATCCCAGAGTCTGAGGGAGAATGCAGAGTTGCTGGACCCCCACTGCAAGAAGTAGATTTGAATAAGCCTCTTAAATTAAGGGAAGTTAACATTGGAATAGAAGAACAACCCAAGATGGCTAGAATTGGGGATTACTAGGATGATGACATCGTTGGAAAAGTCACAGAACTTCTCACTAAATATCATGATCTGATTCCTACAAAATTTTCAGAACTCGAGGGTATCGTTGGGGACCTGGGTGTCATGCGAATCACCTTAAAACTAGATGCATGTCCTATCAAGCAGTGACCTTACCAATTGAACCCCAAATATAAGTAGAAAGTCAGAGAAGAAATTGACAAAATGATAGTCGTAGGTATCATCGAACCAGTGGAATAGTCGGATTGGGTAAGCCCTATGGTAATCCAAGAAAATAACACTAAAGCAGAAATAAGAATCTGCGTTGACCTGCGCAAGCTTAATGATGCTTGCGTACATGATCCCTTCCCTACACTGTTCTCTGATTAAATTCTTGACAGTGTGGGAGGTCAGGGAATATACTCATTCAACGCATTAGGTTTTAGGGCTACTACATAAGATGGGATCGTCCCCGAAGATCATAAAACTACTTTCTGGCAGGAAGAGGGATCCTTCAAGTACATCGTCATGCTCGAAAATTTCCCCTACCATCTTCACAGGTGGTGGTAGAAGTGTTCATGGAATTAATTCTGATTTCTAGAAGTATGCTGACAATTGGACATGGGTGGATAGTAAAGCATGTATCGGACACTGCGCAATCTTTGGATGCCTGGCCTGTATTCTAAACATTAAGAAGTGCATATTATGTACCTTTCGGGATCTTGTTAGGACATGTGGTTTGTCGGCGGGGTTTGATGATTGACCAAGCCAACCTTACGATTATCATCAAATTAGCAGTTCCCACAACTGAGAAACAACTACGCTCCATCCTCGGGCACACAAGCTACTATTGGAAGTTTATTCAAGGGCATACACTGATCACGACACCAATGGAGAAGCTACTAAAGAATTTCATATCTTTTTTTTGGGACGCAGAGTGTCAGAAGAGTTTTGAGCCGCTCAAGGAAAATATGGTCTCTGAACCTATCCTCATATTCCCTGACTGGGTGAAGGTTTTTCATGTCCATGTGGACGCCTCAGGGATCGCCCAAGGAGTTGTACTTACACAGCCTAGGGAAGGGGACATTGACCACCCGGTTGTGTTTTCTAGTAGAAAAATTTCTAGCGCGGAACGTAATTACTCTACTACTGAACACGAGGGATTGGAAATGGTGTATGCCCTGCAGAAATACCGACACTATATGCTGGGAGGGCACTTCAAGATTTTCACAGATCACTTAACTTTGAAGTACCTAGTTGTTGAGGAGGTAAATCCCCTCTGCGGACAGAGGCGATCCCTACTAGCCCAGTAGGGGTCTAGCAACAAACAAAAAATGTCATGACGCAGGTTCCTAATTACGAATGAGATCCTTGAATGAGCTACACCGGATTGTGGCCCATGCAGGATGCGATCCCTGGGTGCCCGTTCCTCCGGCTTGGCGGATCACAATCCTCCACGATCTCCGTGGATGAACACACACATAGAAGAAACGAATGGGTAAGCATAGAAACCGGCATACGTAACTAAACATCAGTCAGAAAGGACGTTACTCACATTAACATGATGGAAAACGGAGTGGAACCATAATCATAATCATCTATTAAATAACCAGCGAAGAGAGATTACAACCAAGTTCTGACGTCGCGGTCTCCTTCAGACGGGTCTCCAGTAGTCCACGTCTCGCAAAGCTCGCCAAGGAAAGGGAAAACCTCTCCAGAGTCTCGTGACAATGGTATCCTTACTTGAGTCAACCTTAAGGGAAAGAGAGGGTGCTTTACAACACAAAGGCTCTTGGGAATATGGAGATTCAGAGCTTAGGCACTTCCAGACTAGCTTGCCATTGATTTGAGCAAGCTTTTATAGATGGGGAAGGAGGAGTTGGGATCCCTATTATTATGGGATTGGCCCTATCAACAAGGAAGGTTCCATGGGAGGTGGCAAAACCACTTCCCTCCATAGAACTCCCGCAGCCAACCTCCCAACTCAAGATAGGTGATGGTTTGTGAATTTTTTAGAACTCAACTCCCGCCATCCATATTTAAAAAAAAACTCCCAAATTGGGTGGCGCGACTACGGCTCTATGACAGAGCGCCAGGTGGCGCGACCTCTTTGCATTAATTTCCCCATTGGCGCGAGTACTGAACTGCTTGCCCGCGCCAATGCTAAAAGGGCTGTTTTTCATGACTTTTGCAAGGAGATGTCTCAAGGGAAAATGAAGCTCATGTCCAGAGGGATGCATTGATAATGTTTTCAAGGCATGACAATGTTCACAGGTCACAGAATGGGTCCTCCATTGTGCGGGATGGGGAATGGCAAGGACGGTGACAAATTACTGTGTAACAGATGCCCCCTAAAGTATGAGGCCCGAGAGGGAGAGGGGTGAAATGCTTTACGAGAACATGTTCAACTGAAAGCCCGCCGTCGGAAAACCTGCGCAGAAAGATACAACTGATATCTCAAGTACATGATGTATAAGTGGTATGGACGCAGCCATCCGAAACAGAGTATGATATAATCCGGATCCAGAGTATGGGCGCAGCCATCCAACTAAGATCAAAACAAATTGACTCAGGTATGGTCGCAGCCATCCAATCAATGAGTCATGTACATAACGATAATAATCCACAATCGCAGCCTGGATTACAACAGACACAATCCAGGGTCTTGTGCTCCATCTCGACCCAACAGAGTACAAGTTCAAGCATGTGAATGTGTGAGCTAAAGTCGAACATGCAAGAACATTGTCAGATTACCAGTCAATGATGAAAACTGTTAACCGACGCGAGAGAAACCACCAATAATGACAATGGTCCTCAAGGTACTACAGGTACAATCTACGGCGTGCGAATAAATGAGTTGACGTCGAACACCCGCAGAATCACTCGATCGGAGGCCAATGATGTAAACCTCTCGTTGAATGCGACGAACCTGCCATTGAGGCATGCAGGCTCCAAGGTACCACAAGGAGTCTCTAGACCAACTTCCTGGATAATGAGTTGATGTCGACAGGAAGTGACCTCGATCGAAGGTGGGCCATAATGATTCCCACATCATCGACACGAGACAGAGGAACATGATGTTTTGTTGTGAATCGGGATCGTATGAGAAACAGAGGAAGGTTGATATTTGCAGAGGCCAACTTCTCTTGAACATATGAACGACACGACAGTGGACTTGGCAGTATTTGACATCAACAGATCAGAGGTCATGGTGACGAGGCAGTGAACAGATGAGAGGTCAAAAGAGATTACCCAAACCCATGGAGGCAAAGTGAAGCAACGAGATGAGATGTCCCCAACCCGACACGGATGCAGACAAGTGCCATGTTCAAGAGCGACATACTGCCGACGACAACGACGATGGTTCCATTTTTCCCCCACCATTTCTGGCGAGTACCCCAATTATTTTTTAATAACAAGCTTGAAGGGGATAGCATATGCTTGCGATATAAGTCCGCCCTTCGGGCGAATCCATCCTAGTGCATTTAACGAGTCCCGGGAAGGAGAAACTCGGAGAACGTCATTTCGACTATATCCGATGTCATCAGGGTTTAACGAGTCTGACAAAGGAAGAACTCGGCGTCTTTTCATGTTTAGAGAGTTTGAAAAGACAGCGGAAAAGAAAACTCCACAGGTCCCTTTTCGTAAATAGTTCCCCGGATCCGAAAAGGTAGAAAACAATATCCGGGAAAACCTCCTAGTCGCGATAGGCTAGGGTATTCCTTTTTCGTAATCAATCCATCCCAGCCCGAAAAAGGGTTAAACTTATACTGGGTGGATGTCGATTCGTGTCCATTTTATCGAGATCGAAACGACAAGGGCCTCGACGATCTTTTCATATTTAGAGAGTCAGAAAAGAGCTGAAAGATGACTCCAGAGTGACTTTTTCGTGTATTTATCAAGTCCGAAAAAGTATAAAATACAACTCGTTTCCATCTTTTAAGTCGCAAAAACCTGCTGCTGCACATACCAAGCAAGCGTAAAATCCATTTTCGACATAACACATGCAAATATTTGACAAAAATAACTTTTAAAGCTCATTTAACATCGAAAAAGTTATAAATATGTCTAATTGGTAAAAAATGAAAATACTTTTTACTATTTACCTTGTGGAAAGCAACAGTGGTCCTTTTGGAACAGAATCTTCTGACGGTGATTGCGACCAATCCAGGCCACCATTCAGCTTCTTGTCTGTCACAGGTAAGAGGCGCTCCTTTGCTCTTCATTTCCACACATTTTTTAATGATTTTCCCTTAGAAATCAACTTTGTGTGGCCATTTTTAAAATTTTAGGGCCGGGCCCATTGGCGCAGGTATCGGGCACGGACCCGCGCCAATGAGCTCTTTTTACTAAAGGGCTCGCGCCACATGGCGCGACTGTTAGCAAAACAGCCGCGCCAGCGGCCGAACCTAAATTTCCGCCTAAAATTCCGGTATTTAAACCAAATTTCTTGAAATTTGAAGCTCACCAAAGATCTAATCAGGGGTTTTTGACCATATGAATGCAGATAACCACTCAAAATGGAAATCGAATGGAAGGAACGAGAGCACGGAGATGAGGATGAAGAGGCCATGCAAAGCCAAGCTTGCATGAACGCTCTTAGAGACTGTGGATTGAAAAAGTTCTTCCTCACGCCATGTTTACGAGCTCAGCCCGAGCTCCTCCAATATCTAATCAGCATCTGGGATGAAAATGAACAAGTGTTCAGGCTACGAGACCAGGTGTTAGAACTGGAGGTCACTCACATTTATTTCATTACTGGATTGTCCCGTAGAGGTCCAATTCCTGTACTGACTGGGAGCAGACCATCAGGGGAAAAGATGGAACAGGTAATGGCACGGGTGTGCCGAGGGGCACAAACAGGATCAGGAAGCAAGAAGGTATACATCTCCACCATCCCTGATCTAGCACTGAGAGTAGTTCTCCACACCATTACGCGGGCTGCTGGGTCACAGGCTCCGCACGAGGCCACGAAGACCCAACTCCTGTTGGCCTCAGAATGCATGGGTCCCCTACTGTTCAACTGGGCAGAAGCAGTAACCATCAACATGAAAAGGCAGCTCACAAAGTGCAAACAGGGGAAACTGAAACAGTTCGGGTATGGTTCCATCTTGGTATCGTTCATTCCGGAACGCATACCAATCTTCCAAGGCCAAGGGGCCGCAGTGGCGAGTCCGATACCACGAGAGCCACGAATGGCTCGCTGGGCAGCACTGATGCCCAGATCTGGAGGTGGCCAACAGATGTCCTGGAGGCCAGAGTTCTTTAGGTGGCTATGGCGCCAACTGATCGTCGTGGAAGATTGGCCCTATTCGGGAACTGACTTTACCGGGGACCCAGATCTCCCACTACCAGAAGGAGATGACTGGGACGAGGAGCTGGGTAAGACCTCATATTTTTTATTTTATGTTTATATGTTTTTTTTTGTTAACACACATTCGTCTTAACACAATTATATACGCATGCAGATGTAGGACCTGAGCGACCGGCCGGGATGTCTCCTATCTCCCGGAGGACACAACTCGCCCCTGAGATCCAGGGGGAAGGTACCGGAGGAGAGGAACTGATCCAGAACCTCGAGGGGATTGCCCATGGGATCCCGGACTATGCCCGACTATCAGACGTACCGATGGCATACCAGCGCCACACGGTGGGAGTTCCAAACTGGATCCACCGAATCCTGAGGCGCCTAGTGCGTGCAGTGACGTGCTATCATGAGCACCATGCAGATTAGTCTCTAGGGTTTATGCCACACCTATTTTTTGAGAGACACAGTGTCTCAGGATGTACTAAGACGATTATGTATATTTTTTGAGTTTTATGTGACACACTCTATGTAAAAATTTCGATATCTATATATATACATATCTATTTCTGGATGAGTCTTTCTTTACATGTGATGATGATTTATAAATTGCGCAAATGTCTGTCTAATACCAAATTTGCTACTGCATCTGTTAATATATTCAAATGCCTGGGTATATGATGATATGTAATGTAGTCAAAATTCCTTTCCAGTAATCGAATACGCAAATACAGACGTAAAATGGACGGGTTCCTTACCGAATAGTGTCCGTTCAGCTGTAACACTACAAGTTGTGAATCTAGGTACACGAGCAATTCACGGATACCAAGGTTCACTGCCTCGGTTAACAATTCCAACACGGCACTATATTCCGCGATATTGTTCGTGGTACGTCCTAAACACACACCTTGCAGGTCAATCAACTCACCAGCAGGATCGTAGATTACCCAGGCTGCGGAAGACAGATTCCTGGTACTGCAGGAGGCACCATCCGCGAAACCAACAAATGGATGAATAGACATCTGCACAACTAGGAAGACCCGATCAGCAGAAAGATGTTTACAAAGCACACCACACTATGCACACAAATGACAATCACACACCTATGTACACACACCACACCAAGAAATCACTTTAGGCGTAGTACTTTTTAAGGTACAGCCCATTCCTGGGCTGCGCCAGCGGAAATCCTTCGTAATCTATAAGCTCGTAGGCCCCATTTTTCAAAACGCGTTTTACTATATAGGGACCGTGCCACATAGGCTGGAGTTTACCGGCTCCAAGCTTATCATGTGCCTGATCGTACAAGAGAACGAGGTCTCCTTCAATGAAAGAACGAGGGGAAACAGTTTGATCAAAATGAGTTTCGACCCTCTTCTTTTGTGCTTCGATGATCAAAGCAGCCAGTCGACGGGTTTCATCCAATCGTTCGAGATACATAAGACGTTCTTCCTCAGGGGAGGTATCCGGTAATAGCTCCACAGCTAATTTAAGCGAAGGAATTTCGCATTCAACCGGCAGAGTAGCTTCCAGACCATACACCAATTGGAAAGGTGTGAACCCAGTTGCACTCTTAGAAGATGTTCGGTATGCCCAGAGAGCTGAGAACAGTTGGAGATGCCAACTGGATTTATGAATCCCAACCGTTCGCTGAAGCATGGTGACCAAAACCTTGTTCACCGCTTCAACCTGACCATTTGCTTGAGGGTAGTATGGTGTTGAGCTGTCGTGACGCAAGCCCAACGCTGAAGTCAGCTCCGTCATCATGTAATCACGGAAATGAGTACCATGATCAGTGACGATGGCTTGAGGAACCCCAAATCGTGCAATAACGTGGTTGAATATAAATGAAACAACCGTTCTTCCGTCAGCAGCTAGTGTAGGCATCGCCTCGGCCCACTTAGTGAAGTAGTCGACGGCGACAATGATATACGCATGCCCCCCGGCCGAGTGAGGGTTACACGTCATAAAATCCACGCCCCATTTCGCGAAAGGGCCGACGGTAATAACGGGATGCAAAGGCAATGGCGGCGCGCGCATATTGCGCTGAAAAATCTGGCATGGATGGAATTTACGGACTGCAGTGATACAATCCTTGAATATGGAAGGCCAGAAATAACCTGCCCGCAGAATCTTCTGGGCAGTAGCATACCCGGACATGTGTCCGCCACAGGCGCCACTGTGGCAGTCATTCAAGACTTTCTCAGCCTCTTCCAAGGTAAGGCATCCTCGGAGCACCGAATCTACTCCAATACGATATAAGGTATCTCCTACGATACGGTAGGGTTGGGACTGGTGCTGAATCCGACGGCGGGCAGTTTTATCCAACTCAGACTGAAATGTCGCGGTCTGAAGATACACTATGATGTCACCGTACCAAGGATCACGAGTATCAATAAGAAACAGCGTTTCGTCCGGTATATGATCTTCTGAGTGTGAAGGAACAGAGTCTGTAGGGAGAGAACATATCAAATCCGCGAAGACCAGTGATTTAGTTGACTTGGCGGTGGTGAACTCCAAGTCAAACTCCTACAGGATCACGATCCATTTGGAGTACTTGCCCCCTAGTAATTGTCTAGAAAGAATATATGTCATAGGGTTGCAGTCTGAAACCACTGTTATCGTACGCAAAAGGATGTAATGGCGAAAGCGTTGTACGGCATGTACTGCTGCTAAGGCCAACTTCTCGACATGTGCATAACTCGTTTCCGGGTCGAGAAGGTTCCGAGATAGGTAATAAACGACATGTTCGTCACCGTTCTCGTCATCCTGCACCAAGACCATGGCGATGGTGCTTAATGCGGCGGCTAGATACAAAGTAAAGTCGCGGTGGTAGTCCGGCGGACGAAGCAACGGAGCATTGACTAGCAATGTCTTCAGCTTCTCGAAGGATTCCTGAGCAATTTCGTCCCAGTGAAAGGGAACATTCTGCTTTAACAAACGAGTGAATCCTTTGGCCACCTCGGCATAATTCAGGATAAAGCGCCTAAGAAAATTCACTTTCCCTTGTAGACTCTGTAACTGATACAGGGAGGAGGGTGATGGGAGATTTATGATGGCCTCAACCTTTAGAGGGTCAAGGCGAATTCCGTCTTTCGAGACTATAAAGCCTAAAAGACGGCCATAATCGACGCAGAAGACGCACTTATGAGGGTTGAGCCTGATATTGTAGCGTCTGCAACGAAGGAATATCTGGCGGAGATGCTCAGGATGGTCCTCTCGCTTACTCGAATGGGCTGGAAGGTCGTCCAGATAAGGCTGGACGATATGGCGAATATCATGAAAAGCATAGGACATCGCGCGCTGGAACGTGGCGCCAGCGTTTTTTAAGCCGAACGGGAGTTTTTTGTACGCGAAAGTGCCCCACGGACAGATGAATGTGGTCTTATGTTGATCCTCAGGTGCAATATTGATTTGGTTATAACCTGATAAACCGTCCATTAAGGAGTAGATCTCACTCCCAGCACATTCGTCGATGATCTGATCGATGAACGGAGTGGGATAATTATCCTTAGGACAGGCGTGGTTGATATCACGATAATCCACACAGACTCGAATTGTACCCTGCTTTTTATCCACAGGGACGATATTGGACACCCATTCTGTAAGGGGGATAGGATAAATAAAACCCGCGTTCAGAAGTTTTTCAACTTCTGCCTTGATGGCGGTGGCTTTCCGAGGATGCATGGGACGTAAGCGTTGGCGCACGGGTTTCGCACCTGGGTAGGTTGGAATCTCGTGCACGACAATACTCGGATCAATTCCCAACATTTCCTCGTAAGACCATGCGAAAACATCTCTGAATTCTTTGAAAAGCTCAGTATAAACTTGGATCTCCTCGGAAGAACAAGTCACACCCACATGAATGTTCTCAACAATCCCCGGTTTAACGGAGATGTTGATATGAACAGTTTGAGTAATGTTACTTAGATTACCCTCCGAAAAGACCTCGTGCATCAAGATCGGTGTTTGAAGAGGAGGGGAAGGAACCTGAGTAGCATAACGCTCTAGACAGTCAGTCATTGCCCCCAAGCTGGGCATAAACGAGGAGCGATGATGGCCATCGCCCCAGGGCAGCTCCTCAAGAGACATAGTTTCAATGATAGCCTCATCTGAAGGAAAAGTCTCTCTAAGAGGATCAGGCGAATCAGCCTGACCGAGCCAGGGGGATTGTGAGTAGACGTCAAGAGCCATGCTCATCGGAGCATGCTGAGGAGGTGGAGGGTCCGATGCGTCAACGATCTCACAGTAGCTGATCTCTACTGGTGTTAAAGGCATGGATTCTCCAAACTCATATACCTGCTCAGGTGTAGGAATAAGCCAGGGGTCATCAGTCCTGGACAACATGTTGACTTGAGCGGTATTCGGTGGTGGTGCGGGGAATATACCCATGAGAACCGGGTCTTTGAAAAGACCAGGCCCTATGCTGTCTGGGGGATTCGAAATTTGATCCACGTATGGCACGTTGTTCTCAGAGCTAGAGGTGAAAAATGACAACTGATCTACCGTGACAATCTTGCCCTCATGGGGGAACTTAATGAATCGAAAGACAGTAGACGACACGCAGAGCATGGCATGGGTCCAGCTGCGGCCAAGAAGTATATTGTAGTTGAGTTTCGCGTCAACCACTTCCACTTCCACGTTGACAGTTTTTCCCTGTAATGTGATCGCAAGACTCTCGAGAACTCCCAGGGGTTTTGAATACCGACCATCAAATGCCTCAAGGGCATTGGGAGATGACGACAAGGCTGGAGAGCCGATGGCCTTCCAGCAAGCGGAGGACATAACGGAAGTAGATGCACCCTCATCTACGACGGCTCTATGAACGTTCAGACCGTTAATCCCGACTTGAATGACCAAAGCAATTTGATGTGGAAGCCAGGGAGTAAAATTCTCCAGATCAAAGGTGAGAAGGCTCGAGTCGGCGGGATCGATACCACCGATGGCAGACAGTAAAGCCTTCCGTTGTGAAGGGCAACTTTGAAGAACCTCAAGTGCAGACATGGCACATGGCGCCTGTGCCAGATCCTCAACGATACTGTAATATTGAGCGGCACAAGCATTTGGATTGTAAGAGGATCTCCGAAGAACACCCTTGGGAGGTGGCTTCACAACGGGTTTGAGAGTCGGCTTCTCGATTTCCAACGGACCAGAAACAGGTGGGGGAGGCGGCCCTTCCGCAACTGCCTTCCCGGGTGCCTGCTGCTGACTGTTGTAATCCTTCGATCGTGTAGCGATGGTGATAGGTGCATTAGTCTTCATCATGAAAACTTGAGACCCAAACGGTGCAGATGGTGACCCCTGTTCGACCATCTGGGTCTGCTGAGATGGAAATGGCTCTTTTAAAACAACCGGAGTTCCTTTTGAGCCTTTAAGAAGTTGACTAATTTCGGATCGTCGTGGACAATCCTTAGTGTAATGGTCACCTTCACAGATGAGGCAAGGGAATTTCGGCTTACGTTGGGAGCCATCCTCAGTCCGAGACTTAGATTCTGGTTTTGGGGCATCAGATTTTGATTTGCCTTTTCCCTTCTTCTTCCCCTTGGAGGATTTGTCCACAGGATTGGCCTGAATGGCATTCACCTCCGCGGTTTTACCAGAATCAGATGAGGGGGAATTAGCAGAGGTATTGTTGGAAGAATTAGCCTTCTGCTTCCCATTCGAAGACTTCTTCGAATTTTGAGAAACAGAACCAATGACACCATCCACCGTAGGGGTAGGCGGGGCCTTTGTTGCTCCGGGCCGTGGAGCATCAGGCAAGATATCATAAAGCGTTCCAGATTGCGAATAAAAAAGATCCAGGTACTGGGCACGCGTGATAGCTTGTTCCTCCGTCACACACGCTCCCATCGCGATATCCTGAGCGATTTTATTGACAAAGGAGGTGGTGAACCAGTGAGTCAAAATCTGATCAGGTATGTGAAACTTGATCAGTCGACGACGGTGCCGCCACTCATGGATGTGATCTGAGATGTGAGTGGCCGAGTCCTGCTTCAGGGAAGACAGGAGGTGCGTCCCGGCCTCATATCGGACCGGTAACTGGAAATGCGTGAGGAAAGCCATAGCTAGCGAGTTGAAATCCTGAAAAATACCACGGGATAGCTCTATGTACCACTTAGCAGCAGCTCCTGTTAAAGTACGCTGGAAAAGACGCAGACGAATCGAATCGTCGGTCCAAGAGTTAGACGAACACTAGAGGTGATACGTCATCACATGCGCCTGGGGGTCTTCTCCAGCTTTGCCCTCAAACTTGGGACAGTCACCTGGTATCTTGGTTGGAACTGGAGGCCAATATGGATTATGAGCAATCGGATCATTGGTCAACTTCGAGACGTCCGGTAGTTCCAAGGTAGCCAGGAACGGCAATGGAGGGTTAACTACCGTGCCAGTCCCAGGATAAGGTCCGGTACCTGTACTCCACGATGGTTGTGAATATCCCTGCCCCCATGGGTTCTGTCCCTGAGGATTCTGACCGTAGGGGGCATAGTTCGTATAACCAGACTGATTTGGCTGCTGGTAACCATAGTGCGGGGCTTGATAACCAGGGTTCGGGCCCTGATTAGGCGTCTGCCCTGTGTAAGCAGCGTTTGGATTTGGCTGCTGAGCGTAGGTAGAACCGGGTGGAGGAGGATGATACTGAGAGCCTCCAGAGTGGTTATAGTTCGGTTGAGACTGACCATGAGGATAATAACCACTCTGAGGATGAGTAGGCTGCTGATAAGTGTAACTCTGCGGAGCCTGGTACGTAGGGCGCAGCTGTTGATTTGGCTGCGACATTGAATGAACAGGCTGTTGAGCAGAGTGAACGGAATGAGAGGGCTGCCCTGAATGAACAGGTTGATCCGAGTGAGGGGGCTGGCCTGAATGACCAGGCTGGCTCGGGTGACCAGGCGGTGTTGGTTGCGCAGGCTGACCTGGTTGTAAGTGGGCCCCAGGTTGTGCCGAATGGGTCGGCTGGCCTGGAGGCGGGACACCGGGCTGTACCGGATGAGTCGGTTGCCCTGGTGGAGGAACAGGACCAGGTGCTTGCTGGAAACCAGTTTGACCTGAAGCAGAACCATAGGGTGGTCCTGGCTGATATGCAACGTTAGAAACAGCAGGATACTGTGGTTGCATTGGTAAAGACGGCTAGATTTGCCCCCCAGGACCATAGGCCTGTCCCGGTTGATACCCTAGCTGAGGTTGAGCAGGTTGACCAGCAGGGCTATAATATGGTCCTTGCGGATTGTATAATGGCCCTTGCTGGCCCGCAGGGTAGCCTTGGATGGGCTGTCCCTGTGGGTCATACAAATAGCCAGGTTGGCCCGCAGGTTGGCCCTGAAAGGGTTGTCCTTGTGGGTTGTAAGCTTGGTTGTATGGTAAACCTTGAGCATATAGATAAGCCTCAGGAGCAGGAAGGCGCAAAACCTCCCCATGCTCGTCAAACTGACCTGGGAACATATACACGGGAGTGCCATCCTGTGCATAGTGCGAAAAGAAGGATCGATAAGGATCTTGGGGAACTTGTCCAGCTCCGGCGTTCGGCTGCTGTAAAAACAACCGATACTCCTCCGGAGAGATATTCTCCGGTATAACAGTAGCTAGGTAAATGTCTTCAGGAGTTGGCCCAGCCCTAGTAGCAGATGCTGAGACAACAGCAGAAGAGGCAGCCACACAAATAGTGGGCCGAATGGGAACAGAAGTGACGGGCGTCGAAGGGGACACCCCGGGTGTAGTGGCAGCTGGTCTCGACGCGGGAGATGATATCCCCATAGAGGCAGCAGCTGAAATGATCTGACCCAGAGATCTGTATCCCTGTGGTAAAGAAGGACTGGCTGACGATGTGGTAGCCAGCTCGGAACCGTCTCCCTCAAACAATCTACGAGGGATGCGCTGATAGTCATCAGACCCTGGAATTTCCTCACCAGAATCACTCATGGTTGATCCTGCCGTTAAATCACGCAGAAGACGGCGAGGACTAGGAGGAAAGACAGCAGCAACAAACGGTGAACCCGATGTAAGAGAAAGGAAATCAGCTCCTAATCTCAATTCAGACAGAGGGTTCGAAAAGGGCCAATTGAACTCAACTGGTCCTCCAAAGGGTTTCTCGGCGAGAACCGGTCCCCCGTCGGGAAACTCGGAAACAACAGGCTGCTGTGGTTCAACAGAAGGCTCAGAAGCTTCTGAAGAATCGTCCGTGTAAGGACTACCAGTAGACGAAACCGATGGTTCCGCCACCGTGGCAAAAGACTAGAAGAAAAGAGCAAACACACACACGGGCTGAAAATGAGTTAAGACACACGATCAAAACGGTCAACAAGCAATGTCTAAATAGGTGTGAAATCGTGGGCGATTAATTTTACCACATTGGAAAGTAAGAAATTCTACCGTTTCATGTTTCAAGAGTCGAGAAACGATAAAAATATGACTCTATCTCTTTCAGAGTTGACACAAGCGTGAAAGGACAAGCGCTTGACGGTCTTTTCAAGTTTAGGGAGTCAGAAAAGACCAAATGACTGCTCAAGAAAAAACTAGGCACAAAGGGTGTACCAAATATCCGTGAACTGCAATATACACCTTGGTTTCAAAAATGAAACAGAAATCGACCAAGGACTTTCCGTACGTGCAGGTAGTCTCCCCGAATGCTGTGTTCGGTGTATCACGGGTATAGGGCGGCAGACTCGACTTCCTGTGGATAAAGGATTGAAAACCTATAGGGGTCTCCCTTTATATACACGACGGTACGGGGAGCACAAGTCCGTACTAGCGCTGTCTAAAGCCAACAGGCGAACGACAGCTGCTAGGTTTAACGACGCCGGAACACGTCTCTAGCCTAGACCTTCTAAATATGTTTCGTTAAGTTCCAATGCTGCCTTAGGTTAATTGAATAAATTTTACGGTTGATCTTCAATTAAGTTTCAATTTCCAGGCCCTATCGTATGTAGTGTCTCCTAAATGCAAAGCTATATGCCACAATGCAACATTTCGTTCGATGAAAACTAATTAGAGAAGAGTTGAGAGCTTTTATACAAACGAAATGAACGGAAACCAAACAATGAGCTCTATAATGCAACTAATGCAATTGACAACTTTCCATTCAAAACACTAATCACTAGCGATATGGAAAAGATTACAATTTGCACTAATTAACAAAAGCAAAAGAGATTTTTTTTTTGATTTTCAATGTTTAATGGCTAATATGCACTAATCAAACTTGAAAATGAATGGAGCAACTTGAGAAACGATATCCAAGAGAGCGAAACAAACACATTCCACTCAACAACACAAACGATCAGATCCCCAAATCGACCAAAGTCTCTCAAAGCAAGAAAAAGACTCAAAAGCTTCCAATGGACCGTGTGATCCAAGTCCAAAGCAAGACCAAACGAGTTTCGAATGAAGAAATGAACAATCACTCAAAAATCGCAATAAAACAATGAACAACTACTTAGAGAATGTGGAGAATCAATCAGATAGTTGATAGGACAATCCAAACACCAAAACTCCCAAGGAGGGCTCGATGCACTAAGCCACTAGATGACCTAGGGCTTGAAAAGTGAAATCGGTAGATAAAAGCAAAAAACCAAAGGACAGAGGTGAATTCCCAGCCAAACAAGACTCCAACACACTCAGGCAGTCGGAAAATCAAGAAGAAAAACACTGGTCAACTCCAGAGAGCTCAAAAATGAGAAATCTCAAAAAACTTACAGGGGTGGCGCGACTGTAAGAGTGAAACTAGCGCCAGAAGGCGATTGGCGCGGGTTGTACAAAGGCAACATGTGCCAAGTGGCGCGACTATAGGGTTAAAAACCGCGCCAGTCGAGTTTCTCAGCAAAAAATAAAAAATAAGCTACTCCAGAAACAGACCAATGCAAGCTAAGCAATCCAAGAAGCAAAAACACACAAAAAATCCAACCCAGAAGGTTCATCAAGCAAGGAAAAGCAAGATACAAATGGCAAGGCAAGACAAAGACTCCAAGTCGTTCAGTCTGCAAACCAAACCGGAGATCGACTGAAGTAGCGTTGATCTACTCCGCTAATGCAAGGCAGAAGCGTTTCGAAGGCTATCTGGCTGTACTTCAGACTCCGTCTATAGTTCACAAATCAAACAACAAGCTGGATCCCCAGCGGAGTCGCCAATTTGTTGAGGAGGTAAATCCCCTCTGCGGACAGAGGCGATCCCTACTAGCCCAGCAGGGGTCTAGCAACAAACAAACAATGTCATGACGCAGGTTCCTAATTACGAATGAAAAGGCGGGAGATAAGAGCCTACCTGGATTCCAACGCTAGGATCTGAAGAAGAAGCGTCCCCGTTCCTCAAGCTTGGCAGATCACAATCCCTCCACGATCTCCGCGGATGAACACCTGCACATGGAAGAAACGAACAGATACAAGCATAGAAACCAGCATACGTAACTAAACATCAGTCAGAAAGGACATTACTCGCATTATCATGATGGAAAACGGAGTGGAACCATAATCATAATCATCTATTAAATAACCAGCGAAGAAAGACTACAACCAAGTTCTGACATCGCGGTCTCCTTCGGACGGGTCTCCAGTAGTCCACGTCTCGCAAAGCTCGCCAAGGAAAGGGAAAACCTCTCCAGAGTCTCGTGACAATGGTCTCCTTACTTGAGTCAGCCTTAAGGGAAAGAGAGGGTGCTTTACAACGCAAAGGCTCTTGGGAATATGGAGATTCAGAGCTTAGGCACTTCAAGACTAGCTTGCCATTGATTTGAGCAAGCTTTTATAGATGAGGAAAGAGGAGTTGGGATCCCTATTATTATGGGATTGGCCCTATCAACAAGGAAGGTTCCATGGGAGGTGGCAAAACCACTTCCCTCCATAGAATTCCTGCAGCCAACCTCCCAACTCAAGATAGGTGATGGTTTGTGAATTTGTTAGAACTCAACTTCCGCCATCCTTATTTAAAAAACAACTCCCAAATTGGGTGGCGCGACTACGACTCTATGACAGAGCGCCAAGTGGCGCGACCCCTTTGCAGTAATTTCTCCATTGGCGCGAGTGATGAACTGACTGCCCGCGCCAATGCCAAAAGGGCTGTTTTTCATGACTTTTGCAAGGAGATGTCTCAAGGGAAAATGAAGCTCATGTTCAGAGGGATGCATTGATGATGATTTCAAGGCATGACAATGTTCACAGGTCACAGAATGGGTCCTCCATTGTGCGGGATGGGGAATGGTAAGGACGGTGACAAATTACTGTGTAACACTAGTCAATAAGCCTATGTTGGGGGGGAATACTTGCCAATGGTTACTACTGTTTTAGAAATATGGTTTGAGATAATTGTGAAGCTCGGGAGACTAAATGTTGGACCAGACCACTTGTCTCGAATCGAGAGTGGTGAAGAACCAACTAACCTAGAAGAAGGATTGCCCGATATGCAACTATTTTCTATTAAGGTGGTTGATGAGCACTTTTCCGATATTATTCAATTCTTAACTATGAGAATGGCACCTGTAGGCTACTCGGTACAACAAAAGAAAGAATTAGTAACCTGCACAACTTACTTTACCATAATTGCGGGCCAATTGTATACGCTGGGAGCTTTTGAGGTATTGCGAAGATCATGGAAAATTTTAGGGGCTAATATTCGTAGGTGGGCTAATTTTCCATGGTTTTTCCAAAAAGAAGATTCGCCAATTTCCATTTTTTATAAAAATGATTCGCCCAAATTTTATGATATAAAATTATTTTACCTTAAAAATTGCCAACATTATATAGAAAAAATATATAATATGATTATGAATTTGAATAATTTTAAAAATACATCAATAAACATTTTATAGTTTGCATATTATAGACTAGTGATATTCGCCAATTTTTTAAACTTCAAAATAATTTTCCATCCTTAAAAATTTCCTTGGCGAAGATATGTACTAGAGTGTGAAAGACAATCCATTCTAACCGAAGCCCACATCAGAGTGGCAGGAGATCACTATGCAGGAAAGGAAACTACGCACAAGGTAAGAGCTGGGTTGTGGTGGCCCATAATGCATAGTGACTCCCACACATATTACAAAGCTTGCGATGCATGCCAATGGACAGGAAAAACGTCACGTAGGGATGAGATGCCCTTACAACCACAGATGGCCCTGCAGGCATTTGATAAATGGGCTATAGACTTTATTGGACCCATCAACCCCCTGGGTAAGAAGAAAGGTGCCTGATACATCCTCACTGCCACTGATTATGTAACCAGATGGGTGGAAGCGCAAGCTATGAAGGATTGCACTGCAGATACCGCTGCACCTTTTATTTTTTAGCATATTTTAACCCAGTTCGGCTGTCTGAAGATCTTGATGAGCAATAGAGGTATGTATTTCATTAACAAAACAATTCAAGCTTTGACTGAGGAATTTCAGATCCACCATGCAAAGATTACCTCATATCACCCGCAGGCAAATGGAATGGTGGAAGCTTTTAATAAAATCCTGGAATAGGCGCTTACCAAGGTCTATAATGTTGATCGAAGCAATTGGGACGTGTGCATCCCATCAGTACTTTATGCCTACCAGACTACGTGTAAGAAATTGACTGGGAAAACACTGTTTTAGATGGTTTATGGGAAGGAGGCCATTATGCCCATGGAGTATATTGTCCCTAGCATTCACATCGTGACCTTTACAAACATGGTGGAGCTCGATATCATGGAGGAACCCTTTGCACAATTAATCGCCTTGGAGAAGGATTGGTTCATGGCTAACTTTCATCAGCAAGTCCAGAAGGCTCGAGAAAAAGCTCGACACTATAGGCATATCCGACAAAAGTCGTTTAAAGAAGATGAGCTAGTACTACTTTATGATAGCCAGTTTTCACGCCACCTAGGGAAACTTCGACAACATTGGTTGGGACCTTATGTAGTAACATAGATTACAGATGGTGGTGTGGTGAGATTGGCTATGCTGCACGGGGCCCCCTGCCGGGATACGTCAATGGCAGCTGACTAAAACCATACAGGGCCAACTCAGTGCCTACCAAATGACTATATGGCTGGAGTAGCTATATCAGGATGGCTGCGCGCATGCAAGAAGAAAAATGAAGGCAGGACCAGTGTGCGCACAGGGGTCGTCTGCATGTTAGAAGGCACGTAAGGGTGTGCTGGGCACACAGGGGTAATACGTGGCTGTGAAAACTAGCCATTGGAATAGTAAAGATGAGTAAAAAGCCAATTTTACCATTAAAGGGAGATGGAAGTTGGAAATTAATGCGGAGATTTTGGAGGATTTTTTACCATTTCTTTGATGGTTAGTTCCAGCTAAGTTTCATCCAACTGTTGTTCACCATTCGAAGCTATAAAAAGAGGAGGGCATATCAGAATTGGGTTCCTTTCTTCCCGAAATTCTTGTGCCTCACAATTCTTGTTAAATATTGTACTCTGTTTCATGTCTGGGTGTGCTACCCCCTCTGATAGCAGCAACCCTGAGTTCGTATTCCGAGCCAGAATGACTGCGACCAACCCCGCTGAATCATCGCAGGCCACGGCCTCTGCCGAGATCGCATCCGATGAAGTATTGGAAGTAACCCCTGAAGTTGAAGAGGTTGTGTCCATGCCGACCAAGGTGAAGAAGGTGGGAAAGGAGAAGAATAAGGAAAAAATGCCAGGAGTAGGGGCATGGGAGAGCTACGAAATGGACTATGTTGAAGCCACACACGTCCCCTTGAAATGTGCAATCCCCTCGAAAGGTGCCTAAGGAAAGCTCGCCTAACCCTGCGAAGCGACCTCTGCCTGCTTAGGAAGAAGCTCTGCTGGCGGCCCCGCTGACTTGGCTACTGCATTATGTTCAACCTCAGAGACCCTCAGTGCACATGCCCAAGAATCTCGATGTTGTGTGCTCCTATATGTAGATGCCGTTGGTTCAAGATGAAGTCCCCGTAATCGAAGAAGTTTTTGGAAATCTCCCCTCTGTTAAGTTCAACGATCACAACCTCGCGAACCTGGAGGCCTTCCCAGAATTGGCACCAGAGCTATACCTCAAAAGAGTATTGGATGATAACATGCTAAGGGTAGTGCCAATGCCGTGGGTGCATGGGTTAGCAGGTTTGGGGTTATTAAACTTGCTGCGGATACCCCACTTTGGTTGATACAATATCACTGACCTAGTTGTGCGACAACTGCTAGCCCTAGTCCATGACGATAGCTTGTGGATCCAAGACAACATTCCCATCGACGTCACCCTAATTCACCGCATTACTGGTCTCCCTATGCAAGGGCTGAATCCCATGGAGTGCATCTATAAGAAGTACGAGAAGCAGATCGCCAACAAAGTGTGGAAGGACTATCATGTAGAATGAAACAAAAGAGGGTTCTTGGTCAGAACCATCGCTGACCCTAGAGTGCACATGGGTACCCTGCTGCTGGCTTGAAAAATGATGCGCAAGTGCCCAGTAATGGTTGTCCCTGCCTATGTCATTCAACTTGATGGCCGCTGCGAAAAGGGGGTCTGCTTTAACTGGTCACAGTTCCTTTGCACTGAATTTCTGGAAAATGTGCGTAAGGAACAGGACCACAGGAAGGCGTTCTGTTACTCTTGGTTGCTGCTCCTAATTGCCCTGGTAGCATGGGAAGTCCCTGAAGGATCAGTCCTCCCTAAGCTAGAAATGGATATGTGCGAAGGGGCGCGATACACAAACCTGTGGGATTTGAAGGATGTGAAGCATATTTAAGAAAACATGATATTTTGGGTTATGTTTGATGGCACACTGACAGCCACAATTCATTCCTAGCCATGCTTGTCTCCAACGGTATACGAAAAATATAAGAGCATCATGACATTTTAGGTTATGATGCACAACGTGCAGATTTGGGGCCGCAAGGATTCGGCTTAGATGTCGCTTCCTTACATGGTCGCTGATGAGAAAATTGATCAACTCATAGCCACTTGGTCGCCTCAATGGAAATTTGGATTCAAGTCAGACAACCCTGTCACTACAGACACTGCTGGTACAAGTGCAATTCTGAAGACAACCACCTCGCTTGAGACTGCCAAGGACTCAGAAGGCCGTGGCCCGGAAGGTACCACCAGGATGGAGGTTCCACTAGATACGACCCAGGGTGTGGAGCAGGAGTTGCAATAGGACATGGAAATGGTGGGCCTGGATGGACAGGGCACATGATCCCCGCGTGGGCCAAAACGAAAAACTAAGTCCCCTAAGGGCCAGCGAATGAAACAACGAGCTACAAGGTCCGATTGGGAGATCGAGGTTACTCTGACTGAGGAATATTTGGAGAAAATTGCAGATGCAGTCACTATCGCTTCGGAGGATGAGCAGGTTGCCCTGGAAGAGCAGCAGAAGGTCGCAGTCGCCGCATTATAGTATGAGATACATGCCCTTCAGCTCAAATACGATACCCTGCAGACGAGTGTGGTTCAAGCTAGGCAGCCTCAAGTGAGATAGCTCACTACCAACACTGCATTGATATCCACAACCAAGAGCCGACTCTGCCCCCTGCCAGGCGCAACATTCACTCTGAGTCCGCCCAGCTTGTGCGCACAAGTCTAGGCTTGCGCGAAAATCCATCTTGACTTGGCCCGGCTTCAGGGAGAGTCGTTGTAGGTTCTCGATACATCCCTCTTCGAAGAAATCCAACATAGAGACCGACGGGCATAGTAGCATCTAAGTGAGGTAGAGTAGACCATCGCAGAAAAGACTACCAAGGCCTCCCAGGCACAGGCTGCGTGCATCCTTTCCTCTGCGTAGTAGACAAAGTTGGAACGTCTGATCAACAGACTCTGCGAAGATGTGAGAGAGGACATTCTGGCCTCTACCATCCCACAGGCCAAGATTGAAGGACTAGTCGCAGCCCTGAAAGCTTCTCTAACCGAAATGCAGAACGTTAAAGTTGAGATGTAGCAGCAGATTGCTACGCTGCAAGCTAAGTTGCAGCCAGAGACCCCTCCTGAGGTGCGTGCCCAGAGAGCCGCGTTAGTCACAAAAGCTACAAATACTATTACAACACATATTTCCCAGGGTGCTGAATTGTTTGAGACAACTATGCAGCTATGGTCTACGGTACAACCCAACCCTCTTCTGCACAATTTTACCCAAGAGATGTGCTAGAAGGAAGAAGAATTTGAGCAAATAGAGGCTACAATGTCCACTCTGATTCCAACCCAATGCCTGGCACGTCTACGAGCCAGTCACATGCTCAAAGATGACCTCAAGGGGCTCCGCCACAAGAAGAAAGTCCTTAGTGACCACCTCAAGCCCTGGGCAGATGAAGCCCTCAAGTTATCCCAAGATTTGGATCTAGCGATCAAGCAGCTGAATCAGACATTAGAGAGTGTTACCACTGCCGCTAAAGGCCCAAATTCACAAAAGTTGGTGGACATTGCACAGAACATTGCCGCGTAGAGTGAAGGTGTTTTTCCCCCTCTAGTCAAGGCCATCAAGCAACTCTAGGCGAAAATGAAAACCCCACGACCGCTGTGACTCGGGACGAGTCACAATATTGTGTTGGGGGCTTGTTGGAACAAGGTCCCCTAACTGTATTTTTGATATAAATTTATAGTAATTATTCTAGCGCAAGGGCTTTGGGGCGGGTCAAAGCCCCCAATGTATTATAACGGGTCAAAGGGTAGACCAAGTGTCTGCAAACCATGGTTTATGGACCACAAGATAGCGCAAGCTATGATGATATAAATAGATGGATAGATTGAGTCTAGATAGAGACTAAGTATGATTGATGCTAATTGCGAACTATTAAGATCTGTTTTGGGTGGTATTGGGTAAGGACTCCTGTTAGGTGTGTGCGCAGAGATCCTCAGTCCTGCTGTGTGTGGACCTCGCTGGCTGTGTGTGTGGGTTGTGACTTGGGTCTGTAATTGGGTTTTTGAATGTTAATGAATGCAAAATCTGCTGAAGTATCTCTATGTTATATGAACTAGCTGCGTTTGTATCATTACAGCAATTCTGTTGTAATAATTATTGATGCACACGTGGATGTGAAGGTATTACTGAGATCTTCTTAATAGTAGTTGCTTTGTTTATGTTTACATGATGTATATGGTTTTATGAGCTTCGCTTTCTATGCTGTTAAAACCTCCAAAATAAGATTGCTTTTGTGCGAACCTGATAGATCTCAACAGGGCTGCCCCCATTAACCCTATTTTCCTCAAGGTGCAGAAACCTGGTTCCAGCACCATACCATACTACTTCAGGTGAGATCTTGGCCTGCGCAAGTAGGTCATTGCTGAAAGGGCTAGTAGTATAGGGGTTTGTTGGCAAACCTTAAATCTGAACCTGGGCGAGGACCCATCAAGCCAACACCATGGCTATGAAGACATGGAAATTGTGTTGGTTAAGCATAACCCGTTGATATAAAGGTAAATGTTCAACCGTGCAACGGGTGTCTATTATGTCCTACTATGTATCCATGAGGGGAATGTGACTAGATGAACTAGATAGGGTGACTTGGCCATGTTAATACTCAAGATGATGATTGGACTGACTCTAAATGGAGGAGTAGGGTGATTAGGATGACTAAGATAGTTTAAACTGAGGAAAACAAGTGAAAAATAATGATTTTGAATCAATATTTATAGGCACAATGGAAATTTAGGGGGGGAAACAGTCATTAACTGCATGACAAGACAAGTACAGGACTGACACGGACAATGAGTTGGCTCGCTTGCTGACGTCGTCTCTAGTCACTTATAGCACCGCAAGGGTCACCTCAGGTACAACAAGCTCCTCGGTGTTGTGTTACCACAGTGATTGTGGGCCGTTAATTTTAGTCAACGAGCCTACATCATGGTCAACTATGGAGGCACCCCGTGAATTATCTGTCGGGCTGTTTGTACCCGCGTGTTCCTCCCGATCAACCTTCATCTACCATCTTCTCATCTCCACCTGAAAAGTTGCGTGCTCATTAAAACTATGGTCGAACCCACCTTTCACATGCTCCGAAACATAACATTAATGTTTCTTATATAAATCAAAACTACTTTTAGCTTGTGAAATCTTAATTCATTTTCTTTATAAAACATTATATATATTTTTAAAATTTTGAGAATCATTGGAAAATGAAAATGTAAAATGAGTCACAACATATGGCTTCACCTGGGGATAGTGATTTTTACCACGAAAGTACTAAGAATCACATATTAGTGCCTTCACCTCGGGCATGGAGTCAAATATTGCTTTGGTGACATATGGACAATGGGAAATCCAGTATTTGCAATGGTGGAATTCTTTTCTTTTAGTTCTTCAAATACTTCCCATTCACAGGTAACTGAAAATATTCTCCATCTAAATTCCCCAAGATGAAATTATTATTAGATATTGCTTTAGTGATTCTGTAAGGTCCATACTAGAGGGGATCAAATTTACTATGCTTTCCCTTATCCTCCCTTCTAGTATCCCATCTCAGTACTAAGTCTTCTGCTTGAAAGATAATTTCCTTTGCTTTCCTATCAAAAATGGTTTTCACCTTTGTCTGACACGTAATTAAGTTGTCTCTAACTTTATCTATGTTTTCACTTAACTGAATTATTTTATTCATTCTTCTGACCAGATTCATTGGGTTCTTCTTGATCTTCCTGAATAAAAATCATAGGTTTGGCCAATTGACTAGGAACCAATGCCTGTGTTCCATATACCAACTCAAAAGGTGATCTGCCAGTGGACCTTCTAGTAGTAACCTGAACTGCCCAAAGAGAAAACTTAAGTTTTGAGTCCCAATCCTTTTGATTTTCAATGATTGTTTTCTTTAGGATTCTAGCTAAGGTTTTGTTAGAGGACTTTGCCAATCCATTCCCTTATGGATGGTAGGCTGTAGAATGAGACAAAACTATATTATAATTTTGAAAGAAATCAATAAATAGAGTAAAATTGAATACCTAAGAATTATCTGTCACAATATTAACTGGACAACCGAACCTACTAAAGATATTCTCCTCCAAGAACTTCATCACCACTTGATCATTTGATTTATTTGTGGGTATTTCTTCAACCCACTTTGTGAATTAGCTAGTGGCTATTAGAATCCATTTGAACTGTCCACTTGATGGTGGATTGATTTCTCCAATAAAGTATAATCCCCACTGTCTAAAAGGTTCTTCTATGAATACTGGAATTAGAGGTAAAGGGGCTAGTCTCTTCTTTTCAGCAAACAATTGACATTTTTGACAACCTCTGACTAGTCTAAATACATCTACAAACAATGTGGGCCAATGTGGGCCAAACCTGATTTGAGGATCTTATGTGTTGTAACTTGTAACCTTCCAACTGTAATGACCCCTGTTGTAACTCCTAGAGACAGTCTAGAGTTGCCATAGACCAGTGCCTAGGACATCTTATCATAGCAAGGAGCTCATAATATAGCTTGGGTTGTCAATCCAAAAGCTCTCCTGCTATCTCTTGTAAAAAAGGGAAATTAATTGAAATGGAACCAAACTCTCTCAGAAGTTGACACAAAGATAAGAATAATGTAGGAACAGCATGTAAAACTCCAATACAAAAGCATCAGACAGTTAAGAGACAACTTACTGCAAAGAGGGCCAGTTCAAATAATATGCCACAGAAATAAAATATCAGAAAGTGGATGCAGTGAAGAAACATGAAGAAGATACTAGTTAACATGAGGCCAATACCCAGATACACAACAGAACCACATATGGGCTTATCCAACTAAGAATCCATACATGACAATGGCGTTTTAAAAGCACCCTCCTCAAGTAACTAATATAGCAGAAAATATGAATGACATGAACATGGAACAGTATATCATGACTAGGCCTATTTAAAGCGCTTGACTAATCCAAGTATGGGCACCAACTAGGATGAATCCTTACTTAAGACCAATGAGCCACTCGCATTCTAGAACATGATACAAGAAGATAAATATCATGAAATGAGATATTATATTAACACATAAGAAAAGATTACATACTGTGGGATACCAAAGACCAAAATCCTCATTACAGTTATAACTCCTCCTCACTGAGACCCTACGGGCTCTGAGCCTTCATACATAAACTTTACAAGATGTATACAAAGCCTTTCACTGCACAGTTTGCTGATAGAAATCTGGAACCTCTACAATGTTTTTCTTCTGGAGTTTTATAGGAGAGGTAGAAAACTCTAGAGAACCAGGTAGGTGATGCACATTTAATGATTTGATTTGAAACAAAGTGGCGGAAACATTCGCGCCCATACTGTTAAATGACTAGGTGGTATTATCTTGTACTTTGAGATATGCTTGCTGAAATAAATGCACTGGAACAAATCTTTTCAGGAACGTAGCATAGGGGTAAATATTCACGGACATTCTGTACTTTCCTGAAGAAAACTCGGCCAAAGTAACACCTTGAGAGTATTGCTTCCTATACATTATACTCTCTGCCTTTAAATGCCTGAATTTGAATTTGAAACCTTTCATGCCGGACACTGAATTCATTGCTCCTTCATTAATATTTTGCTGCTGCTGCATTTATGTTTTCATCCGTAAAATCTTGGTTTGGAATGGCTTTGGAGGTTTGGATAGATTTTGAACCTTGTTGTTTTAATGAGTGTCATGTCACGGCAGCTCCCCGGGGCTTCCCTTCATAAATTTGTCTCTGAAAAATTATCTTTGGAAGAGGCCTCGGCTTTTGTAATGGAGGCGGTAATTAATGGCGATTTTCTTCCTCCCGCACCTTGCAAAATACACAAACCTTGTTAAGAAAATAGATGCACAGGAGAGTGAATGCAGTGGAGGTGACTTAGGTGACAAGGCGGTGTGATAAGATGACGGAAGCATGAAGGACATCAGTGAAAAACACAGGGGAGCGACGATGAATTGGCTTGGTGGAGGTTGATAACGTGAACACTGAAACATGACATATGAACGGAATGTATAAATGGTAGAGGAGGAATGTATTTGACACGTAGAGCGGTGATGTGGAGGAGTGGAATAGTGAAAAACGACAGAAGAAATGATATTAGTGTAAAGGCCCAAAGGTTTTCACTTAAGTGGATCACAAAAGGAAACGGGGAAAAACGATGGAGCGGAGCTGTGGATGTGGGACCTGGTCATAGCGGAGGGTGATTCATTAAGGTTAATGAAAAATGCAAAGGTTTGACTATACACGGAAATACAAAGAAGTACGATGAATTGCAATGGAACGTGGTGGGAGCGATCGTACGAGGGGGGGCCCGGGAAGCGCATCGCAAAATCGCGAAGGTAGAAAATGCGATGGCGGAAAGTGGCACCAAACAGAAAAGAGCGCTCGTGATATTGTGATGGGGCGAGGTTGCGAAGGGTGGAAAAATGCGATGGGGAAATGCGATGGGGGAAAAGACTATATGGTGGGCCCAAGTTGGATCGCAAAATCACAAATAGAGAAAGTGCGATGGGAGAAGATGCGACCGGCGGAAAGTGCAATGAGGAAAAATGCGATGGCGCGATCAGACGATCGCATCGCAAATATTTGCGATGGATCTAACGAGCATAACACACGAAAATGCGATCTGCGATAAACGCTCTAAGGGGCAGCGCTTGGTTACATGGTAATCAAAACAGAGGGGGCTGAGACCTCAGGGGCTAGGCCCGATATAACTTTAATCACAGATTTTTAGTCTTTGTACAGTGTAATTTATGGGCGGGTAGGATAACGATAGACAGTATATGGAGGTCTAAGGCCACGACGGGGGTTTTAAGAGGCTTCAAAAATGACATCAGGCCAAGAATTTGTATGTATGGGCTGACATGTACAACAACCCCCACACAAATTTTCAAGGTACTCTTTGGTAATCTCAATGGACTCTCCTTAAGTTAAACACAGTAGTAAGATGCCAGCATGATCTTTTCGGTATAGTTTTGATTCTACTATGACATATGGATGAGACTTAAGCTTGAGGGCTCTGTACTTTGTCCTATTCAGTGTAGTTTTACAAGAGAAAAAATACAGATAGTGAACAATATCTTTATACCAATCTAAACATAAATATTTGTACTGAATCTTCATACTTGATTTGGGCTTATTTTTATCCTCTTCATTGACAATTTCATCCACTGGTGCTAACAGATTGATTCCCAATGGTTGAAAATTTGTTTCTGTTAACATCTTTGCCAAACCTTGACCTTTGATTAGTTTTGTAGGTTTAATGTCCAGATCATATTCTTGAATTTTCACTATCCACTTTCCTCTCTTCCCTTCTACATCACTCTGAATCATCACATCCTTGACAACAAGATTGGGGACATATGCAGTTATTTGAGATTGAAATACATAAGTTATAAAGGCTTTGAGTGCTTTAACCAATTCATATACCTGCTTTTCAAGAATATTATATTTGAGCTCAACATCTCTGAGAACATTGTTGAAGAATTCCACTAGCTGCTCCCTATTCTCTTCATTTTTCTGCAATAACACAACAACAATAGTAGAAGGGGAAGAAAATGAAAATATCTTAAAAATATTATGATAATTAGGACTGATAAGAACAAGAGATGTTTGGAGAGCCTCCTTTATCTCTTTCTTCAACATATCAATTATGTTTTTAACAATATCTGCATAAATTGATACAAATATTCTTTGAAAATTAATCTTTGCCAAAAACTTCTGAATATCTTTCTTAATTTTGGGCAAAGGAATTTTCTGAATTGATTATACCCTTGCTGGATCAATTTTTACCCCTTACTTATAAAATATGTGGCATAATAATTTACCTTCTTCCAAGGAAAATAAAGAATTTTTTGGGTTCAGTAAAAACCAAACTTCCTGCACTTCTCAAAAGTTTGTTGCAAATGTTCTAAATTTTCATCATCTGATCCTGAAAAAATAGTGATATCATCCAGATATATAACCACATAGTTATCTCCAATGAAAGCTATGTCCATGGCCCTTTGAAAGGTTGCACCTAAATTGATTAGCCCAAATGACATTCTAGCATACATGTAAATACCCCATGGGGTTCTGACTGCTGTATTTTTCTGATCTTCTTTGTCTATTGCCACTTGATTATCCCTAGAGAATCCATCAACCATGGACATTCTATAAGCTCCTGTCACTTTTTGTAAAACATAATCCATATTGGATAAAGTATAATTATCCTTCAGAGATGCTATATTCAGGTTCCTAAAATTCACACACAATCTTATCTCTCCATTTTTCTTCCTCACAAGAACCAGATTAGAAACCCAATCAGAATATCTGAGAGGAACTATGATATTTTCCTAGAGTAACTTCTTTTTCAATGGGAGACAATAATAATGGATTTATTTGTCTGAGCTTCTTTCTATGAGGTTTGACTCCTTCTTTCAATGGGATCTTGTTCTTTGTGATACCTTTTTCATACGTTTTTAGGTCTTCATATGACCAAGAAAATACATATATGTATTTTTTAAAAAGATCAATGTACCTTTCCTTATAATTTTTGGGAACACCTTTGAATAACTTCACCATATTTGGTTCTTTTTGAGTTCCCAGATTACAATCTTGCAATTATTCCTCCTGGTGAGTCTTCTTTGAATCAACAACAACATCATTTGAATAAAAAATCCTCTCAAGAGGAACCAAACCTTTAGGCAGCACATTATCTTTCAACTGAACAATCTTCTGATTAGAAATTGACTATTTAAGATGTCTTACCTCTATTTTATACTCTGTTTGTTTTTCATCCCGATCTATTTCAACATTTTCAAAATTTCCAATCATTGTCAAAAATTGATTTATCTGCTCATAATCTTCAAACACCTTCTAATGATTTATATTATCTGGGATATAAGGCCGGTGTCTAATCTCTATCTCATACCTTAGCTTTGGATTAATTGGAGGTTTGAAATTGTTGGCATCAACTGCTAATGAATCAACCAATCTATTCTCATCCCTTGGAATAAATCGAATATTGAAGGCTTCAAAATAATTTTCAATCATATCCCAAACTTCATTCCTATATGATCTCAATATTGGATGTTTAGTTTGACAATGATTCTTGATCTGTCTTATAATCAATTCAGAATCACCAAAAATTGGAATACATTGAATTCCCATTTGATTTGTAGTTTGAAGGCTAATGATCAAAGCCTCATACTCAGCAACATTATTCGTTGAATCAAACTCTAATTTGAAATAAAAGGGCAAGAAATTACCTTTTGGTGATATTAATAAAAATCCAGCTCCCGTGCCTTCCTTGGAATAAGCACCATCAAAATATCATTTAAAAATATTCTTTGAGTGTAGCTCATTATTTACAACTGCTGAAGAGAGTTGCTTCCCTGTGTCTTTAGAAAATTTTTCATCTTCATGCAGCATGAAACATGAAAAATATTCTTTTTCCTGACTATAAATAGGGGAGTTACCTGCATCCTTTTTAGTATTGGCTTTTACAAACCTTGTTTCTCTGTACAACCTCCTTTCTTCCCCATTAAAGACAAGAATAATAGCATAATTAAAATAAATCTTGAGAACACCTCCCAACTTTTCTCCCCAATATCTTGACAGAAGCATCCCAAACCTGGCTGGAAAGTCAGCAACAAATACATCCATAACAATACTCTTTGCTGCAATTTGTGCCAAAGAAACTACCATGTCTTTAATTACCCCAACACATTTTTCCTTCTTGGAGTCAAATTAATACAAATCCCTGTAAGGCCTAGTGATCTGTAGATTTAATTCTTTCATAACAGACAATGGCATAAGATTATGGGAAGCTCCTGAATCCAACATAAAATTGTGGAGAATAAAGTCATGAACCAACAAGGAAATGTAAAATGAAGGAACAAAAGAATCTACTTCTTCTACATGAGGGCCAAAGGTGACCACTGGCTTCTATTCTTGACTAAAAATGACTACTGTGCATATTCCGAGTTTTACATTTGAAAAAATACACCACATAAACCTCCGATCTAGTCACTTATATCTTCATTATGTGTGAGATTGATAAATTCAAGATTTATTTCTTGTAGATTGGTGTTTTAGTTAATTCTAAAAGAGGTACATGAATTTTGAATTTCTCCAACTCGTTTGTTAAACTGAAGGCATAAGTTTTTTTAACATTCTTTTTAGGTTATTCTTCACTCTTTTTAGAGTTTGAAACTTGTTCAGGTGTAGGAACAAATTTCTCCAAAATATTAGTATTATCTGATTTTTTTCTGGGAAGAATCACCTTGTTGCATCTTTGTTCTGTTGACTAAATTTTTAGGTTGCTTCCCATTATTGACTTGTTTTACAGGGTTTTGTTGTTGTGGAGTTGCCATTGGAGGAAGGGCAGGATATTGTTGTTCACCCTCACTGTTTTGTACTCTAGATCTCTTCCTTGATCTCAGATTATACCTCTTATGAAACACAACCTGCATAAAATCTGTGAATTGTCTATAGTATTCATTCACTTCATCTTCATCAAGAGATACTTCAGCCTCATCATATTCTTCTTCACAATTTTCTTCTTCATCATCCTCTCTAATATACACAGCTTATATATGATATTCATGTCCTTTTTGGTCATCTTCTGTTGATTCTCCATGTCCATCTTCTAAATGCAAAGGTGCGTGGAACTGATCTTGATCTTTTCTTTCCCTTTGCAAGATTTGCAGGGGTTGTTTCCTGAATTGAGGGTTAAAACCTCTGTTTTGATTTTGTTGGACTTGTCTTTGGGAGTTTTTACTTTCCAGTTCCATCTTGACTAGTTTATTTGATAAATTTTTGATTACCTTAGTCATATATTCAAGCCTTTGATCTTGTAATGACTCCTCTTTTGTTTTTTCCTTCTCTTGGACTTGATTTTTTCCTTTCACCTTCCTAGCTGCAGTCATATTGGCTTCAATTTCTAAAGAATTTGTCTGTATCTGTTCAAGAGTAGGGGATCTCCTTTCTCTAAGTGTGAAACTGAAATCAACTTCAAAAGCCCCAACAAAAACTACCTTTGCTCCAAAAGGAGGGGGCTTAATCTCTACAGGCAAACTATTATACAATTTATTGAATCTTTTGATAAACTTAGAAATATTTTCATCATATTTTCTTTTAATTGCATTGAATTCGGTTAATGAATAACCATGATCTCTTTTCTCTCCCCATCTTTGAGTGAACTGATTTTCTAGTTCATCCTAGGTATTAATGGAATTTTTTGGAAATCCTTTGAACCACTTTCTAGCCTCTCCATCTAGATACTAAACAAAGACCCTCATTACAACATCAAGATGTTCCACATTCAAATTTTCAGGAAAATTATAAAACATAGATAACTGTTTTTTGTAGTAACTTCATCCTCTCCACTGAAGCGAGGAAGTAATTTAAGATATTCTTGAGGCATTGCATTAAATGGCTATGGAATATTGAGTGGAGCATATATGTTTAATAAGAATGCTGGTGCTGCCATGTTTACACCTTGATTAACTGTACTTGGATTAAATGTAGATGATGAACCTATTGTGAAGGTAAATGAAGGTGGCTGTGAAACATATATGGGAGTGGGTTGAATAAAAATGGCAGAGGAACAGCTAGTTGGAACATGTTTATCTTATGTAAAAGAGAAAGAAATAGAATCAAATGAGTGTTATTCCAATTTAGGTTATTGAAAATTAATAGGTGTAAAATGTGAATCTCGTTCCAAGAAATTAAGTACTTGAGATGTATTTCCAAACAAAGGATGATTTGAACTACTTCTAGGGGCAGATAAAGTAGAACTAGGTGTTGAGGGAGTTTTAGGTCTTTCAATTCTTTTAGAAATCAATATTTAAGGGTATGATAAAGCATGGAACTTCTACTGAGAGGTATCTGACCTCGTGTGGGGCCTTTTGTAAGCCAGAATTATGAGTATGATAAAACAAAACAAAAAATTTCCTCCTCACTGAGAAATCAGAGGAAATAATATGAAAACCAAGGGAAAATATATTTTCGATCCTTCGTCCCTGGCAATAATGCCAAAAAATGTTGGTTCTCAAGAGACAACCCCTTGGTTGTGGAAAGGAATCAGTGCTTAAGACATTTTAACAATATATTACATAAACAATCTTTATCATCCGTTCTTCGTTCCTTTCCTTTGGAAATTAGTTTTAAAACCCTTAATGCTCTGGAATAAATAAAATATTTCACAATTCCTTTAATTGTTGAAATGTGAATGAATAAGAAGAATTGTGAGGGAACTTAGGATAACATGTTGTGAACATAGAATATATTAATCTTAAGTTTCAGAGAGAAGTTATGTATAGAAAGAAGATGGAGTGAAGGAGTGCACTTTAAGGATATTTAACTCTTACTTACAAATGTAATTCAGAGACCTGCAACTTTATTAATTCACTTCATTTATAGAAGAAATAACATAAAATGACACAGGAAAGACAAACCACCATCAACAATTACTAGAAACTTGATACTTCTTTCATTAATTCTTTAGAGAAATAAGTACAAAACATAGTCTTCCAGAGGTTCCAAAACTCCGAACTCCTCTTCTTCATTTTCATATTTCTTAAATACATTCAAAAATAGTTTGTAACTGTCAAAAATTCCTGAAACTACCTAAAATACTTCTTTCCTCTATCAACTACTTTTCATTACAATCGAAGGTAACATTACAACCTCGTTCTAAAACAGAAAGAAAATGAAATAATAAATAGAAATATCATGATGTCTTCTGAATGTATTTTGATTTTGATGTGCTTCCCTTTGTTGGTGATGTGGTTCCCTTCACTGGTGATGTGGTCTTCTGAATATAATCTGCTGCTAATGTGTCTTCAGGAAGATTGGTCATCCATTTTCTGCATTTATTCCAGAGTTCAACATTTTTCCTCGGGGCATTAATTAACTTATGATATTCCAATATAAAAGCAATGATCTTGGTATAATTAGGCTTGTCCAGAAACAAAGTCTTGACCATCCATAAAAACTAAAAAAAATTATGCAAGAAATTGATAATTGTTCTCCCTTTTAAAACTGCAGTCTTCTCATGAGTGTTGTCAATTTTACGTTTTGCATCCACCAACAGAGTTTCATATGTTTCCCAAGACAATAAGTTACCCTGTAGTTCCCAGAAAGATGGTAATCCAACCCTGGTTCTTTTATCAAATAAGTGTTGAAGTTGTCTACTGCTTTCTTAATCTCTGTCAACTTCTTTTCTGTTGACTTCCTATGTGCATTCTTCACTATCACCTTGTTAATTTCTAGAACACATAGTTTTATATCTTTTATCTCATGTTCACCCAGTCCTTGATATGTTTTAAATTTAAAAAAATCTAGTAATTTCTTAGCCTAGATGGCTCTATCATGCACTTTTTGTTTGTTAGCTAATAAAAGCTCTTTAAGATCTCTGATTATACTCTTCTCTTCTGAAATAAGTATTAGAGATTCCCATATTGTTTTCATCACTCCTATAATCTCATTGCAAAGAATATGTTTAGCCTCAATTAGGGACATATTCCACTTTACCTTCTCTTTGAGATTCTTGATTTATTCACAAGCTGAATGATAATATGTTCTGTATTTACTTGCAATGTCCTTTGATATTACAATTTCGTTATCCTTAGCCCTTATAACCTTCATATTTGTCTCAATATCACTTTGAGATTTCCTCCTATCAATCTTTGCCATTTTCAACTCAGTACTCAACTGCAATATCTTAGTTGCTGGGTCATCAGTTTCAGCTGATAAAACTATTGTGCAAATATGAGAGTCAATTTTCCCCTATAACTTAGCTACTGCTTCTTTTAATTTGGAAATATCTTCATCTTTCTGCAACACTTTCTGTAAAAGCTTCTCCTTTTTAGATTCCACCTTTGCTACTTCAACTTCCATTAGGTGTTCTCTAGTAGGAATCTTTAGCTTATTTCTTAGTACATTTACTTCTGATTCTGCACTCTACAACAACATCTGCATAGTTGATATGTCAGTGGGATCTACTCCAATTTTGATAATTATATTATTCAATTCTTCATTTTGAGTGGAGAGAGCTTTGGAATTAGCTTTCTCCAGCTTCAGCTGCTTGATCACCTTTCCCAGCATGATTTGAGCTTTACTTGTAGCTGCACTAGTTTTAGTCAAATCATTAACAATCAATAAACCCGTTTGCACATGTAAATTAATTTTATTAGGTAAGGGAATCTTCCTAGCATCAATAGTCAAATTGACAGCCTTGAAATTGCTTGATGACCCTACTGCCATTTCATATGGGTGTGAAAAATAAATCTTCAGCTGCTATTTTTCTAAATCCATAGTAGTTAACAATCTAGTCTGATTAGGGGTGATTTGAGACTCAGCTTGAGCCTCCATGCTTGCTCTGATCTTCTGATTCTTCTCAAAAATTTGGGCAAAACCTTGCTTAATTAATGATACCTGATCATCAACACCTTCATGTTTGGATGGTGAAGTTGGTGTATTATGTATATCTCCCAATTGAATTTACAATCTTGTCTATGCATATGGTACTTCTTCAGTCAGTTTAGCTCTTTTCTCTATCTCTTTTATTTCCCTTTTCAGAGATAGTAGGAGTTTCAATGCTAGTGTTGTCATTTCCTGCAAAACCCTTATTGGCCAACTTTTCAATTTTTGGCTTGCTCTCATGAGTAAAATCAGAATAACCATTCTCAACCCTCCTTTTAGAAATCACATGATGTGGGTCATAAGCCCACTTTTCTCCTAGCAATAGATGCATGCCTTCAAGAATTTGGTTTTCTTATTTTGCAACTTGCCTCATATTTGCTATGATGGGTCCAACAGTCATGGGTAGTTTAAATAAATGTCCTTTCTTCATTGGCACAAAGTGGATTTGATCCACATTTAAACTATGTCTAATAAATTCTAAGGAAAAAATTCTCATGGGGACAAAAGAAGGCAATCTATAAGGTTCAACCCCAGGCCCATACAATCTAATCTCTGAATAATCTTAAAAAACAAACCAGTCTCCATACTTGAAACTATTAATGAGTTGAAGGAATTCTTGAGCTTTAGGCAGAAAACATGGGGGAACAATCCAATTCAAAATTTTATAAGCAATTGGCAAGTAGTAAGCAACAAAATCAAACAACTCCCCATCACTAGGTTCATTGCTTACCAGGTCAGTCCAAAACACTATTGATTGCCTTTTCTTATTTGAATCCATAATGTTCAACCCCAAATTCAAAAACTCTTCTACATTTTGATACATAAATAGATAGCTAAAAATTGAAGGAAATTTGAATGAACCTGATAAAGTTAAGCTCATGAATTGAGAAAATATACTCCTACCAAAATGATGGGATTTCTAATACTACTTTAGGATTCATCATCAAAGCAAACAATCCAAGCACTGATCTGTCAATCTAAGAAGCATCTTCCTTTACAAGAATTTTTGACAAAAATTGCAATACAGGTTTGATTTCTGCTTCAAAATTTTCCAAAGAGAATACCTTTTCATCTGGAGAAAACCTCCCTAGTTTTGGCTTCAGGAAGAAAATAATCTGTGCCCTGCAAGGTTGTCATAATCTGTTTTAAATGACTCTTTAGTGAAACTAAAATATGACTCAGACTCTGGGTATTAGAAATCTTGACGAATTGACAAGGATGAAACCTGGAAGACACTTTCTCCCAAATGGTTCATTACAAAACACTTGCTGGGGTATATTGTTGATGCTAGCCAACGAATGAATTCAAGAACAAGATGGGTTCTTGGGACACATGAAAAAATAATATAGATCTGACCATGGATGTGAAGACATGAGAATTGTGTTGGTTAAGGATAACCTACTGATATAGACGTAGATGTTCAACTATGCAACACATGTCTATTATGTCCTACATTGTATCCATGATAGGAATGTGAATAGACGAACCAGTTAGGGATGAATTGGCCATGTTAACACTTGGGATGATGACTGGACTGACTCTAAATGGAGGAGTAGGGTTATTAGGATGAATAAGACAGTTTAAACTGAGGCAAACAGGTGAAAAAGAATGGTTTTGACTCAATATTTATAGGCGCAATGGAAATTTAGGGGGGAAAACAATCATTAACTGCATGACAAGACATGTACGGGACCGACATTGAAAATGAGTTGGCTCGCTTGCTGATGTCATCTCTGGTCACTTACATCACCATGGGGGCACCTCAGGTATGACGGGCTCCTTGGCATTATGATACTACAGTGATCGTGGGTCGTTGATTTGAGTCAATGAACCTACATCACGGTCAATTGTGGAGGCACCCCGTGAATTATCTGTCAGGCTGTTTGTGCCCGTGGGTTCCTCCCGATCAACCTTCATATACCGTCATCTCATCTCCACCCGACAAGTTCAGTGCTCATTAAAACTGTGTTCGAACCCACCTTGCAAATGATCCGAAACATAACATTAATGTTTTTATATAAATCAAAACTGATTTTAGCATGTAAAATTTTAATTCAGTTTTCTTTATAAAACATTATATATATATATTTTTTAATTTTGAGAATCACTGGAAAATGAAAATTCAAAATGAGTCACAAAAAAGAACATGCCTTCCAAAACTTTATTTTGACTAGAAATAAAGAGCATGAAACCTATGCTTTCAATAAAATTTGTTTTGACCAAAAATAAATTTACAAATGATAGAAATACATTATGAAGACCGATACTAGTTACAATTTCAATAGTTTACACCTGGAACTGGTTGCCAATATTATACATAATGGAAGAGAATAATAATCGAAGAATAAAATAGAAGAAACATTGTTAACTGACAGAAATAAAGGAGCGTCTATGCTAACTAGATTTGCACTCTATATGCATATAACTTCAAACAATTGTGTGCATGCAACCAAACCATAATGTATATATATATATAAATTGGAAGAACATTATGCATATAGCCATTAGTTAATTACATGGAAGTATAACCATTAATCCATACTAAACAACCATCTAAATCATTGTATTTATTCAAGACACAGGTTGAAACAAGTGTTTAGTTGTATAAAGGAGAACATAATTTTATTCTAAATCAATATTTGCTATAAAATATTGATGTCTATGGATGAGTATGCATCTCTAATTGGTTTATTACTTCATGAATGAAGTGTGTAGGTAATGGGTCATTGATGCAAGCTACATTTATCCCTCGAACATCTATAAAAAATCTCATTTCACCTTTCTTGTCTTCTTATCCTAGATAACAATTATTGCCAATCACGAATTTTCTTGTGACCCAATGTTGATCTTCTAAATTTTAATTGTTCTTTATAAACATGGTTATGTGAAGGATCTATTATGCCTTGAACAATTATTTCCCCTTTTGTTTCTTTATATGTGAGAAGGCCCAAATCAACTAGATCATCATCACTATTTTCACTTTATTGAACTTTATGTGATTAATTGAGTGGTTGAAGGGCATTTTGTGCTTATGTCATAAATATATTGTGACAATGTTTTGGCTTTATGGCATATTTTTATGCACCCTCTTGCAATAAAATATAAATTATTCTATAATCTTTGTTGTAGAAATATTTCTAGAATGCTACTTGTAAATGTGAATTCTAGGAAAAGGAGATTTTTTTCACTACATCCCAAGTCTTAGCTCGTCTCCTTATTTCTTAGTGGATGTACCATGCTTTTAAGATTAATTCATGTATGCAGATGAACATATGTATCCATAGTTCTTCACAACGTATAGATAAAAACAACTAATTTATATATTTCTTCATATGTATATTTGGTTATGTTATTCAGATGTATCTTTGGATCTAATACCATTGGTTGTTTGTATTTTGACTAGACTATTAAGTAATAATGATAATTTATTTTTTGTTTTTAAAGGTATTCAAGATCATTTTCAAATTGTCGAATATATGTGACTACACGGAAGGGAATTTTTCATTTTATGAAGATAAAATAAATAAAAAATCACATTAGTTGACTGACCCTATAAGTAGCCTAAGACCCTAGAGAATTTGACCACATTTTTCCTTCCAATTTTCATTTGTAGAATTTTTTAGAATTTAATGCAAGGTATTTTCTAGGTAACTTATTTGACAGTGGTAACATAATTTTTTTCTTTTCTTTTAAAATTGAAGAATTGTTTACAATTTTATGTTACCATCATAAAAAAATTACCTTACAAATGTTTTTTTTCACAAAGGAAAAATTCCTAATTTTATTATAAAAACAAAATTACATGTTACATGTGCTGGTAAGTGTCAATCAAGACAAACAAGTATGCCGCAGATATAAATACAATGAGAGAAAATTAGGCTTTCCTCCATTTTTTCTTTTCAACCTTCCGCCAAGCACCTTATGTTGGCGTGGTTTATATAAGGACGAGCTGGTTATCTTCCGCATGTGCTCCAATGTCCTTGTCAGAGTCTAATGTGTCTGATGTGTGTAGTATTTTATTTCCCCCGCTGTCTGTAGCCCCTGGATCCATATCCGGCTGTGTCATAGTAGTGGCATCAATGGGTTCTTGCATTTCCTGTTCTTGTGTGCCCAAGGTAGTATCTGTCAGTTTACTATCTTGTGGGATAGGTTCTTCCTCTTCCTCTTGCTGTTCTAGCTCTTTTGATGGGAATTTCCATCCTTTGGATACTTTTCCTATTTTCTTCTTTCTCCTGTTATCTCTTGGGGCTGCCGAGAAATTTTTTTGTAGGTGTCCCGTGTTCCTGCAAATCCGGCATCGAAATGCTGTGTTCTCATAATCTAAGTGTTGTGTCCATCGCTGTTGTTTATGATTCAACATAATGCACTATGGTAGACCTTTCCTCAAATACACTTCCACATAGATTCGTGCGAAGGTGTAAATGCGCTCCTCCATTCATTTTATATCAGTTTTGATATATCTTCCAAGGATGTTTCCAATGCCGACAAGAACACTTTCCTGCCAGAAATGAAGCCGGAGGTTGTGAAGTCGGACCCAAGCCGGCATTCTGGTCACCTCCATAGTGTTGGCATCAAATTTCGGGAACCATGGTGTGATGAAGAGTCTAGTAGATCCCCAGAACCATGGCCCCTCCTTAAGTATGGTATCTCTGTCTTCAGATGATGAAAACTTGACTTTGAAGAAACCTTTTGAGCATAGGTGGATTTCACAATCCATGGTCCAGTTGGTAAATATCCATTGGAATAGCTCCACAGGTTTGGGCCAGAAGTAGTTGAATTTGCATATTATTGCTTGGGATTCAAAAATGATTCTATGCACATCTATATCTGGAATGTCAATGTTAATTTCAGGTACGCAGTTCTGCTATTCCACAATGTATGGCTTGGGCGAGTTTTCTGCCTGGGCCACAGTCATTGTGTCAGCTTTATTTTTTCCCCCTTGTAGGATGTTCCTATATGTAGGACCTTTGGAGTGGGCAGAGTTGGACGCACTGGCACCCATGTGTTCCATAAGGTCTGTCTGGTCCTAAATTCCCCCCCCCCCCTCAGTCGTTGGTTAAGACAGACAGAGGATCTGGAAGCAATAGCATATTCATTGAGAGTTCTGGAATCCGCTAATGCCTTTCCCCCAAATATCAAAGACTGAAAGTGAGATGGGTAACCAGCAACAGTCTAGATTTTGCCCTTCAAAAATAATATGGAATCTGTGCCTCGTATCCATATAACAAAACTATTACTAGCAGGAGGTTTAATGAAAATTTGAAAAATAACAGAGCCTACCCAAGAATCTCTAGCAGTGATATAAGGGCGGCTCCCTTTCCCTTCTGGAATAACAGGTGTGGCTGGTGAATCAAAGGTCGCAAGCAGCCGAGGCCTCCAAAGCAGAGCATGGTAACAACAATGGCTAAGATGGGTGTAAGCCAACAGATCTTCCACAGGAACTTTCAACCTCCTCCAGCCATATAAGGCCACCAAAACAGTGTGCTCTGAGGATTCGTGTCGCACAGCTTCAGCCTTTGTTCCCAAATCCAACGAAAGTTTAAGCCCACCACTACCAAAATATGCTGGATGTCGGAGTATTCGGGTGGGTAAGTGCACGTCACCTCTGAATAGCAGGTAGCAGGCCCGCATAGTGTCGGCGCTTCTGGATCGCGACCATCGTGAGCTACCATCGCAACAGCCAAGGAAATAGAGTATCATGCCCTAGGGTAAACACAGACCGTCGCACCGCTTCCCTCCATATTTCTCAGTATTCGTTAATTTAATTGGGTCATTACCTCACAAATGTTGTTCCAATAGATGAACAATAAAGTCAATGTTGACTTCATTGTTGCTTCATCAAATTGAGGAACATTTGCTCTAAGATTAGACTACTCCAATAAATTATTCTTGAAACCAAGAGGAGATGATTCAGGTATTCATGTGCTTGAGTCTTTCTCATTTTTATTTAGTCATAAAAATATTTCTTAATTTATTTTATTATTTTGATGATTCTTTATCTACCTTTAACACAATTTATGTGCATTGTAGGTATTATTATTCCATAAAGTTGTTGTCCACAAATGTAACATGGCTGGAAAGAAAGTGAATGAATTGCTAGGTATTTGTTATCAAATTTTAATAACAATATATGTGATTAAATGGGCGGTATTGAGATCAAATGGTAGATATGTGATTAAAAATATAATTTGAAAGTTGTCAGCACAATTGGGGTGCTCTAAGAACTAGTTTACTGTCATCTTAGAACTTGTTTTGATCTAAAAATAGTGTCTACATTTAATTCAATTTGTGTGAATTGCATGTATTTTATTCTCAATTTCTCTATTTCCCTCTTATTGAAAAATATGACATTCGACCATTGTAGATGACCCCGACACTATTGGTGAATAAGGGAGGCAATATTAGCTAACTTGACCAATATCGATGCTCTGTTTGAGAAGTATTTACACTATTGTGCTTTTTTGTTTTGATATTATGGTAATTGTTTCCTTTTTTAAAGTTTTGAAGACAAGTTATAGGTTTTATTAATGTCTGTCACTTTTTTTTTAAACAAGGATCAATAATGCATCGTGGATATGCTATAATGGATAAATGTTGTATTTTTCAGGAAGAGGAAAAAAAAGGAAATATGAAGGTTCCCTATGCATGTTCGGCCATATTGAAGGCACATGGTTTATGGGAATAAATAAGAAGGGTTTGCATAAAATGTTTAGGGTTGTTTAATTTAATGTGTTGATTTTAGATATTTCATAGTAGATAGATTGGGTACCAAGGAATTGAGAATGATGTGGTGGGGGGGGGGGGGAGGGTCCATATGAGCTTCCACCTTCACGTGATTGGCCATGTTCAGTAGAGAATAATTTAGGATTGGGATAGTCTTGGAGCAAACCTCCCTTGTTCCAAAAAACGAACAACAAAGTCAATGTTGAGTTCACTGCTGCTCCGCCAAATCGAGAAACATTTTCATGCAATTGAGTCTTCCTCATTTTTATTTAGTCATAAAAATGTTGATTAATTTATTTTATTATTTTGTTGATTCTTTATCTACCTTTAACACAATTTATGTGCATTAAAATTATTCTTATTCTATAAAGCTGTTGTCCACAAATGTAACATGGTTGGAAGGAAAGTGAATGAATTTCTAATTATTTGTTATCATGTATGAATAACAAGATATGTGATTAAATGGGTGGTATTGAGATTAAATGGTAGATTAATTAGACTATCCTTCTTCAACTAAGGGTTATATCATTTATACTAGAAGAAGTTAGATGCCTTTCCATGTTTAACCCTCTTAGCTCATCCAATGAAAATTATCATACATATATCAAATTGTAGCCTTAAAGAATTTTGCAATACAATACTTGGCCAATTTCAAAATATCTGAAATATAGAACCAAGGAACGGTAACATTCAAAACAAATAAAACATCCAAATGCACAACACATTTAAATGAGCTGCACCCAAGAGCCTCCTAATACTATCCAACAACTTTGTACAAGCCAATGGGGTTTAATTACATTTTATTGTTAGTTAGTTGACATAGGTTCATCGCTCTATCTAATCCCTAGGCTTGGAAAAATATCACATAAGAATTATATGAATCAAATCTTGTCTTCTTGCCTCCTGTTCTATGCCAAAGTATTCCATGTAGTTCTAGGTGTGCTCATAATCCTTCCCAAACATCCTTGACATCTAGTTCATCAACGCCCATGTAGTTTCATAGTTTAGCTACCCATATTACTGTGATGAACTATGTTTACAAGTGCATTGTAATTATCCTTTTGGTGGGATTTTTTGAACTCCTTAACATATTTGTCTTACCTTGTAAATGGTAAGAAATGAAATATTTCCTTCTGACAGAAATAATTCTTTCTTCCCAAGGAAAACTTTTGACAAGCTTTGAAATATTCCCCATGATGATGGATTACACACTTTATTTGTAGTTAATTATGTTACGTTGTGCCCTAGATACCATTCCAAGGGGATTTAAATAAATTATAGGACTGGTTATACAATATTTCTGTCGACAAAAGAAATAGGTCTAATTTGGCTTCCAACACCGCATCTCAACTGCTCCAAAAATCCTTAGCATATTGATGTCTCTTATTATGTTTTCATAAAATAAAAAAATTAACTTGCTTAGTTGTGAAGCTTGCAAAGTGATCCACAGTCTTGTTAAGTTGAAAATGTTTCATACCCATCACTAATGTTGAAGCCTTTGCAAAATATTTTATTATTGTGAAATCCTTTTGGATTATTTCGCTTACATGAGGATGACACACCTTAACCACTACAATGATAGGATTATTTTATGGAGAGAGTTTCTTCTTCAATAATTCCTAACGAACCTGTGAAATTCTACCAAATTTTACTAGTTTATATAAAAATACTTCAAAGGTTTCTTCAATTGGAAAATTGAAAGCCTTACTCATAATGTTCGTTGTATCCAAAAACTCATGCATGATGGCATTGAAATGTAGCTTGGCAAGTTCACTACATATGTTTGGTAGAAATATATGTGGGTGAGTTCCTACCCATTATACCCACTTAATAAAGTTTGCATGCTCAACTTTTCAAAAAAGGAGAACAAAGATCTGTACCAATTTGATGATATATTACAATTAAGTGTTTGTTGTTATAGAGTGACCAAGTATTTCATTAGTTATTTTCTCGAGAAAGAACACTATGAGTACTAGGTTCCATGTAGCCAAGCTTGCTGGAACATTCCTAAAGATAACAATATTCATTGGGATACTCATCTAGCCCCTCCTTATTTGGTTGTGCCTTACATGCTTAGTCTTTGTCAGTTTAATCACTTTTTGTCATTTGACAACATTATAACATTTCAATTTTGGCAATGAAATTTTTATTTTCAAGGAGGGTATATACAACTGCTGAGTGTCAATAAATGTTTAAAGAGTTGAATACTCATTTTATATCATAAATGGCTATTCAATTTGAATATTATCTTATATTTTTTCTTTGCCTATTGTTTTTCAGTATTTCAGGACACACAATCAAGTGATGATGAAGCAATGGATCTTAACGAGACATTTTGCACTGCATTAAAGTATGGATTACCACCAAATGGTGGTTGGGAAATGGAAATTTATGGGATTTACATGATTTTAACAGACTTTGAAAATATAAAGGTAATAGTTATTTGTTTTAATATTTTGTCTAGGAGATGATTTTCAATATAGAGGTTGATTTTTTAATTCATTTTGTAGGAGGTTTTACTTTTCCCTACAATGAAGCCTCAAGAATAGTTTTTTTTTCAAAGGTGTTTTAGCTATTAATCACATATTTTCAAACATTTTGAGTTAAAATTTATTATACACCTACCTAGCCCCATCCTCATAATCTCTACTAGGATGCAAGACTCTAATTAATTTTTTACTAAATAATGGTGTACAAGAAGTTCAAAACTATAAATACATATTTTCTTCTTGTGGGTAGGATTAACAATAGGTTAATCATGTTTCTACCTTGAGTAGATAATTTTAAAGTGAGTTTTATATAATTTCAATCTTATTATTCTCTTTGTGTTACCAGTTGGATAACATTTGCATTCTGATTAGCATCATCCCAGCTCAATGTTGTATAAAGCATTTCTAAAAATGAACTTGTAGTGTCCTTCAGTTTTCCCTAGTAGATCTATTGTCATTATGTCTTATTGAGCACTTTATTATCCTATTATAATAGTTATATAGAAACTGTCAAATGGGAAACTTATTTTCTTGATGTTATCTATGTGTATGTTTTTATTCCATTTGTTATTACAATCAATATTTTCTTCATCCTATTTCCCCTAGGATTGACATGTTATCATGGAGATCACCCCTTGTTACCCTCCAAATGAATTTATGAAAAGGTATCTGGTTTGCTGTTTTCCATAAATTTGTGGCACATACTAAACAAAAATTTGACTCCTAAAGTAGAACATATAAGATCCAATAATGGACAAATATTTTAACTAGTAAATGTTGTCATTTTGTTGCAGGATGACATAGGATGCCACCTCGGCACCTAGTTGTAAAACTTCACAGCTGACTCACTTGATGTGTAGACCAGGTTGTCGTACCAGTTGACATGGTACACATTTTGTTAGTGTGTGTTGTTTCAGTGAATGGTTTTGTGGAACCCACAAACCATCGCATAAGGGTCCCCCTTAGTTGTTTTTGATAAATGGAGGGAGGATCTTGCTGCAATCTCAATCATAGATCCAAATCTTGATGGTATAAAAAAATAATTCTATGTGGGACCTCACTTCACGTTAACTCTCGAAAAGGCGTTGACCCACTCTTTTCATCTGATGGTAGGGACCATGCACATTTCTAATGATGGCATTGTGAACATGCATGTATTTTAACATAAATATTTGACGGAATGAACCCACCTCCATAAATTTTGTGCGCATGCGATATACTTGAACATGTTAGCCCTTACTATAATAATAAATTTTGGGATTTTTTTTTTTAATTGGCATCGACGTTGGTATTTTAACGCATATTCTGATGACATAGGACATTGCAAGGGAGTTGTCTACTGATGCAAAAGAATAGCCCAGACGACAGATTTTCATTGGAATCCGGTAAACACAAATTTAAAAAATCAGGTAGTTGGAGTGTTTAAATTGAATTTTGGATAATGGAAATGGGTTCAACACTAACAAAAACCCTTAGGGCACCCAAAATATTAAAGTTTAACAATTGTAAACAAGATTCTGATAAATCTTTGCTGGAATTTTTCAAAATCTTATGGGAATTTCTGGGTTATTCAGTGGGTTTTTTAGACTACGGCCATTGCAAGTATGGAAAATTTGTCAGAAAAAAACTTGGTGTAAATATTTGTGTTTTGATGGATATTTTGATTGTCACAAGACATCGTCACTATGGCACATTTATCAGAAAAAACTTGGCATATGCATCAGTCTTGTGACAACGGTTCCGATGGCACAAGACGTTTCCACTATGGAAAATTTTTCAGAAATATCTTTGCATCTGCATCGGTCTTGTGACTAATATTCTAACGTCACATGACATCTTCACTATGGCACATTTGTCGGAAAATAATCGACGTAGGTGTCAATATTGTGATGATGGTTCCGACAACACAGGAGGATGCCACTATGGAAATTTTTTCAAAAATAGCTCAATGTAGGTGTCGGTTTTGCCTTAGGATAACTATTTCGAATCACCATAGGATTCCTTGGATGACCAAGGTTTTGACGACAATATGGGTCAAAATTTTGACGAAAACTTGGGATGTCAAAATTTTGACTACATTCCATGTGAAATTTGTTGAAACTCAGATTTGTTGTGAGAGCAACGACAAGAGGTTGAAATAATGACAAAAGGCCATCGAAAATTGAGTGAATTTGTAATAGTGTGGGGATTTTGTTACACCAACTCCCTATACCACTCCTATAGGTAGTTCTTGACCTTCTCCCTTTCTACCAAGGTAGCCCCTCTTTAATAATTTGTCAATTTTGTTTTTCAAATTCCCAAGAGGGGAATGGGATTGTCGTTATTTTTTAGCTGGATTTAAAGCAAAACCAACCCCATTTAAAGCTCACTAGTAAACCTCCAAGACTGGTATTAAAAAAAACAAAATTCCTCAAGAAATCTCTCTCCCCAAGCTCTGAAATCCATGTCCTAGTTATCATCCATTTTAATTAAAAAATCGTTTGAAAGTTTAAAATAGGGGAATTAGCTAGGGGTTGTCACAAACCCCACCCCCTTGGAGGAACACCATCCTTGGTATTTTAATTCTGAACATAATTTCCAAAACATGTTTAATCCCAAGCATAGATCATTGTGATGTTTATAAATACAAATTAGTTTACAATTACATTTTATATATACAATTGATTTCCCAACAACTTAATGAGCATAAAGTTCATTAAATCAACCATATTTTCGTGACTCCTTATTGCAACCAACTCCATTCACCCAAACCAGGTGGTTCCCATGTTTTCCTACATCATGGATTATAATCTCTCATGAAATTAATTATAAAGAAAGAGCAACAAAATTAACTTATACCTCATTAGCATATTTATCCATGAGGTGAACCTTGCAATTTTCATTTTTATTCCTATCACATCAGACCCAATCCATAATTCACATCATCATAACCCATAATTTTAAATAAAAGTACATGGAAATAAATTAAAATTTTATCACATCAAATGAAATGTTGATACTTATGTTTGGTTTTCTTTTTTCTTCGTGATTTACACACACTAGACCAGTTTCCAAACTTGAAAATCATCCAATGGTATTCTCTCCTATTCTTCTCAGCCTTATGAGCCTCTTTTTGTCCTTGTCAGCATGCCTTTTTCCTCATCTCGAGAGGTTGTTGCATGCTGCAACAACCCTTGCATGCATGGAAATTGTTGTATCAACTTGTGCTTAGTATCGAGGGATTGATTCTACTATGAAAGTGTTTCGTCATCTCATTAGAAAGCACTTAGAAAACACTAAGTTGTTCGTATGTCTAACTGAAAGCACCCATTGATTCCATAATCAAGGTGGTTCATTAGCCAATTATCAAGCACTTAGCAAGCACTTGAGTGGTTCATTAGTCTAATTTCAATCACCCATTGATTTATGTGATTGTTCAACATGCACTAAGTGGTTTAACAACTAAGGAAATAACTTAGTGATGTAACAACCAAACCGCATGCACTGAGTGGTTTAATAGACAAGGAAATGATCATGGAGTCTTATAATCAAGGTATTGGTTATGAATTGCACCCTACATGTCGTAGATAACATTGCTTATTATCTATTGACATAAAATTCAACATTTCCTGTTGATAATCATGACATAACATGAGTTTCATAATCTTATGATAATTTTAAATTATAATAAATATTTAGCGCTTTCTCTTGCCCAATTTATTCCTCACACAACCGAGAATCTTATTGGATAGCTTCATTTTGTTATCCCAACAAGCCGTTCACATATGCATCAAATTGAAACAATCATTATTCCACAATAATGGTCCCTGAAAAGAACCTTTCAGTCACAATGGAATTACATACATTCAGTTAACCATCCTCATATTCATGATTATAACATACATCCACATATGGAAAGTAAGATTGAGTTTATGAAAATCTCCTTTTAGTGCCATTTTCATGGCTCCCATATCATTGTCCATTATTCCCATGGATCCAACCAAACCACTTGGATATCATAATATTTTCCACTTATTCATGGACATAACACACATTATCATATGTCAAATAGAATCAAGGTTTAGAGAATCCCTCGATTTATACAAAGTATGTATAGAATTTCAACAACAATTTCCAAAGGAATTATTTATCCAATTCCTCCCTTTTACCTTTTTACCTTGTTGTCAGATTAAGGAGTGATGCTACAACATAAACCAACAATGGCCTTTTCTTAACCCATTTTCTGAATTGGTATTTCATATTTCCTAGAACTTGTCCTCATACGTGCCAAGTACACACTTCCCATTTCCAAACTTTCTTATTTTACTTCATTTCTCTTTATTTATACACAAGACTTTACCCATGATGCATAATTCTTTTGGATTCTCTTCTCCTCTTCCTAGAGCTCCATGGATTTCTTTCCACACCCAACTAATTTTTCCAAGGCCCCTAAAGCATGAAAGGTGAATGGAAAAATAAAAATGAAGGAGGGAAACCATAAAATAAATTCAAGACAACAATCATAAAATTTTCAAAACAAGGAGCATAGCCATGCATACAATCGACAATCAAAGCAATAAAAAATAAGAATAAAGAAAAGAAGCCACCAATAAGGCAAAAAACATAATAAATATCCAATTCTTCCACATCAACCCATTCCCAAGATTTCTAGTGTTTTCCAAGTGTCATGCGTAAGAGATTAGCTTGAGCCTTATACAAGGTTTCATGGCGGCCTTTTAAATTTTGTTGTGACCCTCCACTTTCTCCATGGAGGGATCCTTCAATGATTGTTAGAGGGCCTTTATGGGATGCCCATTCCTCTTCCTTTCTCTCCCAAAATTATACAATGTTGGTTCAAATGTGTGAGAGATATCATGAGATACTCTTCTCTTGTTGTACTGAATCTTTCATGCACTGCCATATGCACCCAAATGTTAGTAGCATCGGTGTAAAAGGAATACTAGCTACCACTTGATGATGCTATACCGATCATGTTTCCCTGTAGCTACACGCACACCTCAAAAAACTTATCATTCACATGTCTAAAAATCGAGACACAAATAAGTATATATATCTCAACATGTTTTCAAAATCACACACACACACATGTTTATAGTCATTCTAGACATATAGATACACATATAAACCTCACATGATTTCCATCTCACCATTTTAGGAATCAACATTATTCAATTTTTTAAAATCAATCTCTTTACCAAGGCCAACCATCATAGTGGAACTTGACTTCTTTTAAAACTTAGTTTCTTTATCAAGACTTACATCACCAAGTAGAAATAAACCTCTCTACCAAGGCTAGCATTACATCGTCTGCAATCTTAAAGGATCAGTTAGAAACAATATAACACATTCAATCATAATTTTTTTCACAGTTATGAAATCATCCTGGTTTTGAAAATACGGAATACATTTATGTATATAGAAACATGTTTACCATCATGCCATCACATATTTTATATATTATTATTTTTACCAAAATCATCAATGTTAGTTAAAATCAACCTTCCTTATCGACCAACATTATCAATTTTTAAAGATTACCCTTCTTTCTAAGGCCAACAATCATGGAATATGAAATCTCAAAAGTAAGTTATAAGGCCATCTATCATATTTGTAATTTATAATTATCACGTTTAAAAAATGCATCATGGGTATGCATGCAACCTACAATCAATACATGACCATTCAATCATAGTGTTGCACCCAACACCCACTTGCATAAGTAAGAAACACATAACTCTCTAATAGAGTCACAAATAACATGCGTCAAATCAATTGAGGCTATTTTCCACATAATAAATAGACCATAGGCTTCTCACATCCTAGTCAACAATTACATCTATTTAATATAATCAAGCAATGCAATGAGGATACAAGAAACACAAGGATTTCCCCAAACACATCATATCATGTGAACATTCACTTGCACATTTCATTCCAAGTATGAAAAGGCACACCATTTAACCAACAATACTAGTACACTACAAACAACCATACACCCAACAATGCAGACAATCCCAAAACAATTGAAGAGATGACAAACATAAAGGTCATATCAATAGGCTATCCAGACCTCCAAGATGAAAAATAAAAAACATGAAATGTCAATGCACTACTAAAATGATGTGTTATAAACATCACAAAATCCAATTTAATCAAATTCTATAAGTATAATACAATCATATTCAACTATTAGACTTAGAGTTTGAGCTCCACTCATCTCCAGAGGTTAATCATTGAATATTATTCACTGTTAACTTAGTAGCAGAGAACCAATTTCATTCCCAAATGTATAGTGTTGAACCTTTTCTTTGATACCACTTGGTAACACACCCCCATCCATCTATAGCCCATACTAGGGGTAGAAAGGGGTGTTACTAGGAAGACTCAACCCCCAATGTCCTGTTATGGAAATGGGCTCTAATTTTTTTTTCAATTTTCAAACTCTTCAAAACCCATAATAGACATCACCATTATGTTTGTCTTGTTGAGATATTTATCATGATATAAAATTTTACCTCAATCCGACCCCTACATCAAGATACAACCATTTAAAGTTTGGTCCATTACTCCTTGCCACATCGCCGGATTTTCCATGTGGCACCCATGAAATCCCCACATGGTGCCCATGTTTCACTTCACGTATTTTCCCTATCACACCCCAAGCATATCCACGTCACTTTATTGTCCGTGGCTAGCACCTTAGCCATACCACCTCATTTGGGATTAGGGTCCACGAAACCAACCCAATGCTTGCAAGTCATGAGTTTTATGTTATAATGGTATTAGGGTCTATAAGGCCCACACACATGGAAACCCACATCCCCACTCGGATGATACCTTTTATCCATCTCCGACCCTTTATAAACATATGCACATGCCCCCTTTTAAAATTTATCGAGGTCTTGGGAACAATCAATGGCTCCCACCAAGTGAAGAAGTCAACGGAAACAATAAAAAACAGCCTAACTCGAGCTTAATATCCTAGGCTTTCCTCACTGCGCTAGTGTTAACACATGAAATTAGTATTCCTCCCATGAATCCATATGTTTGTATATGAAGGCGCTAGACATTAAACCTCTACGCAACACTTTATTTGTAGAACAACTTTTCTCCCATCTTGAATATATGTGTGTGTGTGTAAGGTCTCTGCCACAACTCGTAGCACACAATCATAGTGCCCATCCCTTATGAGAATTATAAGGCATGAAGGCTTATCCCTCCTGAGCTTAGCAAGGATGGACTTGCCCTGACCCATTCATTATATATATATATATATATATATATATATATATATATATGAAGTGATATCTCTCCTGAGCTTAATGAGGCCTTGATCCGACCTTTCCATAGTTATATCCACACACATACTACTATCACTCTTGAGCTTGTTCTTATATATATATATACACTAAGGCATGTTATGCATTTACCTTTGATACAAGCACTTAGTCAACACAAAGGTTCACCCATCTCTTATACACTCATGCCATTTAGACTAAGTTCAAGCTTAGAAATAAACATAGGATTTAGCCATTCCTCAACAAACACATATAAATCATCATTTCTCATTATTTCTATAGGAAATAAATATTTCCTCCTCAATAAATCAGGCCCGGATCAATGTTCCATATTAGTCATACAGGGAAATAACATTTCTCAGCATTATCATAAGCATTGAATAGACATAGGAATTTGAACCATTCCTTAGAAATTTACAAAGGAAAACATTCCCTATTCATACATGATTACACATTCCTTACATTCATAATGGAATTTAAATAACGTAGCAAGCATACATATAAATTTCACTTGCACATAGAGCATAATAAGTATTTATCTTATGTTACAGGACCTGAAAACTAACATACATATAAATTTCACTTGCACATAGAGCATATTAAGTACTTATCTTATGTTACAGGATATGAAAACTGAGATTGGGACTCTAACTCTCCACCCAACCTTTGATAGACTTGCATTACAAACTTTGATACAAACAATCATCCTTGAGCCAAATTTAAAATATTGAGGAGAAGTACTAAAAGGAATAAAACATATATTTCTAGCCGAAATAAGGTCTTCTAAGGCTACATTACCTCCACCCGCAAACTAATCAATAATTTAAGAAAATGCTACATTGCAAGGCCTTTAACTAGCCAAACATTAATGAAGGGGATGCTTGCTAGCACAAAGAGTCACCATTTAGTCATAGGTGAAGAGATTAATGTGGGAAGATTCATTAGCTAAACAAGTTGATGTGAGGCCAGTAGGTTCATCGGTCCACAAGCTTCCCCTCTCTTTCTATCCTTCTTCTTTTCTATGTTCATTCCTCTCATGAGGAATTATCAATCCATCACTTATATACAATAAACATGACCCCTTTTTTTATATCTCTAGCATTCTTGATATCTTCCAACTATCACACCATAGATACCTTCCGTTTATTCAACAACATTATATTGGATTCAAGCAAGCACAAGGAATCTTAGTTCAATTATAGGAGAATAGCTTAATATTGGATAGTTAATAACTGGATAATCTACTATTAGGCTAGTAGTTTCATCAGTCCAAAAGCTTCCCAATGGGGTAATTATTCCTCAAGAAAGCCACTCTTGATCATCCCTTAGACAAACTATTTCTCAATCATAGGGTGATAACTTAACATGGGAATATTTATCAGCTAGACAAGCTACTAGCAGACAATTTATTTCATCGGTTCACAAGCTTCCCAATGGGTTCATCAGTCCTAAGGAAAGCCACTCTTGTTGGGTTCATTAGCCCTTAGGCAAGCCACTCTTCAAACTCTCTCTTTTCGCTTTTCCATCCAAAATTATCTCTCTCAAGATGAGTTGTTCCTCAAATAAATTTGTGATTTCTCCCCCCTTTTTCTTAGTTGTTCCTTTTTCCTTCTTTTTGCCTCTTTTTCTTCCACTGATCCACACTCCTCTGTGTGTTCTCCATGTTGAATTCTTCCCCTAAGAGTGCCCTTGATCCAAGTCTATGACTCCCTTCCTTACTAATTGTCTATGTATGCTTGAACGTCGGCCTCAATGAATCATTTTCCCCTCAATGAATGAGTATTTATTTGATTGGTCATCCTTAAGATACATTGGCCTAGTCTGCTAACTAGAAATCCAATGCAATCCAACTAATCAAGGATCACATCATGATGAGACCTAAAAATGGGGAAAAAATAAATATTTGGAAGGATAGCATTATGGGGCACCATCCCTTGGATAACATCCCAGATTTGAAAGACTTAAAAAGATGGATGACAAGGGAAGGATATAAAAAATTGGTAGACATTTCCATATGGGAGATGGACGGTGAATGGAAGCAATGGGTCAAACCCAAGCTGCCTAGTGATCTTAAAACTTAATGGAACCAACTGATTTCTCTCTTGGCTAGAGCAGCCCCGATTCATAAAAACTCTAAAGATGCCCATTATTGGAAACCAACGAGAGGAGAATACATCGTAAGGACTAGATACCAAAAACTTCAAGAGGAGTAGAGACAGAATGAATGGCAATATTGGAGATTAGCTTGGAAGATTGAATCCCTTCCCAAAATAAAAATATTTTTTTGGAATCTACTGCACAAAAAATCATTAGCTACAGAGAATTTAAAGAGGAGAGGAATTTTTGGACCTTCACAATGTCCCATCTGCAAGAAGGCTAAGGAAACAATCCAAAATATTTTCTTGGAATGCTCCTTCTCAAGAAGCTGCTAGGAGGCGATGGTGGCACCCATAGAAGTAAATATGAATTACAACCTCTCTATAAATCAGTTTGTGAGCAAGTGGAAGAGCAACTACTCTCACTCATTCAAAAACAAACCAACAATGCAGCGTTTTCGGAACAACCACCCTTCTTTCCTCTGCTGGCAAATGTGGCTAGCAAGAAACAAGATAATATTCAAAGACAAAGTCCCAATAGTAAATACAAAAATATCAAAATTTTGGGGGTTGATGGTGGATTTTCTCTCGGCTAAAGGGCTCCAAGGAATAAATATGGAGCACCTCTAAGAGGATGAAAGGAGTTGGATTAGCTTCATAGTTAACAAGATTAGTCATGGTCCTCATCAAAAAAATATAAAGGTGCATAAAAATTGGAAAGTCAGAAAGACAGAAGATGAGTTCCAATCTTGGGTACATTCTCTTAATAAATTATGCCTCTTCTTTGATGGGGCATCAAAGAAAAACCCAAGCAAGGTAGGAACTAGAGGAATCATAATTCTTCAAAACAACTCAACTCAGATATCCTACAATTGAGAGTTGGGCCAGATGACAAATAACAAAACAAAGGCCTATGGACTATTATTAGGTCTCAAAATACTAAGGGGGTAAAAGATAAATGATGATATTGTTTTTTGAGACTCTTCTCTCACTATCCATGCAATGGTGAGTAAATCACTCCCAAAAAATTTAGGTCTCAATCAAATCCTGAGCAGAGCTCAAAAAATAGTAAATCACATCGGCAAGATCGATTACTACCACATTCTGAGAAAGAATAACAAGCAAGCGGATGATCAAGCAAATGAAGGAGTTCACAGGAGTATAGGACATGCCAAAATTGGTGACATCTTATCCCAAATCCAATCCCTTGATTCCCGCCTCCTCACTTGTAATGAAAAAATATAATCATATCATCTTAGTTTAGAATTCCAAGAAATATCTTAAGATCACTCTTGAATCAATAACCCAAAAAAAGTCCAAAAAGGAAATCATTCCTTATCTCTGCAATATTACTCAAATCTCTGTGCCATGTACTCCCATCTCCTATAACATGATGCCTCCCGTGATCTCTCTACATATGATTCCTCCTTTGTTTGGCTATAAAAATCACATTCCTCCTCAGGATCTAACAGCAACAGCCAAGTTCTTGTCCCAGTATGTGCAGCTTATCCACAACGCAACACTTTCTACTAAAATAGCCCTCTGTCTTTTCTGCCTGAATCGTTGGCTTTCTTCGCACCTCCTCATCGCTTCCCTATACTTTCTTCTCTCCTTCCTCATTTCTTCCTCCTCACCCCACGCTCATTACTCCCCTTCTCGCTGTTTTCTGCCTTCCTTAATATTCTCTTTCCCTTTTACTTTATGTTGGATTTTCCCACCCAAAAAGGCAGAAACGCAGCTCGATAATTGTAGGTTTTAACCCTGAACAGAAATTATCTACACACGAATTTTATAACATAAAATAAACAATAGCGAGAGCATAAAACATAAAAAATATAAACATAGAGATTTTCCCCTGGATCCCAAATCAGAACGACCAGCTTGATTTTTCATTATATTCCTTTTAGTGTTACAACACATATATATACATGCCGAAGCATACATAAACCCTAATCCATTAACCCTGGATTAGAACATAACCGTAGTTCCCTTGAATGGATCTACAAAATACCAGGGGCCGAAAACCATCGTACCCCAAAACCATGTGCAAACTCATGCACAAAACATGGGTGGGTCCACCTATGAGTGGGTCCGCACAAAAAAAAAAAAAAAAATCGCCGGGGCGCTGCCCCGGACCCCAACAGTGGGGGTTGCTTCCCCCCTTGTGACCCCCCTGCTACGCCTGGCGCAGCGTACAGCACGTGGGGCTAGTCGTGGAAATAATATAACACATGCCCAACATTCTGCCACTTGTTGTTTTCTTTCCACAGGGGGCCATAGGAGAGCTTAGTCATTGGACCAATTCTTCAACACCCATTGTTTCTCTACACCAAGAGAACTTCTGAGTGCTCACAGACTTCGTTAATGCATCTGCAACATTCTTCAAGGTGTCCACCTTTACTAGCAACACCCTTTTAACCTCAACAATATCTCTACCAAAGTGATATTGAACATCAATGTGCTTTGTCTTTGAATGGTAAGCAAGGTTCTTAGCCAATAAAATTGCACTTTGGCTATCACAGTCTATCCTTATAGCTTGCTGTACCAACCCCGTACTTGAACACAATCTCTAGAACCAAACTGTTTCCTTGCTTGCATGAGTGGCTGCTATGTATTTTGCCTCTGTAGTTGAAAGAGCCACTACAGACTGTCTTTTACTCATCCAACTGACTGCGCCTCCAAATAGGCTAAACACATACCCACTTGTAGATCTTCTTTGGTCCAGATCTCCAGCACAGTCTGTATCAACAAAACCACGAATGTCCAACATTCTTTCCAATCCAGGTCTTCCTTGGTAGCACAAGCCATAATCACTAGTGCCACGTAAATATCTGAAAACCCACTTCACTGCTGTCCAGTGCTCCTTTCCTGGGTTTGACATAAAATTGCTCAATACTCCCACTGAATGTGCAATGTCTGGTCTAGTACAAACCATTGCATACATCAGGTTACCCATTGCACTTGCATATGGAAAACGGGACATATGCTCCTTTTCTTCGTGTGTCTTGGGACACTATTCAACAGATAGCTTTACACCTACAGGAATAGGAGCATTCACTGGTTTACTATCCTGCATATTGAACCTCTGCAATATAGTTTTGACATACTTCCTCTGGTTTAACCAGATCGTCCTAATTTCCCGATCTCTCTTAATTTCCATGCCCAAAATATATTTTGCAGCACCAAGATCCTTCATGTCGAATTTGGAGAACAGTTAGGTCTTCAAATATTGGATAATTTCTTTGTCATTTCCAATCAACAACATATCATCCACATACAAGACCAAATAAATAACATGGTCACCAATTAATTTAAAATAAACACAGTGATCCTCCTTGCTTCTGGTGAAGCCAGGTCCCCGTATATAGGTATCAAATTTTTGATACCACATCCTTGGTGACTGTTTTAACGCATACAGAGACTTCTTCAACTTGCATACCAGTTCTTTCTTACCCTTCACCATAAAGCCTTCAGGTTTCTTGATGTATGTCTCCTCTTCTAGATCCCCGTGAAGAAATTCCATCTTCAGATCCATCTGTTCTATCTCAAAATCAAATGTAGCAGCAACAGATAAAAGTAATCTAATAGAAGTAACCTTGGAAACAGAAAAAAAAATATCACCAAAATCAACTCCCAGCACTTGGGAATAACCTTTTGCTACCAACCGAGCTTTGTATTTCTCCACCTTGCCTTCTACATTCATCTTCTTCTTAAACACCCATTTTCTCCCGATGGGATTCCTTCCAGCTAACAACTCCACCAGATCCCATGCCTCATTTTTGTGCAAGGATGCCACTTCATCAACCATGGCCTCCTTCCAGAGTTTTCCATCCTCTGAATCTACTGCCTCCCTGACAGTTCTGGGATCATCATCAGTAATAGTTAAGGCAAAACCTGAACAGAAAGCAAATGGACTATACCTTTCTGGTTTCCTTCTTTCTCGAACTGATCTTCTCAAAGCTGGAGTTTGTGGCTCTTCCTCTTCTGAATCTTCTTCTACTGTAGAGTCTGATTCATACTCCTTTAGCTCAAAATCTATCTTCTCAGGTTCCTTTGGTATGATTTCATGTTTAACAACATCTTTCACCTCTCTAAACACCACATCTCGGCTGTACACAACCTTCCTTGTTTCCGGGTTCCAAAGATTGTAACCTTTTAAACCATCCTTATACCCAATAAAGATGCACCTTTCAGATTTATTATCCAACTTGGTCCTTTTCTCCTTTGGAACATGTACATATGCATCACATCCAAATACCCTTAGATGTGAAAGAGAGGGTTTCTTACCAGTACATACCTCATGTGGAGTCTTATCCTCCAACATTGATGAAGGTGATCTGTTAACTAAGTAACATGCAGTCTCCACTGCCTCTGCCCAGAATTCTTGTCCTAACCCGGTACCACTGAGCATGCTTCTTGCCTTTTCCATCAGTGTTCTGTTCATTCTTTTTGCAACTCCATTTTGCTGAGGTGTGTATGGAGTAGTCTTCTGCCGTGCTATACCACACTTCTTACAGAACTCTTCAAATTCCTTCTTGCATAACTCCCCACCATTATCTGTCCTCAGCGCCTTTATCTTCTTCTCTGTCTGGTTTTCCACCAGAGCCTTAAATTCTTTAAATTTGTCAAAGACTTCAGATTTCTTCCTCAAGAAATATATCCATGTATTCCTCGAGAAGTCATCTATGAATGAAACATAGTACACAGACTTTCCCAGTGATGGAACTGACACAGGCCCAAACACATCACTGTGCACAAGTTCTAATATCTTGTTTGCCCTCTTAGCACCAGAAGGAAAACTCACCCGATTCTGCTTCCCATATACACAATGTTCATAGAAATCGAAATCCAGAGAGCAATTAGACATACCTTCTACCATACCATTTCTATGCAGTATCCGAAGGCCCTTCTCTCCAATATGTCCAAGCCTTTGATGCCATAACATGGTCTTTTCTCCAGAGACAGCTAGGCTTTCCACTCCACTTTCAAGAACCACAGAACTGTTACACCCATCAATAACAGTGCTACCTTGTAGCTTGTACAGAGTTCCAGTCCGAACTCCCCGCATTAATACCAGTGCTCCCCGAACCATCTTGCAGGCATCTTTCTCGAACACTGTTTTTACACCTGCATCATCCATCTTGCTTACAGAAATCAGATTTCTGGCCAATGCAGGAATATGAAGAACACTAGGAAGTGTTCTAATCCTTCCACCTTGTAGCTTCAGCTTGACCTTTCCACGTCCGATGATTCTGGCCCTCCTATCATCCCCTAGGAAGACATCACCACCATCATATTTCTCATACTCGCAGAACCACTCCCTATGGGGAGTGAAGCGAAAGGATGCACCTGAGTCAATCAACCATGACTCATGATCTACATGTGTATTTGAAGAAGAAGCCAAATACACATCCCCACCTTCATCCGAGGTGGTTTTTGCCTCTACAAAAGGAGCATCATCAGATCCCTTTCCTTTCTTAGGAGCTTTAGATCTGCAGTCCTTTTTGTAGTGCCCTTCCTTTCCGCATTTCCAGCATACCTTTACAAAATTTCCAGGAGATTTAGATCTTTCTCTAGATTTGGATCTCCCACTCAAAACTTTATTCTTGTTTATGTTTTGGGACCTTCCTCGTACATATAAGGCATCTCCATTCTGGCCCTCCATATTTCTCTGTCTCATTTCCTTCGACAGTAAGGCTGAGACAATGTCATAAAAATTCAAGATAGTTGTATTGCTAACTATTGCAATAACCAGACTATCCCATGAGTCTGGTAGAGAACAAAACAAACTGATGCACTTATCTTCATATGAAATTTTAATATCAACAGATGACAGCTGAATTACCACAGTATTGAAGGCGTTCAGATGCTCTGTCACCGAGTCCCCATCCTTCATCCTCAAGTTATATAGCTTTTTCCGCAGGAACAAATTATTCACCAAAGACTTAAATTGGTACAAATTCCCAAGTTTTTCCCACAAATTCTTCGCCGTAGCTTCCCCAGATACATTCAACAATACTGAATCTGAGACACACAACCATATTGTGCTCTTAGCCTTCCGATCCAGTTTCTTCCAGTATTCATCTGAAATTGTTGTTGGTTTAATACCTGGATCTACCGTGATCCACTGATCATTATCCACTAGCATATCCTCCATCTTGAGCTTCCACAACTCAAAACTCTGACCATTAAATTTCTCGATCTCTATCTTTCCGTCGCTCGCCATATTCTTTCACCGCAAGAATCGATCTCGCAGATCTCCCACTGAACAAGGTCTACCTCAGGCCCGAGTAAAAAATCCTCAGCATCAAAGGCGTCCCATTGAAGCCGAAACTTGGCTCCGATACCAAATGTAGGTTTTAACCCTGAACATAAATTATCTACACACGAATTTTATAACAAAAAATAAACAATAGCGAGAGCATGAAACATAAAACAGATAAACACAGAGATTTTCCCCTGGATCCCAAATCGGGACGACCAGCTTGATTTTTCATTATATTCCTTTTAGTGTTACAACACATATATATACATGCCGAAGCATACATAAACCCAAATCCATTAACCCTGGATTAGAACATAACTGTAGTTCCCTTGACCGGATCTACAAAATACCAGGGGCCAAAAACCATCGCACCCCAAAACCATGTGCAAACTCATGCACAAAACATGGGTGGGTCCACCTATGAGTGGGTCCGCATACCAAAAAAATAAAAAAAATTCACTCGGGTGTTGCCCCGGATTCCAACAGTGGGGGCTGCTTCCCCCCTTGTGACCCCCCTACTGTGCCCAGCGCAGCGTACAGTGCGTGGGGCTAGTCGTGGAAAGAATATAACACATGCCCAACAATAATTTTAGTGATCCCTCTGCACAGAATTCGGGACAGAGGGAAGTAGAAAACATATCAAAAGATACTGTAGGAAGCAAGGACACCAACACAAGTGAATGCAACTTTCAGTAGCAAATGGATCCCCTCAAATATAGGCCGCATCCTTGCGCCTTTTGCAAATCACATCGAGTTGTAATCGAAAGTCTCAAAAACCAAATCCAGCAAGATAAGGAAAAAACAAAATCAGAGATGGCATACATTCAATCACAATGGAAAACTTGTAACGAGTATATTAAGACAGTCAAGAACCGGTGCAACCACTTGGAGGAATCACTCAAATTCATAAAGGAAGCTCTTAGCAAGAAATCAGAGAAAGGCTCCACTTCCTAGGACCAAGGAAGTAGATATAGAGGCAGTGAAAACACTGTGAATAAATAACTCTCTAAAAATTTATGAATCTCCTTGTTCTCTACTCTAAAATGTAACAGAATATATAGTTTACTATGAAAGTTAAGTGTATTTGTTATTAGATCAGTTCGTCAAGCAGTACAGTACAAATGTAATACTCTCTCTCTAAAAGAAGGGAAAAAAATGGCAGCTCAAGTAGCACATATCATGTAATGACTCCCAAGCATATTTCACTCTACATCAAATTTGGGGGAATTTTGTACTGAGGAATTTCTTCTCCTCACCCTTTTCAGATAATATAATACAACCGAATCTGTTCGGGTAAAAAAAAAATAAAAAAAAATCTTAGCCATTGATTAAACTTATAATCTGGACCTTTGATTCACCAATGAGAAGGATTATAAAAGAATGCTTGAGGGTCATTTGAAAAACAAGCTGAGCATACACTCAGTACCCGAAGGAGATCAGTTCTGAAGTAAGAGAATTCGATCTCAGTGGGAGAGTTGTAGGGTAGAGATTTGCAGAAGCAGAAGGAGGAAGGAATCAACAGTGACTGAAGTCAGGGATAGAGGGATGTAGTGGGTCACAATAGGTAGCTCTGGGCTACATCGCCATGAACCCACATAAAGCCTACACAGAATTACAAAGTCCAACGCAGGGGCTGCACATAGAAACATGCAGATAGGCACAAGAGATAGCAAAGGCTGATCAGGGTGTCAGGTATTTGTCAGGAGGAGGCAAGAATTTTGTCTCAGATGTTTCAAATTTTATCTGCCAATATATTCCTTGTAAATAAATCATTTTCTGAAGAATTTAATAAAACCCTCATCTGTTGCATTGGTTTTCCCGCATTGGGATTTTACGGGAACAATTGTCCAAAATAACTGTGTACATGTGACCGTTTCTTGTGCTTATGTCATTTACTATTTATTTCTCTGCGTATATGTTTGTGAATGTTGCAGTAGTATTTATTTTTATATTTGGCAGAATATTTCTGTAAATGAATTATTGAAATAATAAGTAGGAGGAATAAATCTGTCACTGCAACTGTATAGTTCTCAGATTTAAAATTTCACATGGTATCAGAGCCAGAGATGAGTAACAGGAATGTAGAATCGACTAGAGGACAAAATTTTACCGTTGAAGCAACAACGCCGAAGGGCTCACACAGTTCTCTAGGGAGGGAAAGAAGCATGATAGAATAGATGGATCACGATGTTTCTGTTTTGGCATCCAGACTTGAAGAAGAATTTTCTTGTGTATCAAGCACTGCTTCTTCTAATGTCTAGTATATTGACAGTGGAGCTTCTACATATATGACGAGAGTGCATGAATGTTTTTCTCACTACTGAGAGGATCAGATGAGTTTTAAAATAATCATGGGTAATAAAGAAAAATGTACCCCTATTGGGAGAGGTACCGTACTATTTCAGACCGAGGCTGGAAATAAGATCTGTGCCATTAACGTACTACATGTGCCCGGGTTGGGGATGAACTTTCTCTCAGTGTCTCAGCTTCAAAACCAAGGTTATGACATCTACTTTATTGGCAATAGGGTCTACGCCAAACACCCCATTTGGAAGAAGGAGGAACATATCAGGGTAAGAAGAAACAAAATTTACAAGTTGCAACTTGAATCCCCAATGACACTTGTCGGCAACACAAATGAAACATACTTGTATGAGCTATGGCATAGAAGAATGGGACATTTGCATCATGGGGTGTTAAAAATTCTCTAGAACACTGTCACCGAAATTCCAGAGCTGAGCACAAAACATGATGATGTCTGCAAAGGGTACATATTGGGAAAATATGCCAAGACAATGTAGAAAAGAAGCAACAATAGGGCCAAGGGTGTATTGGGCTTGATACACTCGAATATCTGTGGACCAATGTCCACTAGAGCTCTTAGTGGTGTTGAGTAATTTTTCACCTTTATTGATGACCATTCCAGGAAAACCTGGATCTAATTTTTGAAGACTAAGGATGAAGTCTTCAATCGGTTTAAAGAGTTTAAGGCTCTGGTAGAAAATATGACAGGAAATCAGATCAAGGTATTGCATTTAGACAATAGTGGTGAATACATAGATAAGGAATTCACTGGGTTCTGCGTAAGGGAAGTTATCAAAAGAGAGTGGACAACTCCATACAATCCGAAGCATAATGGTGTGGCAAAAAGGAAGAATAGGACTTTTTTCGAAGAAACAAGGGAAATGTTGTATGACCAAGACATGCCAAAATTTCTATGAGCTGAAGCTTGTAATACATCTATCTATGTTCGGAACATGACTCCTCACACTACATTGGGAAAGATCACGTCGGAAAGTTTCTTGACTGGAAGTAAGCCTGAAGTGAGTCACTTTAGGATCTTTGGCAGTACAACTTATTGCCATGTGCCCAGTGAGAAGAGGAAGAAGTTGGAAATGACTACAAAAAAAGGGTATCTGGTAGGATACAGTGAGAATGCAGCAGTATACCCCATCTACATTCATGAGAGAAGGAAATTCGTAGTGTAGGGGGATGTGAAATTCATGGAGGAGAAGGCATTCAGAAGATCCCACGAGTTGCCTTCTGCTACGCAGTGCTGGTTCAACCTCAACAACTAGTGGCAGAGAATTCAAATGCCTCTCCAAGCCATGGGGATCCAAGGGTCATGTCTCTCAAGGATTTGCAAGAGAGATATTCGATAAATCCGCCCACCACTAGTGGAAGAACAATCAGGGAACTACGACAGATTCTGAAATATGCAGAGGACTTTGTCGGAGTACCCCAAAATCAGAAGAGACAACTTAAGCAGCCTTAGAGGTATCAAGCCTTGGTTGCTCAAGTCGGAAAACCTTCTATTTTTCTTGAATCAGCTTAGCACTAGGTGTGGGTAGATGTAATTGTGGAATATCACAGTTCCATCATGACGAATGATGTCTGGCAAGTGGTCCCCAGGCCTTAGGAGAGATCAGTTGTTGGATCAAGGTGGATCTACAAGGTCAGGTATGCTGTAGAGGGAAGCATCGAGAAATTTAAAGCCAGGTTTGTGGCTAAAGGGTATGCTCAAAAGAAAGGAATTGATTATGAAGAAACATTCGCCCCAGTAGCCAGATACACCTCTATCAGATCCGTGATATCCCTTGCTACGCAGATGGGATGGGAGATTCACCAAATGGATGTCAAGAAAGAATTCCTGAATGGGGTGATAGAGGAAGCGATGTATATAGAAAAACCATAAGGTTTCAAGATGCATGATCAGAAGACTCATGTGTGTAGACTAAAGAAAGCATTGTATGGACTGAAGCAAGCTCTTAGAGCCTGGTATGGTCGAATTGACAACTACTTACAGAAAATGGGATTCGTCAAGAGTGACACAGATCCCAATCTCTACTATGTGAGAGTAGGGAGTGAGACTCTAATACTGATTTTATATGTATATGAACTATTCTTGACATGATCCTTAAGGCTCATCATATATTGCAAGAAGAATTTGGATGAGGAATTTGACATGAAGGATTTAGGATGGATGCACTATTTTCTGGGGTTGGAAGTTTGGCAGCAGAAAGGGGAGATATTTCTTGGTCATGGAAGATACACTACATAGTTTTTAAAGATATTTCATATGTGGATTGTAGACCCATGACGACTCCAATTATCACCAATTGGAAGAAAATTGACACGTCCAAAGTTGATGAGGTTGATCCTATGTTGTATAGGCAGCTCATAGGATTGTTGATGTATATGGTAAACATAAGGCCAGACATCTGTTATGCTGTAAATACCCCTAGTTAGTTCATGATAGAACCTAAGAGGGCTCATTGGGCAGCAACCAAGCATTTTCGCAGGTATCTTCAAGGAACAATCGAGCTTGGATTGAAGTACACTTGTAGCAGTGATGTCAGGTTGAGTGGATTCACTGACGCAGATTGGGCTGGGAGTTAAGTAGATCGGAATAGTAATAGTGGGTATTGTTTCAGACTAGGATCAGGAATGACTTCCTGGTGTAGCAGGAAATAGAAGTCCCTGGCACTGAGCTCAGTAGAGGCGGAATATATAGAAGCTAGCATAACCTCGTGTGAGGCCATATGGGTTTGAAAGATGTTGGTGAACCTACTTAAGGAGAAAATGGAAGTGACCCGTATCTTATGCAATAATCAGAGTTGCATCAAGCTCTGTGAAAATCCTGTGTTTCATGATTGGTCGAAGCATATTGACATCAAGTGTCACTTCATCAGGGATTATGTACAACGTGGAGTTGTTCAGTTGCAGTACACTCCAACAGGAGACTAGGTGGTAGACATTCTCACAAAATCTCTAGGGAAGACTAAGTTTGTCTACTTCAGAGAGAAGATGGGGATGATCAAGAATCCATTCCAGTAGCAGGAGTGGGTAGGATCAAGATTCACAGGGAGATGTAGTACTGATGTAGCAATGACAGTGGAAGTGTTAATGGCAGCAGTATAGAAGGAAGCAACACAACATATGAGGGGCAACGTCCAAAGATCAATAGTGCAGAGGATGCTTCAAAAGAAGAGAAACATGCAACAGGCATATTGTTGGAACACCTTCATCACTAAGAGGGAGTGTTGATTTTGTAGAATCAGAAAGTGTTCCAAGTCTCAAACTTTGCAAGGAGGCTTGGACATCAGTATTCCAAAGAAGCCAGAAACCGTTTGTGGAAATCCCACTTGGTTCATGACTTATTAAAATAATTAATTATTTTAATGGAGACCCTAAGTCTAAAATTAGGGAAATGAAATAATTAAAGGGTATTAATAAATCAGAGTGCAAATCTTCTAGAAAAAAAAGATCAAGTCAAGGTTTAATCATAGCCATTGATTAAAGTTCTAATCTAGGTCGCTGATTCACCAACGAGAAGATTATAAAAGAAGGCTTGCTGTTCATTTCGAAAACAAGCTGCGCATACACTCAGTACCCAAAGGAGATCAATTCTGAAGTAAGATAAATCGATCTTAGTGGGAGAGTTACAGGGCAGAGGTTTGCAGAAGCAGAAGGAGGAAGCAATTAGTAGTGACTGAGGTTAGGGAAAGAGGGACGCAGTGGGTCATAGGAGGCAGCTCTCAGCTGCAGCACATTGAACCCACGCTAAGACTACACGAAATTACGCAGTCTAGCGCAGGGATTGCGCAGAGAAACATGCAGACATGCACAGGAGATAACAAAGGCTGATCAAGGTGTTAGGGATTTTTCAGAAGGAGTCGAGAATTATATCTCATATGTTTTATATTTTATCTTCTATTATATTCCTTGTAAAGAAATCATTTGCTAAATAATTAATAAAACCCTCATCTACCATATCAGTTTTCACGCATTGGGTTTTTCTGGGGACAATTGTCCAAAATAACTGGGTACATGTGATTTATTCTTGTGCTTATGTCCTTTACTGTTTATTTCTCTGCATATATGTTTGTGAATGTTGCAATAGTATTTATTTCGATATTTGTGGGAAGATTTCTATAAATAACTTATTGAAATAATAAGGAGGAATAAATCTATCACTGCGACTGTATAGTTTTCATATTGAAAATTTCACACATATTATGGTTTTGTATTATTTTATTTTTATTAATAATTTTTATGTAAAATATAAACATTGTTAATTATTTAAAATTTACATAACAATGTTACTTGTGTGGGAAATTTATTATATTTTTCAGACAAAAAATATTAAAATGTGTACATACAAAATTTACAGAGGAATTCACCATGGTCCAGTGGGAATTTGAATGCATATATGATTTAAATGTATAAATGAGATCACCTTTCAGTGACCAACTTTGAACATGTTAGAGTCGGTCTTTACATCCCTCCGTCAGAGATCATTTCTCTTATTGCACTTCATTGTTTAGGTGTCTCATTCCACTCATTCATCTACATTTCGTTAGGGGCATGCCATTGTCTGACGGAAGGGTTTTGTTCTCTCATTTTCCCTCATGCTTGTACCTGCTGGGTTGGTCAAATTTCTCAAAATTCATCAAAGTTCAATTCATGTCATCTACAGTCATAGATGTTGTTTTGGTCAAAAAGAGTCATTTTAGTTTCTAGGTCTAGGGTTTGGTCTTTCGAAATGTTGAACAATGCCCGCAGGCCATGAGGAGGTTTTCAATAAGTTTTCAGTTCAAAATTTTCATCGTCAATATGCTCGAGGACGTTTCTTCTTCAAAACTCTGTTTTGAAGAAGAAATTGTCAAATTTGTTTTTGTAATAAAATGTATCTTTCACCATGTTGTACTTCACCATGTAGACTCTGGTTTTCCTTGCCAAGGTTTGATGCCACCATCCCTGCAAAAAATCAACCAATTTCATCATTCAAGCTCCAGAAAGTCAGTGAGGAAACAAAAAGACAAAAGTTGTATTAAATGAAAAAGTGCCAAAGTCAAAAACATTACAAAATGGGTTTTGAAGAAGAAAAAATTAAAACCATGTCCATATGAGATATTTATCAAAGCCATTCATTCATTTGCAACAAGAGTTATTGAGAAAATCTAAGGGAGAAGTCGAAATTGGAGTTCAAAGAGCGAAACTGTGTTTTAGGAGGGTCGATTGTGTGATTGAGTTCAGCGCGGCGCATTGGGATAGGCCGCGGCGCATCCACAAAGCGGGGCGCATTGAGCCGAGATACACCGTGTATTTTCCTAAGGGCGCGGCGAGCGCGGCGCATTTGGCTTGCGTGCGACGCACAGAGCCCCAAAGGCCGAAACTCATCTTCCTTCATCAAAACTCAAATCAATTCAGTTCATTTGCCTCCAAGTAAGTTGTGTGTGCTTGCTATCTGAGTTTAATTCCTGTTGGGTGTCATTTGAAGGAGGTATTCAAAGAGTTTAATTGGTGCAAGAATAAACCCTATTCCCATATTGCAATCTGCTCCCAAGGGTTTGAAAAGAGGTGATTAAAACTTGAACTTTGGTGCTTAAACAATCATTCCATTTTCATTTGTGCTCTTGTTATTTGTTATCATTGTTATCACTGCTAGTACTGTCACATTATTATACCACAGTCCCTCTCCTATAACCGCTGTCCCATATCCCTTATACCCTTTTGTGCCCATGTGTTAACCCCCAAACCCTATCACTTACTATCACTTCCCTCCATTGACAAAATCCTAATTTCCACATTCAAAGACTACTCCATATCCTTGATTTCACTTATATGTTTCCATTTCATTGACTCTTATTCCTAAAACTAACCCCCATCATTATCACCTATTCCTATATTACTTGTAAAGGTTCTCAATCCCTAAATTCTAAGAGTGATTTTCCTCTTCCACTCTCGAATCACTTGAGAGTCTATTACATTCATGGTGATACTTCCTTTATACCTTCTCATTTCATATGTGGCACACTTGGTATTGAAAACAAACTCTTGTTTTCACCATATTAATCATCACCTACTTGTCAAACACTCTTTGTTTCCAACATCAAGGCCGTAGACAAATTCATCATATGAGCTGGGATATGAGCAGACAATGATTCAACCGTAGATTTAAATGCACCGAGGAGGTCTCATAAAAGTGCAGGCAGGTCAGAGAGGGAGCCCACTTGGCTCAACTAAGAAGGTCTCGCCTCGCTCTAATGACATGCTTTCTCAAAGAACATTCACTGGGTCAGACACAGATGATATCTTAGATTTAGCACCATCCAGAGTTGGTTCACTTATTTGTCCTACATTTGCGCAATGGTCATGTAAATCTTGTTGGAGTGAACTTCACCTTGACACCAGAGACTATTTATGAGGCGACCGGGATACCGAACATTGGTGAGGAGTGGAATAAGAGACAACAGCTGGATAGAGCATATTATGAGCCTTACATCAGACCTGGATATTTGAGTCAGTTGAGCAGGGTATTCCTGTTCCGGTTTCTGAAGGAGTCCTATGCGCCATTAATGAAACTCATCATTAGATACTTCAGCTGTGAGGGTAGATTCTCGCGCCTTTATGCATACCATGTTAGACTCTTGATGCATTTCACGAGGGTGCGACTGATGAATATTCCATGCTTCATGTGCTGAAACATAGAGCGGATGACTATCCTAGTGCAGAAGAAGACTTCGGAGTAGCAGCATAACAACATTTGTCATTATGCGCTCATTAAAATCATTGTAGTACATCAGCTTGGATTGCAGGGCATCACATGGGATGAGTTCATTTCCCGTGACTTCTTTGCAGCCCCCCAACCTCCTCCCAAGATTGTTCATGATGAGGAAGAGCCTTCACATCAGTTTGAGGTTCCTGAGACTGAGCCTATCAGTGCTCCAGTGTGTGTGACATATCAGAGAGGCCACATAGCCTTATTTGCAGCAGCACGACGAGTACTATCTCCACCAGGGGTGGAAGGGGTATCGTTATCTTCATCAGCAGTGTGAGTACTATCTCCACTTGACGTGGAAGGGGTCTCACCTTCGACATCAGCATAGGTACAGGTTCAGGATAGAGGCAAGAGGCCTATGCACAATGAGGGCCCTTCAGGAGGCCAAGACACTGACTTTATACTCATCGATGTTGATTCGAGCTCTCGCAGCTCAAAGCTGAAAGAAATCATCCAGGAGCAGAAAGCTGAGATTGAAACTTTGACCGTGAAGTTGCAGAGATCTCAGTGGGTTATAAATTACTTGGAGTAGCGAAATAAACAACTGGAGGATCAACAGACACTCATAGAGTTGCGGCAAATCCGTGAAGACCGTGAATTGGCCCGAAAGAGACCAGGTGACATGACACCATTTGAGCGAGAGACTTGCCTTACGCATGTCAAAATTCATCTGGAGAAGCTCTTGGTGAAGGCCAATAGGGAAAAATACATGCTCAAACATATGAAAGACCACTATTGGGCCCGCACACACGTTTGCAAAGCGAAAATGAAGATCTTGAAGGCAAGGTTGAGAAAAGCACTAAAACGGCGGAAAAGGCCGGATCCACTCCGAATCTTGGCCGAAGCTTCCTTGGCTGAGCATGAGACATGATGGGATACCTTCACTCCAAATTTCAGCAAATGTGGAGAGGATTTTGTCATTTTGAAAATTTTGGTTGCAAAACAGGTTTTTCCCCCCGACGCGTCGCGCCACCCGACGCGCGCTTATGATTGGGACATCTTCTGGAGGAAAAATTTGCATTTTTTGGTTTTTCATGATGTATTATGTATGTTCAAGAATGGCTGAAGCATTTCATCAAATTCTAGGCTGCCTAAAGGGCCAAAAACACTCCAAAAATGGCCTTTTTGCCACTTTTTGCACCAGCAGGAACTAGTATTGGGAGATTGTAGTTTTGGAGGGGAAAATGAAATCCATATTGAAAAATTCTACTTGGGTTGGATAGAAGACATCTAGGGATTTCCAACGAGCTATCATGGGATCAATTTTGACTTCGGGAAGTGCCCCAAAAACAGGCTCAAAGTGGCGTGACGCATAGAGTTTTTGAGCGCTGCGCATAGAGAAATTTTGCCTCATTTTCACTCTTCAGCTCAGAAATTCGCCCAGTTTTGACTAGTTTTACTTTTTCATGTGATGATTGACCTACCATGATTTAATTTGATGACTATGATGTAAATTTGGCATGTTTTTACTTGTTCTAAAGGATTCATTCACTAAAAAGTGAAAATTAAGTGAATGGATCAGTTTCCTAGCATATAGAGGCAAGTTGTTTGGCTGCCTAGATTTCAGTTCCATGTTTAGAATTGGTTGAAATAGCTCCTAGAAGGATGAGCTCGACCCCTAGAGACATGGGAAGGGGTTAGGATGGTCTATATATTGTATCTTTTGAGGAATTTTCAGGGTTGGACTCTTGGGAAAAGTTTGGCACTCCATTGTATATCCATTTTCAGTTTTTGGCAAAGGAAAGACCAGAGTTTTGCAGCACTTGTTGGGATCCTTGTGGCTTCTGAGTTTTGATGGTGTTCTTCTCATGTTATTGTAAGTTTCATTAATGTTATATGTATGATATTTCCCTTATCTATGCTTCTGAATTAAACAAATGAGTATTTGAGGTAGAATTCATTGATTTGCTGGTGCTCTGCCTTAGACTTTTGTTTAGTTTTACATGTTTTTCGTCAGTTTGAAGAGGATCCTTGAACTTTCTTGCCCTCTTCAGCTCCTCAACAGTATTTTCAATCCATTCATTTGATCTCAGACATCAAAGCCGCTGCCTACCTCGCCCTAACTTGAACTCTGCAAGAATTTGGCCTCATCCCCAAGCCCAAAATTGTTTTTCCCTTTTTTCCAACAAAAACCCCTAAAAATCAAAATCAAACCCTCCTATTTGTTTATCTAGCCTAAGATCAATTGTTGTTTTAGTCATCTCAAGCCCTTTTGAATATTTTCATTGAGATTGACCCGGAGAGAGCCCTCTCTTGTCCTCGTAGGGCTAGCTACGAGGTTGAGCGTGGTTTGGTGTTGTCCTTCTTCTTCCTTATTTCAGCCTAAGGTGGATTTGGGAACTAACATAGTGGCGACCATACTGGGGAAAAAATGGTTTGCTTGTTGGTGTTATTTGTTTCATAAGTTACAGACGGAGCCTGAGGTCACGCCAGGTAGCTTTCGAAACGCTTTTACTTTACATTAGTGGAAGTAGATAAACGTTGCTTCAGTCCATCTCCGGTTTAGCTTGTGAACATGACATTTGAATTGTGAATTACCCCAGTATATTACATCGTTCTGGACTTTTGGGTGATTGAGTCTAGAATTTGATAGGCTGAATAGATCGGTTTTGTCCTTTGATTTTTGAATAGATCAACACACTGGATTCCAGAAGACATACTAGATCAAATCCCGATCCTGATCCGCCTCCAGTATATGAGAATCCCAATCTGATTTCAAGAATCCTTCGTCGAGAAAGTCCCGTGATCCCTTTGTTTAAATCTCATTCATACCCTACTGTATTTAAATTCATTGAAGATATTGAGTTTGATGATCAGTTCGAGTTGTTGTTGTTTGAAACTAAATCTGAAAGTGCTACTAGTTCTACCGTCATAAATCCTGAGTTTATCAAGTATCTTGAGGTTGAACAAGCTAATAGATCCATTGATAATTACATTTTGAATCTTCAGAACTCTATTGTGGCAACGAATATCCCTGAATTCATAGAGTCCGCATCTGAAACTCTTGGTCCATCAGTAGTTACATCAGATTCACAAGTTCATGTTGAGCCTTCTTTCATTCCTACCATTCTTGTACAACCATTGATATCTGATCAACAATTTGCAGTAGTTCCTCCTCCATCTCCACCACATACACCTCGTACACCTACTGCTCCTTCTCCACCCGTTTCTCCAAGACAGATCGTAAATCCACCAAGAGAAATGGCTGCTAGATTCGCACCTCTTGTTTTGCCAACAAACTTGGATCCCATGCCCACTGATTATCAGAGTAAAATTCCTTTTTTTGATGGTACTCCTCAAAGTGTGCCCGCTCAGCAGCATATTGATAGAATGACAGACTTTTTGGACCTCCATGAAATTGATGAAGAGAATGTCTCCATGAGATTGTTTGTCCAAACTTTTGGAGGTGAGGTACGCAAGTGGTTCAGAGCTTTGCAGCCCATAAGTATTAATACATTAGAAGAGCTTCAGAGACAATTTCTAGATCGGTGGGAAATGAAAAAAGATCCGCTTCAAATCACTTCTGAGTATACCAAGATCAAGCGAAATCCTGGTGAGTTCGTCTAAGACTATATTATAAGATTTAATGCGGTTTATAATGCAATCCCTGATGATTTGAGGCCCTATAAGAAATCAGCTTTGTTAAAATTCCCGGACGGTTTTGATCCAGAGATGGCTTATTCATTACGAGACATAGATCCACCCACTTTAGAGGACATGCAGAAGATTGCCGTAAGTGTTGAGGTGAATTTGAATGACAAGAGAGCTAGATTGAAAGCAGAGAAGAAAGTTGTGATAAAGGAAGAAGCTTCTACATCTACAGATCAAATATTTCACAAAGTGGAAAAAATGTTCGAAAGGTTCACTCTTGATAAGCCCGAACCTCAAGTTCGAAATCCCAACTCCCGTCGTCAGCAGCAGCCACAATTTAGGATCAAGCAACGAGAACAGCGAGCACAAGAACCAGCAGTCCAACAGCAAGTAAAGACACCTCTTCAGCAGAATTTTGTTGGTCAGGATTCAGATGATAAAGATGATGTAGTAGGGGAGGAAAATCATTTCTTTACTCCTGATGATTTGCCCATTTATATCACTGAAGATGATGAGTATGCAGAAAGTTCAGTGGTACAAAGAGATGAGGATTTTATCCTGGCTAATGATGCAGAACTTGAGGAAGAGTCGGATGAGTATCAGAGAGGATATATGAATGCATTGTCAGCCCAACAGAAACAATATTCTCTTAGAAACAGAGATGTACCAGTCAATCCAATTCAGAAGAGAAAGGAAGTTTCAGCACCTAAAAATGATTCACCTGTGGCACAAAAGAAAGCAAAAAGATAGTTGATCCCGCTTCCTACCGCTTCTCACTTCGCAAGAATTTGGCCTTCTCAGCCTTCAAATTGTTTTCCTTCCAACTCCTTAAAAATCAGAACAAAACCTCCCTATTTGTTTATCTAGTTTTAAGATCGGGCCAGGTTGTTGGTCTCATTCTGCCTCAAGGAGTTCATTTCAGATGGACCCCAGTGAGTAGTTCTCCCCGAGGGCCAGCCAATGCAGGCTGAGCGTGGCCTGCGTTGTCGCTTCTTCGGTTATTTCAGTTTGCTAGGATTTGGAACCAACATAGTACACCAGCATTGCAGGATCCAACCTGCACCCAATGGCTCACGCACTAGTCCATCCATTGACGTATGTTATTCAAATCCACCCTTAGGCCTGAAATAAGGAAGAATAAGGACAACACCAAACCACGCTCAGCCTCGTAGCTAGCCCTACGAGGACAGGAGAGGGCTCTCTCCAGGTCAATCTCAATGAAAATGTTCAAAGGGGCTTGAGATGGCTAAAAGAACAACTGATCTTAGGCTAGATAAACAAATAGGAGGGTTTGATTTTGATTTTTTGGGGTTTTTGTTGGAAAAAGGGAAAAACACTTTTTGGGCTTGGGGATGAGGCCATGTGGGTTCCTGTATATTCTGCCTGGGTGAGGTAGGCATCTAAATTTTATGTGCAACTAGAGAACTAATGAATGGATGTAAAATACTGCTGAGGAGCTGAAGAGGGCAAGAGAATGCAAGGATCCTCTCCAAACTGATGAAAACATAAAAAACTAAACAAAATTCTAAGGTAGAGCACCAACAAATCAATGAATTCTACCTCAATTACTCATTCGTTTAATTCAGAAGCATAGAGAAGGGAAATGGCATACATATAACATTAAATAAACTTACAATAACATGGGAAGAACATCATCAAAACCTAAGCCAAGATCCCATGCCAAGTGTCAAAACTCCGTCCCTCTTGCCAAAAACTGAAAAATGTATGTACAATGAGGTGCAAAACCTTTCCCAAGTATCCAACCCTGAAAATGTCTCAGAAAATACAATATATAGACCATCCTAACCCCATCCCATGCGTCTAGGGGTCGAGCTCATCCTTCTAGGAGCTGTTTCAACCAATTCTAAACATGGAGCTAAAATCTAGGCAGCCAAACAACTTGCCTCTATATGCTAAGAAACTGATCCATTCACTTAATTTTCAGTTTTTAGTGAATGAATCCTATAGAACAAGTAAAAAAATTCCAAATTTACATCATAGTTATCAAATTACATCAATATAGAACAATAATTACATCCAAAAGTGAAACTAGTCAAAACTGGGTGAATTTCTGAGCTGAAGAGTGAAAATGAGGCAAAATTTCTCTATGCGCCGCGCTCAAAAACTCTATGCGTCGCGCCACTTTGAGCCTATTTGTGGGGCACTTCTTGAAGTCCAAATTCATCTCATGATAGCTCGTTGGAAATCCCTAGATGTCTGCTATCCAACCCAAGTGGAATTTTTCAATTTGGATGTCATTTGCCCCTCCAAAACTGCAATCTCCCAAGACTGGTTCCTACTGGTGCAAAAAGTGGCAGAAAGGCCATTTTTGGAGTGATTTTGGCCCTTTAGGCAGCCCAAAATTTGATGAAATTATTCGGCCATTCCTGAACATACATAATATATCATGAAAAACCCAAAAATGCAAAGTTTTCCTCCAGAAGATGTCCTAATCATAAGCGCGCGTCGGGTGGAAAAACCTGTTTTGCAACCAAAATTTTCAAAATGACAAAATCTTTTCCAAATTTGCTGAAATTTGGAGTGAAGGTCTCCCATCATGTCTCATGCTCAGCCAAGGAAGCTTCGGCCAAGATTCGGAGTGGATCCGGCCTTTTCCGCCGTTTTAGTGTTTTTCTCAACCTTGCCTTCAAGATCTTCATTTTCGCTTTGCAAACGTGTGTGCGGGCCCAATAGTGGTTTTTCATATGTCTAAGCATGTCTTTGTCCCTATTGGCCTTTGCCAAGAGCTTCTCCAGATGAATTTTTACGTGCGTAAGGAAAATCTCTCGCTCAAATGGTGTCATGTCACCTGGTCTCTTTCGGGCCAATTCACGGTCTTCACGGATTTTACCGCAACTCTATGAGTTTTTGCTGATCCTCCAGTCCTTTTTCCGCTGCCACCAAGTCATCATCAGCAGAAAAATTAAATCAGCCAATTACATCGAGGGAGAAGGCTGAAAAGAAAGATGTACCAGCCAAAGAGATCGAAAAGACTTCAGCCTTTAGTTTGGAGAATGAGATTTCAAAATTAAAGGTATCCATTCCCTTGACCGAATTAATGAGGAACAACAGTTATAAGGGTCAAGTCTCCAAAATTTTGAATTTCGATCCCATGTTTGACATGGTGAATATTGAAGATGATCAACCGGAGCGGATATTTGGACCAACTTTAGATGGTGAGTCTCAGGACAACGGAGTGCCTCCTTTTTATATTAGTCTTCGATTGCATGAGTTTGTATTGCATAATGCCATGTTCGATTCTGGTGCTTCCCATAATCTTATGCCGAAAGCAATCATGGAGAAGTTGGGTTTGGACATTACCAGGAAGTACCATGATCTTTATTCATTTGATTCTAGCAGAGTGAGATGTATTGGGCTCATTAAAGACTTGGTTGTCAGTTTAGATCAGATTCCTACAAAGAATGTCTTGATGGACGTTGTTGTAGCAGACATCCCTCCGAGATTTGGTATGTTGCTTTCCAGATCTTGGGGAGCAAAATTGAAAGGGACATTACAATTAGATTTCTCCTATGCGACGATTCCCGTATTTGGCCAAATGAGAAAATTGTATCGGGAACAAAAAATGAAGTATATGATTACAACCAAGGAGAAACCGGTCAATCATCCAATTAATTATGTACATACAGATCTAGAGTCTTTTGTTTTGTTTGCCGATAGTTTCAATGATGTAGATAGTCAGTTAGTTCAAGCAGAAGATATCCCATAGATTACCGAGAATTTCAGAGAATTTTTGTAGAAAGAAAGGAAAAAGCCGGAAAGCACAGTTGAGCAATCAGCTAAAGATAGTGGACAACAAGCAGAAAAAATAGAGCTAGCACAATTTCAGCACTTAGAGGATGATGAAGAGGGTCTATGGACCATGGATTTCGATGGTGCAGTGGGCAATGATGGTGCTGGGATTGGTATTTGGGTACGCAGTCCTTTTTCCGCTCCAAACAAGGTACCGAGCAATGTGTGGGTATGTTCTTACAAGTTAGCATTTGATTGTTCAAACAATGAGGCTAAGTATGAAGCTCTGATTGCTGGCCTAAATATTCTTAGAAAGTTGAATGCTAAGAGAATTGCAGTCTATGGCGACTCCGAATTGGTGATTAAGCAAGTAAAGGGTGAATATCAAACAAAACATCCCCGGATGTGAGCTTACCGGAACGCTATCCTTGATATTTTGAAGTAGTTTTCAGATTATACCTTGACTTATATTCATCACATTCAAAATGGAATTGCAGATGCACTTGATAAGGCAGCAAATAACTTGAAGATCTCAATGAATTCAAGTAATAAGTTCGAAATCCATGTGAAGCACCGTCCTACCGTCCCGGATAATCAGAGATGTTGGCAAGTTTTCCAAGATGATGATGAGATTAATGATTTTCTGCAAAGTAAAGGTAAGTTGAAAGATTCCTCAATCGATGTAGAATATGATAATGGTGATGATGTTCAAGTAAATCAAATGGAAGTGTTGTAGCTGAAAGATAACATTATTCCTAAAGGTTTGATACCTTTAGAAGAGCTCTTCGATCAGGATGATGTGGCCAAGAAACCAACTTTACGACCGACTGAAAAAGGAGTTGAGGATGTAAATATTGGGATAGCTGAAGACCCCAAAATGGTGAAGTTATCCAAATCATTGCCACCGGAGGTAAAAGACAAATATGTGAGTTTGTTGTCTTCATTTGCTGATGCTTTCGCTTGGGATTACTCAGATTTAAAGACGTATGACACCAATATAATCCAGCATACTATCCCTATTAAGCCTAATCAGAAGCCTTTCAGACAAAAGCTAAGAAGAATCAATCCTAAGTTGCTGCCATCGATTGAGAAGGAGGTAAAAAGGTTGTACAAAGCAGGAATCATTGTTCCCATCAGATTTTCTGATTGGATTTCCAATTTAGTGCCAATGCGGAAAAAGACAGGTGAGATTCGGTTGTGTATTGATTTCAGAAATTTGAACAAGGTGTCATTGAAGGAAAATTATCCATTGCCTAAGATGGATCATATATTGCAGCGAGTAGTGGGTGCATCTCGGATGTCACTACTTGACGGTTATTCTGGATATAACCAAATTTTGGTTCATGAGGACAATCGCGACAAACAACATTCACAACTCCGTGGGGAACATTCCACTATGAAAAGATGCCATTCGGTTTGAAGAATGCTGGTGCAACTTTCCAGCAGGCGATGGACATGGCTTTTGCGAATGAAAAATATGTTTTCCTTGTTATATACCTTGATGATTTGACGGTTTTTTCCAATTCAGATGAAGAGCATATGTATCACTTGAAAGTTGCTTTTCAGAAGTGCAGAAAATATGGTGTCTCACTTAATCCTAAAAAGAGCTTGTTCGCCATGGATGAAGGTAAATTGCTTGGCCACATTATTTCCAAAGATGGCATTCGTATTGATCCAGCACGTGTTGAAGCAATCCAGCAAATTGACCCTCCCAGGAATAAGAAATAGATTCATTCTTTTAATGGTAAGATGAACTTTTTGCGCCGTTTTGTCCCAAACCTTGCTGAACATTTAAGAGAAATAACAAATATGCTGAAAAAGGATAGCCAAGTGAAGTGGACCGAAGAGGCGGTGAAATCCTTTAATTTGGTGAAGTTGGCACTATCTTCAGCTCCGGTGTTAATAAGCCTGGATTACACCCAAGACTTTATTTTGTTTTCCTTTGCTTCAGAGCACACTTTGGCAGCTGTGTTAATGCAGAAAAGAGATGGACATGAGAAGCCCATAGCATTTTTTAGTCGAACAATTAGAGACGCAGCCTTGAAATACAACATCATTGAGAAACAAGCACTGGCATTGGTAAAAGCATTGAAGGATTTCCGGGTATACATTTTGCATTCCCATATTTTAGCTTATGTTCCTAACGCTGCCGTGAAAGATGTTTTAGTACCGACTGATCCAGAAGGAAGACGTGGCAAGTGGATTGTAGCTTTGCTGGAATATGATGTGGAAATAAAGCCCACGAAACTTATCAAGGGACAGGGGCTGGCGAAGCTTATGGCTGAATCGAATTTGCATGTGCTAGACATAAATCTGATTGCTGCTATGTCTGATGAGGATGAGGAGAATTCACCACTTTAGGTATCGGAAATGTTTGTTGCTTCCCCATGGTATTCAGATATCGTGTATGTGCTTCAAAATTTGTCATCACCACCCGACATGACTAGAAACAAAGGTAGAACTTTGAAACTGAAGGCTGCAAAATTTTGTATTTTTAATTCTGCACTTTATTGGAAAGATCCAGGTGGTGTGTTATTGAATTGTTTGGTGGAGGAAGAAGCGATGAAGGTAATGGAAGATTTCCACAAAGGAGATTGCGGCGGTCATCATTTTTGGAAAAAAACTACCAATAAGATTTTTAGAGCAGGATACTATTGGCCGACATTGTTTGCTGATGTATATAAAATAGTCAAAGGCTACCATGAGTGCCAGATTTTTGAAGGAAGACAGAAATTACAGTCATTGCCACTCAAGCCTATTGAGGTAAGTGTCCCCTTCCAGCAGTGGGGTTTGGATTTCATTGGGGAAATCCATCCTCCTTCCTCAGGACAACATAGATGGATTCTAACAGCCACCGATTACTTTACGAAATGGATCGAAGCAGTTCCCACAAGACAAGCCACCGATTCGGTAATTATTTCTTTTCTTGAGAACAACATTTTGTCTCGTTTTGGTTGCCCGAGTAAATTTATCACTGATAATGCAGCGGCTTTTAAATCAAGAAAGATGATTGAGTTTTGTGCGAAGTATAAAATCATTTTGGGGCATTCAACCGCCTATTATCCGCAAGGTAATGGTTTGGCGGAATCTTCCAATAAGTCTCTAGTCAATATCATTAAAAAGTTGCTGGACATCAATAAGAAGAGTTGGCATAAGAAGCTGGTAAATGCGCTGTGGGCTGATCGGGTAAGTCAAAAGAAGTCCATTGGTATGTCCCCCTTCGAGTTAGTTTATGGAGTGGATACAGTCTTTCCTACTTCACTTGCTGTTCTAGTGGTCAAGCTTCTTTAGGAAGTTGGTAGTGAAGAAAGCCATATGCAGAGAAGGATAAATCAGATGATTCATTTGCAGCAAACGAGAGAAGAGGTCTTCCAGAACACGTTTAAGTTGCAAGAAAGAATAAAAAAGATCTATGACAGGAAAGAAAAGGCGGATAAATTCCAGTTAGAGGAAGTGGTACTGAAGTGGGATGCTAGGAATGAGGACAAAAGTAAACACAGTAAGTTTGAAAACCTCTGGAAAGGTCCATTCAAGATTGCAGCATATCGAGGTCAGAACGCCTTTATTTTGAAGGAGATGAACGGTGAAGACTGTCCAGGAGGGCCGATCAATGGTCGGCTGCTCAAGCAGTACCATTTCTAAGTTGTTTTCTGCTGATCATTGTCATTGTACATATCATGTATTTCAATTTCATTGTAAGTGTGCACTGTAGTCTTTTCTTCAGTCTGGGGCCCGAAGTGAAGGCTATAATTTTGAAGAAGGATTTTAGTTTTGGTTTGAGTCAGTTTAGTCGGTTTGGTTCAGTCATTTCCATTTTAAAAAGTTGAGTCCGTTTGAGTCAAAGTTTCAATGTCAAATAAATTCAGTCAACAGTCTTGAGTTGTTTTGTCAAAATAATGGACTCCATATCCCAATGGACGAAAGCACTGGTCTGCTCTCCCAAAGATCTGCCGTTCTTGGCACCTCCAAGGAGCTACCATCCCCATTGGAGCCAATGTTAGAGTCGGTCTTTACATCCCTCCATTAGAGATCATTTCTCTTATTGCACTTCATTGTTTAGGTGTCTCATTCCACTCATTCATCTGCATTTCGTTAGGGGCATGACATTGTCTGACGGAAGGGTTTTGTTCTCTCATTTTCCCTCATGATTGTACCTGCTGGGTTGGTAAAATTTCTCAAAATTCATCAAAGTTCAATTCATGTCATCTACAGTCATAGATGCTATTTTGATCAAAAAGAGTCATTTTAGTTTCTAGGTCTAGGGTTTGGTTTTTCAAAATGTTGAAGAATGCCCGCAGGCCATGAGGAGGTTTTCAATAAGTTTTCAGTTCAAAATTTTCATCGTCAATATGCTCGAGGACATTTCTTCTTCAAAACTCTGTTTTGAAGAAGAAATTGTCAAATTTGTTTTTGTAATAAAATGTATCTTTCACCATGTTGTACTTCACCATGCAGACTCTGGTTTTCCTTTGCCAAGGTTCGATGCCACCATCCTTGCAAAAAATCAACCAATTTCATCATTCAAGCTCCAGAAAGTCAGTGAGGAAACAAAAAGACAAAAGTTGTATTAAATGAAAAATTGCCAAAGTAAAAAACATTACAAAATGGGTTTTGAAGAAGAAAAATTAAAACCATGTCCATATGAGATATTTCTCAAAGCCATTCATTCATTTGCAACAAGAGTTATTGAAAAAATCTAAGGGAGAAGTCGAAATTGAAGTTCAAAGCGCGAAACTGTGTTTTAGGAGGGTCGATTGTGTGATTGAGTTCTGCGCGGCGCATTGGGATAGGCCGCGACGCATCCACAGAGCGCAGCGCGTTGAGTCGAGATGCATCATGTATTTTCGTAAGGGCGCAACGCACCCACTGAGCGCGATGCATTGGGTTTGTGCGCGGTGCACAGAGCCTGAAAGGCCGAAACTCATCTTCCTTCATCAAAACTCAAATCAATTCAGTTCATTTGCCTCCAAGTAAGTTGTGTGTGCTTGCTATCTGAGTTTAATTCCTGTTGGGTGTCATTTGAAGGAGGTATTCAAAGAGTTTAATTGGTGCAAGAATAAACCCTATTCCCATATTGCAATCTGCTCCCAAGGGTTTGAAAAGAGGTGATTAAAACTTGAACTTTGGTGCTTAAACAATCATTCCATTTTCATTTGTGCTCTTGTTATTTGTTATCATTGTTATCACTGCTAGTACTGTCACATTATTATACCACAGTCCCTCTCCTATAACCGCTGTCCCATATCCCTTATACCCTTTTGTGCCCATGTGTTAACCCCCAAACCCTATCACTTACTATCACTTCCCTCCATTGACAAAATCCTAATTTCCACATTCAAAGACTACTCCATATCCTTGATTTCACTTATATGTTTCCATTTCATTGACTCTTATTCCTAAAACTAACCCCCATCATTATCACCTATTCCTATATTACTTGTAAAGGTTCTCAATCCCGAAATTCCCCAAGCAGTGAGTGATTTTCCTTCCACTCTGAAATCACTTGAGAGTCTATTGCATTCATGGTGATACTTCCTTGCAGCCTCTCATTTCATATGTGGCACACTTGGTATTGAAAAACAAACTCTTGTTTTCACCATATATTAATCATCACCTACTTGTCAAACACCTTGTTTCCAACATCATGTCAGAGACAAATTCATCATATGAGCGGGGATATGAGCAGGACAATGATTCAACCGTAGATTTAAATGTACCGAGGAGGTCTCATAAAAGTGGCAGGCACGTCAGAGAGGAGCCCACTTCTTTGGCTCAATTGCAGGCCTGCCCGCTTGCAATGACATGCTTTCAGCAACATTCATGTTTTCGGTATTGCGAGATGATATCTTAGATTTAGCACCATCCAGAGTTGGTTCACTTATTTGTCCTACATTTGCGCAATGGTCATGTAAATCTTGTTGGAGTGAACTTCACCTTGACACCAGAGACTATTTATGAGGCGACCGGGATACCGAACATTGGTGAGGAGTGGAATAAGAGACAACAGCTGGATAGAGCATATTATGAGCCTTACATCAGACCTGGATATTTGAGTCAGTTGAGCAGGGTATTCCTGTTCCGGTTTCTGAAGGAGTCCTATGCGCCATTAATGAAACTCATCATTAGATACTTCAGCTGTGAGGGTAGATTCTCGCGCCTTTATGCATACCATGTTAGACTCTTGATGCATTTCACGAGGGTGCGACTGATGAATATTCCATGCTTCATGTGCTGAAACATAGAGCGGATGACTATCCTAGTGCAGAAGAAGACTTCGGAGTAGCAGCATAACAACATTTGTCATTATGCGCTCATTAAAATCATTGTAGTACATCAGCTTGGATTGCAGGGCATCACATGGGATGAGTTCATTTCCCGTGACTTCTTTGCAGCCCCCCAACCTCCTCCCAAGATTGTTCATGATGAGGAAGAGCCTTCACATCAGTTTGAGGTTCCTGAGACTGAGCCTATCAGTGCTCCAGTGTGTGTGACATATCAGAGAGGCCACATAGCCTTATTTGCAGCAGCACGACGAGTACTATCTCCACCAGGGGTGGAAGGGGTATCGTTATCTTCATCAGCAGTGTGAGTACTATCTCCACTTGACGTGGAAGGGGTCTCACCTTCGACATCAGCATAGGTACAGGTTCAGGATAGAGGCAAGAGGCCTATGCACAATGAGGGCCCTTCAGGAGGCCAAGACACTGACTTTATACTCATCGATGTTGATTCGAGCTCTCGCAGCTCAAAGCTGAAAGAAATCATCCAGGAGCAGAAAGCTGAGATTGAAACTTTGACCGTGAAGTTGCAGAGATCTCAGTGGGTTATAAATTACTTGGAGTAGCGAAATAAACAACTGGAGGATCAACAGACACTCATAGAGTTGCGGCAAATCCGTGAAGACCGTGAATTGGCCCGAAAGAGACCAGGTGACATGACACCATTTGAGCGAGAGACTTGCCTTACGCATGTCAAAATTCATCTGGAGAAGCTCTTGGTGAAGGCCAATAGGGAAAAATACATGCTCAAACATATGAAAGACCACTATTGGGCCCGCACACACGTTTGCAAAGCGAAAATGAAGATCTTGAAGGCAAGGTTGAGAAAAGCACTAAAACGGCGGAAAAGGCCGGATCCACTCCGAATCTTGGCCGAAGCTTCCTTGGCTGAGCATGAGACATGATGGGATACCTTCACTCCAAATTTCAGCAAATGTGGAGAGGATTTTGTCATTTTGAAAATTTTGGTTGCAAAACAGGTTTTTCCCCCCGACGCGTCGCGCCACCCGACGCGCGCTTATGATTGGGACATCTTCTGGAGGAAAAATTTGCATTTTTTGGTTTTTCATGATGTATTATGTATGTTCAAGAATGGCTGAAGCATTTCATCAAATTCTAGGCTGCCTAAAGGGCCAAAAACACTCCAAAAATGGCCTTTTTGCCACTTTTTGCACCAGCAGGAACTAGTATTGGGAGATTGTAGTTTTGGAGGGGAAAATGAAATCCATATTGAAAAATTCTACTTGGGTTGGATAGAAGACATCTAGGGATTTCCAACGAGCTATCATGGGATCAATTTTGACTTCGGGAAGTGCCCCAAAAACAGGCTCAAAGTGGCGTGACGCATAGAGTTTTTGAGCGCTGCGCATAGAGAAATTTTGCCTCATTTTCACTCTTCAGCTCAGAAATTCGCCCAGTTTTGACTAGTTTTACTTTTTCATGTGATGATTGACCTACCATGATGTAATTTGATAACTATGATGTAAATTTGGCATGTTTTTACTTGTTCTATAGGATTCATTCACTAAAAAGTGAAAATTAAGTGAATGGATCAGTTTCCTAGCATATAGAGGCAAGTTGTTTGGCTGCCTAGATTTTAGCTCCATGTTTAGAATTGGTTGAAACAGCTCCTAGAAGGATGAGATTGACCCCTAGAGGCATGGGATGGGGTTAGGATGGTCTATATATTGTATTTTCTAAGACATTTTCAGGGTTGGCTCTTGGGAAAAGTTTGGCGCTCCATTGTATATCCATTTTCAGTTTTTGGCAAAGGAAAGACCAGAGTTTTGCAGCACTTGTTGGGATCCTTGTGGCTTATGAGTTTTGATGGTGTTCTTCTCATGTTATTGTAAGTTTCATTAATGTTATATGTATTCCATTTCCCTTCTCTATTCTTCTGAATTAAACAAATGAGTATTTGAGGTAGAATTCATTGATTTGCTGGTGCTCTGCCTTAGACTTTTGTTTAGTTTTACATGTTTTTCGTCAGTTTGAAGAGGATCCTTGCAATTTATTTCCCTCTTTAGCTCCTCAGCAGTCTTTTCAATCCATTCATTTGATCTCAGACATCAAAGCCGCTGCCTACCTCGCCCCAACTTGAACTCTGCAAGAAATTGGCCTCATCCCCAAGCCCAAAAATTGTTTTTCCCTTTTTCCAACAAAAACCCCTAAAAATCAAAATTAAACCCTCCTATTTGTTTATCTAGCCTAAGATCAGTTGTTGTTTTAGTCATCTCAAGCCCTTTTGAATATTTTCATTGAGATTGACCCGGAGAGAGCCCTCTCCTGTCCTCGTAGGGCTAGCTACGAGGCTGAGCGTGGTTTGGTGTTGTCGTTCTTCTGCCTTATTTCAGCCTAAGGTGAATTTGGGAACTAACAGAACACATTTGTTTTACAAATATAACCCATTATTTGATAAATATAGGATAAACAAAGCAAATATGTAGTTTAACTAGACCATATTATCTGCCCTATCGATTTTATTTATTTATTTCATATTAGAAATACAATAAATAATGTTAGATTTTAAATTTTTATTAATATAATAATTATATGCTAACAACAAAATAAAAAAGAAAATTTGAAAAAATGATTGAAGTAAAAAGACAAACAAATTACAAAATAAAAATAAATAAAATAATAATAAAACAAGTGCTATATAGTAGCTAATGCTTAGTTTAAATATAGCTAATTGGAGTATGAATTGCTGACATGATGTGAGATGATAAATTAAAGCCTTCATAGAAAAAATACAAATGAAAGTGAAAATGTTGCTTTTTGGTGAGTGCCCTACCTCATTAGTTGTAATGGAGCTTTATAACTTCTTCATTTATTTGACATTGTTTGGTTCAAATTGATATGGAGAAACTTAGTTTCAACTCAATGAGATGTCAATTCCAAGAAACTTGTTTTGCACAACCAATTGTCTCCTACAAATTTTATGAGAATCGTACATGATTGATATAAAGTTGAATGCAATTGTGTTTGTGGCAGTGAAGGCATGTGAATATGGAACACAAATTTTAATGTTATCTTTCAAATGACCTCTCGTTTTAAACATGAATTCTTTCTTTTGCAGAGTAAAATGGAGTTGGGATGATCTATAATTAGTGATTTAGTATTAAATTGATTTTTAAATTAAATTATAAAGACAAATAAATTAATATTTATGAATAATTCTTAATAACAATTATTTTAATATTAATTTAACAAATAAATGATGACTAACATAATTATATAAAGTAAATCACTAGTAACTATAAACAAATATCAAAACACTTACTTTCTAATCAAATACTTAGTTCCTAAAACATTTCATACAATGAAAATAAAAAAAATCACTAAAAAAATTTAATTATTAAAATAAATGAAATATATCATTATCTCTTTTCAAATATTTTTAAATATTATATATTTTTCTATGATTTGTGATTTAATATTAAAATGGATGATTTTGACATAGTCAGTTTGAATAAAGTTGCAGTAGATTAAACCGCTTTAACAAAATTCACACATTAACTTTTTACATGGTAACTAAGATCAATATTCTATATTTGGTTCGAGGAAGGAAGATAAAACAACTTTAACAAACCAATTGAAACATAGGAGAAATTGAAGGCTAATCTCCCAATAAATGTCAGACAATCTCCAGCTACGCAGAATATGGAACTTCAAAGTGGGATCCTGTACTATCTGGTTTGAGTTTCAAATCCTTTGACATGCCAGAACAACATATATTAATAAAGGATTAAAAAAAAAATCTTGAATGATTGAATAGATAAATAATGGTTTAGAACATTCATCTATTTCACACATAGGTGTATGCGATCAACACACACAGATTACATTAAGAGTACTCTAATATATAGAGTTTCTCAGATCTAACTTATTCCTAAGTTAGAAAGAGAGGTTGAGAGAATTTATCAACCATCACAAACCAACATCTCTATTATAGGATGTAAGCATTAATTCCAACATCCTCTCTTAATTCTTACATTACATAAATTTATTAAAATCACTGATAAACAACCAAATACACAATCATTCTTTAACTGGTTTACAACTTATCAAAATAGGCTCCATCAAGTTGCCTCACAATCCTCGTAAAGGTGTAGTTGGCAAGTTGGATTCTCGAGTTCCACTCCTGAAATCCTGATTCAAGGACCTCCTGAAGTCAATTACTGGATAGTATCTCAATATGTCACATAACCTCATTAGAAGACCACTTCACGTCTTCAATATTGAATGAGGGATCCTTCCCTAGATCCAAAATTACCAGACTATCTGGACAACCATGCATGCTGAACCTGAAGTGTAGTTGTTCTAAAAGAGTTTAAGAGGTTCAAGTTCTTCATTGAATTCATCATCAGAATTCAATGGATATTCATCTATGTCTATATTTGTTGATTATTTCCCTTTTAACACATCACTGACATGACTTCTACAATTCCACATTGTATGCCCAAATTTCCTGCAATAGTAGCATTCAATTTCACCTTTGTTTATGTTTTTATTTTTCGTCCTTGTCTTTGTCCACAATGCATTTTCTACTCGAGAGTTATATTTTGTATCCTCTGGTTTTAGTCTCTTTTCCTCTGCCAGAAGTGCTGCAATTGTCTCATGCAATGTTTGTGAAGACATTTGATTCAAAGTGAAGACAACATTACTATAACTTGAAGGGAGACTATTTAGTAATATTGCTTTAGCATCTTCATCCTCCACCTTCGCACTAGCTTCAGCTAATTGTCTTAAAAGAGACATTAAATTATTTACATGACTGGACATATATGTCTCCTCATTCATTTTTAGCCTAAATAATTGCAGCTTTATGGAAAATTTTTCATTTGTAGATTTTACACCAAATAGCTAAGCCAAATGTTCCCATATTTCCTTAGATGATTTAGTGAGGTCTACAAGATGTAATTGCGAATATGAAAGAGCAAGTCCAATAATGGACTTAGCTTTGTCATCTCTATTTTTCCATTCAATTAATTCTTTGGCATCTTTAGGTGCTACTTCTGAACCATTCACTATGCCCCACAAATTTTTATTCATTAATTGCATTTCTATTTTTACTTTCCATGAGGGAAAATTCAAACCACTGAATTTTTCTAACACCATGAACTCCATGATGAAAGAAGAAAACAAAATACCTTTTAAACTTCAGCACCGATGTACCCTTCTGCAATAAATATCACCAGGCACCAACTCGTACAACAAGTAGCGACTCTTCAGCTCGCAGCCACTTCATTGCCACATGATTTCTGAATTTAACGTTGACTCGTGGCTGAGCCTCAACCACTGCGGAGACAGAGTACGTAACACAGAAAATATCATTTCGATATTGATGGACAGTACACAAAAAATCCTCCCAGACTGCAAAACATTGATGTTGTCAACAACTTCTCCAACGTCTGCTCTGCAACATCGTCATTTGGCTCTTTCTCTGTGAGGTGGCTCTGAGCTTCACGACTTGTGGAAATTTAAAGGGATCGAGAGTTTACATATTACAATGCACAAATGGATACCGAATTCCATGGAATCCACCACATTTCAATCACGTTGCGCCATGATTCACACACACTCAATCACGCTACGTGCACGACAAACTTCCAATACATTCTCCACTCAGCTTTTACCCGAAGCTTCGATACCAAGATAAAGAATGGTTTAGAACACTCATCTATTTCACACACATGTGTATGTGATCAACACACACATATTACATTAAGATTACTCTAATATATAGAGTTTCTCATATATAACTTATTCCTAAGTTAGAAAGAGAGGTTGAGAGAATTTCTCAACCATCACAAACCAACATCTCTATTATAGGATGTAAGCATTAATTTCAACATCAATTCAGTTCCTTGTTATAAGATCAATTTCTTGAATTCTTGATATACTTGGAGACAAAAATTATAAAAATTATGCGTAAATAAAATAAATTAAACAAAATTACGAATAAAATGCTCACTAGAAACTAAAAATTAATAACTATACATCTATAAAACTTTCTTAATAAAATTAGGAGAGAAATGCTCACAAGATTCTAAAAACTAACAAATAATTATCATAATATTTTTAGAATCTACACTTATGTGATCCATCATATAAAATTGTAAAATATCTTTCGGTAAAAATCACATGCATGTGATTTTTACCGAAAGATATTTTACAAAATTATCATAATAGTTATTAATTATAAAATCTATGTGTAAACAAGACAAAATATTATGACTAATGTAATTGGAATTGAAAATAGAGAAAAATAAAATAGAAAAAGACAAAAAAATAAGTATAAGTCAATTTCCATTTTCATGAATTATAAATTTTCTCCATATTTTCAATTTAAGATATGAAAAACATATTTTAATAAATTTAATTATAATATAAAATCTATTTTTTAAGGTCACTACCAAGCCATGCCCCAATTGATGTATGAGACCTATAATAATAATAATAGTAATAATAAAACACATAAATTTATATAAAAAATGACCATATTTATTAAAGTATATACGTTCATATAAACAATATTAGCTAATCATATTTCTTCATTTTTGGTGATGCCATTTTGGTGATGAAATTTGGATGTCTTTATCTATTTTTAGTTTAATTAAACTATATTTAAGCTAAGCTACAGGTACTAGCTACTATGTAGCCGTGGTTTGTATGGGTGATGTGCACTTTTCTATTTTATTTTGAGAGTTTTTATGTAGTTTTTTAGTTTTATTAGAATGGTAATAAATTTAGTTTTTTTTTATTTATAAAAATAGATCTAATTATTTGTTTGATTAGAAAGCAAATATATTTCCTTGTTGGATATAAAATGTCAAATGCCTCCTTACCAAGGTTGTGATTTGTTTGATATATTCCTAGGTTAATATGAACACTACCAACAAGTACTAGCTACTATGTAGCCCTTGTTTGTATGGGTGATATGCAATTTTATATGTAGCCCTTGTTTGTATGGGTGATATGCAATTTTATATTTGATTTTGAGATTTTTTATGCATGTTTTTAGTGTTATTAGAATGGTAATTAATTTAGTTTTTTTATAAAAATAGATCTAATTATTAGTTTGATTAGAAAACAATTATATTTCCTTGTTGGATATAAAAAGTCAAATGCCTAGTTACCAAGGTTGTGATTTGTTTGATATATTCATAGGTTAATATGAATACTATTGGATCTTGGATTTTGAAGCATTAAAGTGTTAGCTCCATTGTTCTTACTTATCACAAGATTATGATTATATGACCTATATATTATTATTACTTGAAATGTTAGAATCATACAAATTTTCTATTTAGAAGTGGGTTCAAACTTGTTTTAATTATTTATAAGGTCCTCCACTCCAAGTCATCATGTTTGAGTGTTCCTCTTCACAATATGTTATAGTTAATGGGTTTGACCAAGTTACTTGAAAATTTCCCAAAATAATATTCACCATGCTTTGTAAATTATTTGAAATTACATAGATAATGACTAGACATAATTGCACCAACTTAATCTTTTTGAAGTAATATAAAACATGCATTTCTATAAATGTTATTTGGTTGAGCCATATTTTATAACCCATCTATAACTAAAAATTCCCATAGACATAAAAAAAGGTATATTAACAAACAAATTATTTTATATTCAAAATGAAAAATGAACAAATAGACATATAACACATTATTTAAACGATCGTAAAAATAAATATCCAACATCATGGAATGCTAGTTTTCATACAATCCACTTTGACCAAATCTAGAGCATATATCTAATATAATCTTTGTTTTTAAAGAACCCAATCACTTCCATTTTTAGCTTCTTCCAGTCAATGCTTCATACAAATTAAATGTTATTTAATATTAGGATACACTTTTTATTGTTCTATTATTGTTATCTAGATGAATATTGATATTAATATAAATTTTAAAATAACTAATTTATAGAGTATAGATTAATTGATTTGTATGGAATTTAATTATTATATTTAATTAATTTAAGATTCAAATAAAACTAAAATAAACAATCATAATCATTATCACATAAATTGAAAACTATGTAAGTGATCTTCCACACAATTCAAATGCATAAAAAAACCCCTCAATTATATTCTTTAAATTTCACGATGTTGAATTTCCAATATCACTTTTCTTGAAAATATTGATAATAAAAACATTACCCCTATAATATTTCATCTCATTGGTGCATGCACATACAATAAAACAAAGAAAATTAGATTTCTTATACATAAAATTTCCCATTGTTATTTTGAATCACTTTGAGTCTTTATCTTTTGTCAACATAAATCAACATGATGTTTAAGAAGGAACAAAAATGGGTTGACAATTTGCATGCTAGGACCAGGTTTAAGTAGTGTGATATATAGTTCATGGGGTCTTGGTTAAACGTTGATGAGGCAGGCTGTTATGGCACTCATCACAGGTTCAATTCCCTTCCCCGAATGGGGTGATGTACTTGTAGAAGCCAAATAAAATATGAATCGATTTTTCCTACCTTTCTTGGTAACTCCAAAATCCCACTTAAATCGTCCTACATGTTAAAATAAAGAGATGGAAAACTCCCAGATTGAATTATAGTTTATGTGAATTACAAATATGAAAGAATATTGGTTTTCACCCGTTCTTCAATGCATGGGACTATTATGTGAATTACAGATCTAAAAGCATCTTGGTTTGCACCCGTTCTTCAATGCATGGGACTATTCTCTTCTAATACCAGTGCTTTCTCTATTGAAATATCATTTATTCAATAGATACACCCTTATTTTCCAGTAAAAATAGGAATATAAACGAAGTGATGAAACAGATCCAAGATGTGAATAACAAAAAAATCTCGTACAATGTAATATCCCAAAATGGGAACAACTACACTATTGGGAATAATTTGAGTTATTACCAATGTGGAGCTTCAGAAAATCATGAGAATAACAATGTATATCAGTTCATAAGATGTACAAGTAACATTTTACCAGCAAATGAATGATCAGCATCAGATATTTTCTTTACTATCCTCTCCCGGCATGAGGAAATGCAGCCTTCTGGACCATAAAAACATCATTTTCAGAAAATAACACAATAAATATGGGAAATGGAACTTATATCCCGTGGTTTATACATTATAAAACTTCCATACCGAATTTGAGTCCAAAATAATCATTCTAGCTAAGTTAAACAAATCTCCTCAGCTAAAGACAGCTCAAAAACACCTTATTCCCATGACTTTCAACTGCAGCATTTCTGGAGACTATGAGAGTGTAATTTCCATGAGGGTTTATATAGAAAATTATGGAATAATACTGATCATAAGTTTATATTAATCATATGGCAAAGAAATGGAGGTTTAACCTCTTATACAACAGAAACAATACACCCGGCAAGGGTTTCCGACATTATGCATGAATAAGAGCAACACTGCAGAAAATAATATAGTCACTACATTTCTATATTAAAAATGGATGAATATGACATAATATAGCTGAATAATACAGAGAATGGCCAAATGCCTTCTTATTAGATCTCTCGGAGGGAAATAAGCACCTCCTCCTCAAAGACTAGCATAAAATCAAAGGGTGCAACTCTGCTGCTGCTGCCCCTGCATAAACGATGCAATTTTTTGAAGGGAACTACGCTGTGGCTGAATATAGATGAATGGCCCCAAGCCAAATTCTGAAATGAAGCTCAAATCCTTCCCTCTTGATCCCTTAAGCAAGCTGATCCAAAGAGAGGATGGAATTCCCGCACAGGAATTCTTTGCACTAAGCAGTGCAGCAACGCCGGCTAAACAACTGAAGCTTGCAAGTAGTCACAAGACCAAAAAAGTTGAATACATGAATTAATCCCTTTGATGCTATGCCTTCCTTTTATCTTTGGTGAGCCTCCTCACCCCGGACCCCACACAATGTTGAGGTGACTTCCTCATGAAGCTTCCTCTTTCAAAACTGCGCTGCCCTAGCTAGCCTCCCTCCTCTTTGTAGCAACGTTGTTGACTTGGTCAACTGGAACTAATCCACCTGCAATGCCTCTGTTCACACCATGGGATCTCCAATCTGGTCCTCATATGTGTGTCTAGGCTGATCCTTGTTCACATTGAGCTAGTTTACTTGAGTGATTTCTTTCTCCTCAAGAATGGATGTTGACTTAGTCAAAATTGACTATGTTTCCCTCTAATTTGCCCTTGTTCACACTTGGAAGTGTAAAACCAACTCCTAAGGTGATATCCTTCCTTACTAAGGTGGAATTTATTCATATTTTTATTTTTCATGGGCTTCCTTACCCATTTATTCCTCTCCTAGGTGAAAGTAGCAAAATCTAACATTCCAAATTTCTGTGTGCAAATTTTGGAATATTACATACAAAAAACATAAAAGAGATAAAAATCATTGTGCAACTGCAAATGTGAAAAGAAAGTTAACCGACACTAAAAAAAACTAGCATAATATATTAAATCAACAAAGGACATATATGACCTAAATCAACAAAGCACATCTACAAACCTGTAGAAGCCAAATAAAATATGAATCAGTTTTCCTTACCTTTCTTGGTAACTCCAAAATCCCACTTAAATCGTCCTACAAGTTAAAATAAAGAGATGGAAAAATCCCAGATTAAATTATCATTTATGTGAATTACAAATCTGAAAGCATCTTGGTTTGCACATGTTCTTCAATGCATGGGACTATTCTCTTCTAGAACCAATTCTTTCTCCATTGAAATATCATTTCTTTAATAGATACACCCTTAGTTTCCAGTAAAAAGAGGTATACAAACGCAGTGATGAAACAGATCCAAGATGCAAATAACATAAAAATCTCGTACAAAAAACATAAAAGAGAAAAAAAGCATTGTGCAATCGCAAATGTGAAAATAAAGTTAACCGACATAGTTATGGTTTGCCTAGCGGAGCTTGTTTAAAGTGTGAATATTTCATTTAGCACGACCCATCCAAGAGGACCTCATGACCACCAATATGCAGCCACAAATAAAAAGATGGTGATATCACCAATTCCTAGAAGCTTTTGGATAATGCCTTGTTCAAGTTACTCGAAACAGAATATGGAACTTCAAAGTGGGATCCAGGTTATACTTGGTGAGAGTTTAAAAAAACCTTTGACCTACCAGAACAACAAACATTAGTCACAAAAACACCAAAGGATAAAAAAAATAAAAAAAATAAAATTCAAGAAGATTAATTTATTGAATTCTTGAATTCAATTCCTTCTTATAAGATCAATTTATTGAATTATTGATATACTTGAAAGTAGAAAAAAATTCTCATGAGATCCTAATAATTAGTAACTATGTATCAATAAAACTTTCTTAATAAAATTAGGAAAGAAATGCTCACAAGATTCCTCTTTAAAAGTAAAAAGAAAGAAAAAATATATGTCAAATTAAAAATTAATAAAAAATAAAAATATATATGATGATGATGATGATTAACATCCACTAAGACCAATGCGGCCTATCAAACCTCAAGAAAAGAAAAATAAAAATAAACTAAGTGTGATACTTCAAAATCTTGTTTCGATGATCAAAGAGAAGGGAAAGAAGTGCTCAAGATCGCTATAGATGGGATGGTTTAATAAGTCAAGAAGATTGGAATGTGGCAAATGTTAGGGAATTGAGAACAGATGTGAGTAAGAGCCAGACAGTCTAAAAGGAATTGCTTTTCATATTTCATCAACATAGTATCGCAAATATTATAGATTCTATTGTTCTAGGGAGTCTTGGGAATATACCATCACCAAGTATCACTTCGAAGCTCATGAAAATTAGTTCTTATCCTAGCAATGTTCATTTTTTTCTTAGTTATAGTCAACATAGAGAGATAATTCTGGTTATCAAGGGCGGGTTTGATCACTTCCTTATAGTATCTTATCTTCCTTTTACCCTCCAATTCCTTATCCTCCCACAACTTGTCCTTAAACTTGGAGGTAACAATATCTTTGAGACTATATTTTCTTCCCATACTGATATTCTCCTTAATTCCCCAATGGTTGAGCCAAGATTGGGCATTCTTATGCCACCCATTCTTGAGGTGAAGGTGGGGGTTTTGAATAAAGTTAGAAGTAATTTTTGGGAGCCTTTTTGATTCCATGTTGTAAATATTATTCTTATACATAAGATATTTAAATATAGTTGTAATTTCAATGGGAGATAAACCAACTTCGATCAAGAGGATAGGATAGGGAGTATTTCCCTTGATCTTTAGGTTCTAGGTTATGAATTAGTTTTGAATCATCTCAGTCTTCCTCCATGACTATCTGGATATAATGCAACCCCAAACTTCACATATGTATAAGACAATCTTAAAGATAACCTATTTTTACTCCAAATGAATATATCGACCGACTTACAATTATTTTCAAGCTCATAATTCCTATTTTTAATCCTTTTATCTATGCTATAATTCCAGTTGAGTTGATGAGGAAAGTAAATACCCAAATATTTATAAGAAGAAACCTGCTCTAACTACTGGTTATTATAAACGAAACTGCCATGTGTGATCTTTTTGGATTTAATGATCATGACTTTAGTATTATCGATATTAACTGTCACACCCATCTTGGAGCAGTAGACATGAAGAGTCTTAAGCTGCTTGTCTAGGTCATCATGGCTTTTTGCAAGAAGAACGACATTGTCAACATAAAGGAGAAGACTAATAATTACACTAGCAAGCTCGATGCCCTTGCATCTCAATTTCCATACATTCCTCTAGCTTATCGATGTATATGCCAAAAAGGGTAAGGGATATGGGATAACCTTTCTTAACTTTAATATTGTATTTAAAATGTCTTTAGACCACCCTTCGTTGGTCTTAAGCTTGGTAGTGACAACCTCATAGAGGCAGATCACAACAATCCTTAGTTCAGGAGGAACCATGATCTCTTCAAGTCTCTCCCAAAGCTTATCTCGAGGAACAATGTCAAAGCTTTTCTAAAGTCCACAAATCAATAGTAGAGATCGACTTTACTATTTCAACATTCCTCTGCAATGATTCCGAGAGTGACAAGATGGTTGATAGTCGAGTGATGTCTCGTAAAACAAGCTTGTCCTTTAGCTCTTTTTCCCTGGATTTCAAGCCAAATGATAATCTTCTTTTCCAAAATGAGCCCATAAAGCTTGGCTAGGATGTGGCTAATCATAATGGTCCTGTAGTTAAAAGGAATGGTTTTGTTCCCATTTTTAAAGATAGGCACAATAAGGCTTTGTGTCCAAATCTGAGGGAAGCCATGTTTTACAACCAAATTTGAGAAGATTGTGGAGATGAGGAATGAGGATAGATCTTCCCATTTTAAGGATCTTAGCTTGGTATCCTTCAATATCTTTAGCTTTCCCATTAGCGAGCTTATTAATTATAGACTCAACATTTTCCATAGAGAATACATCCTCCTTAATAGGAGTGTGTAGGGCGGTGCCCATATTGTTCAGAGAGTCATACAACTTCTTAAGATAGTTATCCCAATTTTCTAAGGGGATAAAATGACTATCTTTGGTTTTACGAACAAGCACATTCCGCCAAAATTTTCTGGGCATGCCTTTAGAAAGGTGAGAAGATGTTCTTGTCTTTTATTAATATATGACCTCTTCTTCTTCTTGATGAGATATTTTTATATATTGATATTATGGAGCTTAATTATTTCATTAGGAGCGTCTCTGATCGTTTTCCTAGTAATTTTACAATTTTTTTCATACCATGAATTGATAGTTCTATTATTCTGCTTAAACGAAGTCTCATTAGAGAAATTGCTAATGGTATTGGAAAGGGTAGTAGTAAAATGGTAATAAATTTGATCAATGTTGTTATTATAAGTCATGGAGCCTAAATCCATTTCTAGATCTCTTAATAAGTGGTCGACCTTACTTCTATCGAAACGAATGTGTCTCATTAGGGGAATTTTGAGTTCTAAAATGGGTCTCCTAAGAAAAATGTACAACCAAAAATAACTTTATAAGAGAAAATAGGATTTAAGATGATGATGGAAACCATGAGAGATGATTGACCATTTTTGGAGTAAAAAAGTAAAAATATTAAAAAATAATAAAATAATAAAACTACTTTTTCAATTCGTATTTTCAACTTATCTCCCTAAGAATTTACTCAAATTTCGAGCTGGAGTACTCATTGGATAAAAAATTTAATTCCTCATACAAGGAGTACCCATGTTGCATACTTTCGATGGATCTTGCTATATTAAAAATGAGAAATACATGAAAAAACGTGATTGCTATCATGTTTTTCATGTATTTCTAATTTTTCGTGTAGCAGGGTGCATCAAAATGTGCAACATGGGTGCTCCTTGGATGATGAATCAAATTCTGTATCCAACGAGTGTTACCACTTGAAATTTGAGTAAACCCATAGGGAGATAAGTTGAAAATACGAGTTGATGATGTAATCAAATCTTATTTTATTATTTCCACTATTATTTTATAATTTCATTAGGAGGCCCATTTTACACCTCAAAACTCCCCTAATGTTTTCGTTCACTGGTATCCTACATGTGGGTGGTATGCATAACAAGATTGAGGGATAAAGACATAGGTTTGTGGTTAGAGTCAAGCTCGAATCTGTTAAGTAGCTCAAAGTTTGTAATACAACTTTGGACGAGGGTTGTCAAAAATCGCATAATCCATGACATTGCTACTCATCCCATGGAAACAGGTCATCTGACCGGAGAGGGGCCACTTGTTAATACCATTAGAGATGTTTAGGTCCTGAGAACTACAAAGCTAAAAAAAATAGAAAATAGATAATAATAAAAAAATGCAATATAACTAAAAGAGAATTATTGGAATTTTTAAAATTATTTTTCTTTTTTAAAATTTGCCATCTTAAATTGAAAATATGGAGGAAAAACTATAATTTATGAAAATGAAAATAATAGAAAAATGAAAAAAATAAAAAATAAAATGGTTAAATAAAAATAAAATAAAACTAAAAACTAAAAAATATTAACTGATAAAAATGGAAATTACTAAACAGTTTATAATAAAACCTCAACCAATAACTTTACAAATAAATCAATTTAAATAATGAAAAAATAAATAAAAATAAATTTTCAAAATTAAATTACAAGTACATGACATAAATTTTTGGTCAAAGACAAACTAATAAACACTTAAACTCAAAACTAAACCTTAATATTATAATACCTATATTATACACTAAATAATATTTAATATTAAAAATTATATTATAATTTTATTAATAAATTATATTTAAAGATAATTATTAAAGCAACTCACAATAAAATCGATCTTTAAAAAAATCCAAAATATCATTTTAAGAAACCGACGGGCAATAAGCCATCAAAAATAAAAGCTCGCTCTTTTTAGAAAAGGAACTAACTTTAAAAACTATTAATAATTAGGAATTATTAATAAGGGTTATTTATTATATTTTAATATTATTTCTTATCGCTTTAAAAAATATTAATAATGATTCGTTGTTTAGTATTATTTTTAAAAATATTAAAAAAGAAAATTGATTATATATATATATATATATATATATATATATATATATATATGAAAAAAATATAAATAATAATTATAATATAAATTAAAAAATACAAGAAATAAGTAGTTATAAAAACATAAATTAAAAAGTAGTTATAGGGAAGATAAAAAAGGAGCTACATACTAATGCAGGAGCATCAAGCTCAATTTTTTATTAATTAATTGTGTGAAATAGTGGGTGAGATTTTTTAATTATTTTATTAATTATTTTATTCATTTTCATAATTTAAGAGAGGAACATGTAAAGGTGAGGATTAATGTATATATTCTTTTAATAATTAAAAGGATATGAGTTAGGTAGCTAATTTAGGGAGTAAGAATTCTATGTACAGGGCTTTGTTGAGTCCACACTTAAAATGAATCTAAATTAGATTTAGTTGAGGATTGGGTGGAGAAATTTGTGGGGTGAAATAAATACATTATTTATGTATAAATAATAGTGTTTTTGTGAAGAAGAACAAGAGCTGAGTGAGTGAGGAGTGGTTTGAAGGGCTAAGGGCCAAGAGGCTGCCCAATGTAATGTTTGGCTAGAGAAATTGTGTATTTTATATCTATAGTTGTTTTGAATAGCTCTTTCTCCTTCATGTGAATTTACACTTGAATATTTTCATGATTTAATTTGAAGAAAATTTGAGCATTTTCATAATTGGGTGAAGCAGTGAGTTTTTACATGCTAGGATATGCTTTCTA